>OY978500.1:16030728-16486769 GCA_963854855.1 Nasturtium officinale
CCGATTTATGAAAAATATGTATTTTTTTAGTATATACACGATATGCTATTTTATTCTACAACAGTTATAGGTCTAATCAATAGTTTTCAATATACAAATAATTTATTGTGTATTACTTCAATAAAGTATAACAACAACAAAAATCAAAACAAAAGTGTTGATAAAAGAAATAAAAAGTTAATAAAAACAGAGTATAGAAACAGAGTATAGAAACAGAGCATCTGGTGATCCAAGCAAGTTAAAGTACACATCCTGAAGGCTAAAACGTTAACAGAAAACAAACAACTTGCTCGATGCACAAAGAATGTATTTTCCATCAGAGAGATAAAATTTCAATGGATTATTTAAACAACCATTGTGTTCATTTCATAACACATTAAAGGCTTTGGATTCACCTCGGTCCAGGTGAGTATCCAGCAGAAGGAGAAAAGGCCAACTCAATAGAATCTTTTAAATACATATCTTGACTCCCTTGTTTCCTAGCAATTTCAGAGTCCAGACACTCTTTTAGTTCCATCACAACATGTGGCATTGTCGGTCTACGGTTAGAGGTAGGGTTTACACAAGCCAAAGCCAACTCCACTGCCTTCCACACACCGTTTGTATCAAATTCTCCCATCAGTTTTGGGTCGATAATATTCCTAATGTCCCCTTTCATGATCATGAATACAACCCATTCTGTAATATGAGCTTTCTCGCGGTTTGTATCAATCACTGGCTGGTTTGTGATTATTTCTAATAAAACTACCCCAAAGCTGTATACATCAGTCTTCTCACTTAGCAAGTTTGTTCTATAATACCTGAAATTTAATATCAAAGATATTAAATTTCTATTATCCAAAAGAATTAAAAAAGTTATATACATTTCATATTGTATTGTGTAAGATAAGTGATTGGTTTACTCACTCAGGGTCTAAGTAACCAGGTGTCCCTGCAACGATTGTTGATATATAAGATTCACCATCGACCGGGGAAGATCTAGAGAGTCCAAAATCGGCTAGTTTCGCTTGATATTGGTCATTCAATAAAATGTTAGTAGTTTTCACATCTCTATGGACCATAGGAGGTTTACTTCCATTATGTAGATATTCCAATCCTGTTACAAATTGATATTGTTTTATGTCAATTTTGCGTTTTAGACATCAAATCATAATATAAACAAGACTTTTTGTTGTGTTCATCACCTTGTGCTGCGTCCATAGTTATCTGCATTCTGTTTTGCCAAGTTAGAACATGTCCACCGCGGTTTCCTATACCAAGATTCGATTGTATTTATCAAGAATTCTACAAAACCATATCTTAGTTGAAGTGTTTACCTGACATATTCTCCTTCAAGTCACCATTTGCCATGTATTCATAAATCAAAGCCAAGTTATCTCCATCATCACAGTAGCCCACAAGTCCCACCAAATGTCTATGGTGTACTCTTAAAAGAAGTTCAACCTAAGAAACATTAGAAAATTAGTGTCTAATTTTCTTATAAAAAGACTAATGAATCTATTTGTGAATTGAAAGTTACCTCTGCTTTAAAATGTTTATAATCTTGATCAGCTGACGAATGAAAAAGCATTTTCACAGCTACTTGAGTATCATCCAACTTTCCATAATACACTCTTCCATAGCCTCCATTACCAAGAACTCTCTCAAAGTTATTTGTCATCTTTAGTATCTCAGAATAAGTAAACTGCCAATCTTTTGTTCCGATTGATTGATTGGATGATCTTTTCACACTATTAAGCCTTCTTGGAGCTGTTAAAATGGTTTAAAAAAAAAAGAAACAAAACGAAAAAAATATGAAAAAAAAATGGTTTTGCATTAGTATCAAGACCTGATCTGATGACTATACCTGCTCTACTTCTCTGTTTTTTCTTTGCAACAATGAAACATATGGTGAAGATAGCTAGCAATAAGATCACGCCAACCACTATCTCTGCGATAGCAACCGAAGAAAACTTTTTATTCGGTTCTTTACCATTATGATTCTGGATTTCATCGGTACTACAATCAATAAAAGTGAATGAGAAATGAAATTAAAAATGAGATTATGACATCTATATACTGTCTATGGTCTTAGAAAAAGAAAAAGAAAAATACTGAGAAATGATCTTACATTAGTGTTAAATCTTTGTTATTTATCCTATTCTGAAGAGAGTCTGGAACTGTGAGATTCAGCTTTGGGTTTCCTCTTAAGTTTCTGCCCAAAGAAAAAAAACAACACTGAATCTTTCGAGAAGAAAACCAAAAGAAACAAACAAAAGCAGAATGAGAAAAGTGTGTTATTCCATAAAGATGAGAAAAGAGTTAAAATAACAAAAACTTACATTAGTGTTAACATCTTCATATCAGCAAGAAAATCTGGAATCTCTCCGGATAAATTATTGTTTGATAGATCTCTGTCCATTGTAGAAACAAAGAAGACAATTATGTCAAAAATATAAAATTTATTTTTTATAGATAAGAGTTTCAGTTGCTTACAGTTCCCTCAGTTGTATGAGATTAGATATATCATGTGTTATGTTACCGGTCAATCCACTTGTTGTCAAGTTCCTAATGTTTTTAAGAGTTAGAATTTTTGAGAAAAACACAAACAAAAAAAAACTTAAGAAATGTAAATAAATGGAATAGAAATCGTACAATGATATGATCAGAGGTTGATCGGAGTCCGAATAAAGGCAGTTAACACCTTCCCATTGATAAATCTGAGGAGAACATGGATCTCCTTGCCAATTTATCTTTTTGCTCAATCCATATTTTTTCTTGATATTCATCATAGCAGAAACTATACTCAAACAAGAAAAATATATATATATATATACATATATTAGGAGGTTTATTGGATAGAATATATTAATTTCTTTGGAATTCCAAGAAGTATTTAGAAATCATTGTCAAAATGCCCTGTTGATAATATAAAAGAATGTTTTACAAATCCAACTAAATTTAAAAAATTGAAAAACAAATTACCAAAAGAAAGAATTTGGTTAAAAGAATGGAAATTTACCTTCATCTTGGTATGTCTCGAGCAGTAAATTTTCAACAACTGTATAAACCTCCAAAGCATTGATAAGTGGAGGAAGAGTAGATTTTTCGGTCATAGTAAAAGTGAATTTGAATATTCCATCCGAAGAACTCAAAGCTGATGTACTATAGATTGTTGTGACGTTGAGTTTTGGAGGTCTAAAGAAATCTTCCATAACGTCAACACCATTGTAAGTAATGTTGAATTCTCTGATATCATTAGATTCAAGATTCTGTATTTCTGCAAAATGCATGTATACATAGCACTGTGCATTAATGGTTTTGAGATCCCACCATATGCTGAGAGGATGATCAGCATTTGCGGGGATAATTGCGGTTTTCGCCACATTTTGAGGCACGTCGTATAAACCGCTGCTTGTATCTACCGGAAGATTAGTACTTAACGGCGACGTATCATCCTTGCTGAATGGAACCCAAACTCGGTCATGTATATCATCAACAAACCTAGAGAGAGATGAGTATTCATTTTGTTAATTAATTCAACTCAAAAGAAAACACAACAATTACAAAGACCTCGATGTTATGTTTGTGTTTACTGTATGTGTTTGAATGATATTTTAGATGAATATACAGTATAATAATGATGGAATAACTACAACACTTTAGCTAACACAAAACTATAGAAGAATGATCATGAAACGTAAGCCCATGCATAAACGTTAAAGAGATTTTTTTTTATTGTAAATACAAACGGAATTGAAGAAAATTTAAAACGTTAATTTAGAAAGCAAACACAAAACTCATGTTCCATTTGCGTTTGTATTTTATACATAATTACTTTACCAAAAGTGCTGAAAATGTTTTATATTTCTAAACTATATATTTTAATTTGCTCTTTTTTTTTGTAAATGCAATGCATAAATTGCGTTTGAAACAATTGAAACCTCATTTTCATTACCTGACGAACGCTAGAGATTTTGGATAGTAATTTCTGATAGAAGTCATCAACGATCCACTTCGAGTGACGTAAGTTTTATTGCTCAACGGACGAAGCTCCAATGACGATATAAACGGTATTGTTTTACCGGTTCTGACAAGACAGACTTGAAGAAGGTCTTGTGCTAAGACATGAATTATCTCATAGAGTGAAGCATTTGCTACTCCATCCAATATAACAGAAGTCCATTTATTAGGACCAATATGAATATCAAACTCGGGTATTTGATTCAAACCATCGTAATTCCCATAGACAAAGGTTCCTCTAATCAGATATTTGCTGTTCGCTTTGAGATTGAAGTTGTAACAATTTCTTTGACCTTCAGGGAAGCTTCTTAAGTTCCAAGTCTGTTGTTGAAGCATTGTGGTGTATGAACTATTGATCCTTCCGATTGATCCACTGTCGATATAATCCGAGTCTGGTATATATACTATATTCGTTGTCTTCTCGGTATAGGTTGCATTCCTAGGGATCAATCCACAGTCCAAGCTGATAAATCCTGTTAATGATGCAATATAATAATAATGAATAATCAAGAGAACAGAATTTTAAATGGGTTTATTCAAAACATGATCAAGATTTCATGATAAGAAAGTAAGAACCTGATTGATCTTGAGCTTGTACTGGCTGAAAAATGACAAAAACGCTGATTGAGAGGAGCAAAAATCCATTAGTAGACTTCATTTTTTTCTGGATCACTTAGGGATTTTACTGTGTGCAAATCTTCAACATTTAGATAATCAGGTGATTGTAAGAGATTATAAGGTACCAATAATTTGGCAGAAATCAAATAAGATTGCAAGGGAATTGAAAGGAACAAAGAAATATATTTGCAGTGAATCTTGAGCTGTCAAAATGATCTAAAGCTGTTTCAAACAAAACCAGTAATCGCAAAAAAGTGGAAAAACTACGTATTAGGGGTAATTTATATTTTTTTAGAAAAGAATTTCTAATTTATTATATGGAAAAAAATCCCAATTTCCCTAAGAATCACAATCCTAATTTCTATTATTTTTACAAATGGTGCTCTTATTTGAAAGAGAAGGAAAAATAAAAATGAAATGAGTCGACTTAGGGTAATTAAGGCTTTCGATTGTTATTTTTTAATGCAACCATAGCTATATAAATGTATATTATATATATTTATAAGTCTAAAACAAATACAATCTTGGTTTGGTTTAAGTTTGAATTCTTGGTGTTTAAATAAAAACTAACAAACAAAAAAATCAGATCAATTTTAAGCTATTAATTTTTCAACAAAAAGAAAGGTATTTGGTTTTAGTTATTGATTGTTTTAAAAATAGAGCTATTGTAATTATGTTAAGGCTTTTGGATCTAGAAAGTGTGGTTTACCTTAGCTTTATATATATAGTGCGAAGCAGAACAAGATGGGTCTAAGGTGGAATGATGATTATTAAAATTCATGAAAATGACACTATTTCATCTTCTCTAACATCTCCGTTCAGCGTGTAAATATTATGTAGATTTAGTTTGAATTGGATTGGTTTAAGTAGCATAAAATATCATCTCTATAATTTGTTAGCATGTATATTTTATCTATTGACCATTAACTCTGAATTCTTTAAGAAATATTTTTTTTCATTAATTTATTCCTGAATAAAGAATTTTATTTAATGTATGTGCAGATAGAATCTAGATCCAACCCATCCTTATAAAGTCTAGTCTTAGATATTTTGTAGTAGCCAAAATAATATATAGACAGTAAAATTTAAATCTAATATCGTATTTTTCCCTCTAATTTTACTTTAAGGTACATAAAACTTTTTCCTTCCTGTAAGGAAATCAAATATTTCTTTCAATTTTTTAGTTACCTTTTCTAAACTTTGTGATTTTGCAGTATTTAATCTTTACAAAAACATTTTATTGTTGGGCTTGAAAATATTGTCTTCCCCTATGCTTACCCGGCGCAGGCCTACCACGCTTCGCGCCTGCAGCTTTTTTTTTTTCCTTCTGTGGAGCCTTTTATTCCAAGCAGGCCCGTATCCTATACTGGGCCGTATATACATATTAAAATGAGAATAGAGAAACAGCGCCATAGTACTCATAAGCAAACTCCTTTGTTTTTGTAATATCTTTGCAAATTTAGTTGCAAGTTTCTTCCCATCTTTTTTAGATAAGTATATTGCTAAGTATATAATATACTGAAAATTTTGCAAGGTGGGAATTTTTTTGTTTCCAACAAAATTATCATAAGAAAAGGAAGATGCGTGGAAGAAAAAGGAAGAGAGTTAGTACCTAATAGTTACATTTGTTACAACAGTCTCAAACTGATCCATTAATCTAGAGTTCTAAATACTTGAAGGCTTGTTTCTTCGGCTTTGCATATCAAGAAGAAATATAATGTCAAGTCATTACATACATTGCATTATGTTTCATATCGCATAATTATTGAAATTTATGGATTATGGTTACAGTGTGAAATCAAAAGATAGACCGGATTGAATATACATTATCAAATTAATGGCTTATATGGTCAATAGTCATAGAAACTTAATCTCTCAATTATTTTATTGTTAGTCCTCTTGACCAACTCCCAACTTGCTGCAAGATTTTTCTTGGCCTATATAAACATCATCTTACCATGGTTAAAACTACAATCTGAAATATTTTTAAAGATTGTAAAAGATTTCACCAGAGAGCTACAATGGCAACCGAGCGATCAAGCTCAATCATCCTTCTTTCTGTCCTAGTTCTTGCTTTGATATCCTCTCCAATCCTTCCATGTCAAGCAGCTCGAATGCATCTAGATGGTAAGCTAGTCTTTATTAAATTAACAACCTGTCACGATTTTACTTAGGCGAATATATTAACTTTTATTATCGTGACAGTTGAAGGGCGTATGCTGCAGAGGATACAGCCGCCGGTTCGCTTTTGTCCGGCTTGTGCGTGTTGTGCACCGGCTCCAAAAGGTTCTTGCTGCCCATGCCGATGCCCCAACAATCCCTAAAGACTGCAACTCTGATTTCTATCAGCTTATATGTGTATACTCTTATAATATATGTTATTATGAATAAGAATACCAAAAGCTTACCCTCTGTCTTACTCTGATTTGGGCACAGAAGTGCGTTATATGTTGTTGTCGTAGCTTCCGCTTAAACGTTTATGGAACTATTATTAAAGTGGGTCAGTCTAGTATTTGAGGGACCTTGTGACTTTTAATCCTAACATGAGACATCTCTAAATCCTTATCTTTTAATTACAGAAGCATTACAAAGCAAATCATGATCAATATAGCGTTGGAAAATCCATCTTTGTCAAATCTTATTCGTCTTCTCTGCTTAAATCACCAATCTACCATTAAAAGTAAATGTATGATCAAAAATCAAGATTATAATTTATCAAGACTGGTTTGAAGGGGTATATAGCTGTGCGAATTGTCAAAATTTAATGAAGCATTTATGTTGGAAAATACACCAAAATAGTTTAAAATGTCTAATTCATAAGTAAAGGTGAATCTATGGTGTAGGAATCCTAACTATTAGTCTATAAATATCTCATTAACTAGTGGATAAATAAATAAGAGACAAGAAAAAAAAAACTAGTGGACAAAGAAAAACAAAAACAAAACAAAAATCTGAATTTCAATAAATATTATCGAACGGGTAAGCTTTTTACTTGACATATTCATTCAAACTGCCATCTATCATCTTTTTTGGTTTCTAAGCATTTTCATAACAAGTCTGCAATGGCAACCGAGCGATTGAGCTCAGTCATCCTCCTTTCTATTCTTGTAATTGTTTTAGTCTTCTCCCCAATCCTCCCATGTCAAGCAGCTCGAACACATTTAGATGGTAAGCTATTCTTTTGGAATTAACAATCCATCCCTCGCGGTTTTCCTTAGGTGAATCTTTTTTTTCTTTTCTTACAGCTGAAGGACCTATGCTGTTGTTGAAACCACGACCGAAGCGCGTGTGTCCTATGTGTATATGCTGTGCACCGGCTAAACGAGGTTCTTGCTGCCCATGTCGATGCACCAATAAACGTTAAAAGTTTCGACTTTGATTTCATTTAACAACTTTTCATGTGTTTAACATAATCTTATTTACATGTGAATATTCAAAAAAAAATCTCAGGCCATTGTACCTTTTGATGATGATATGATCTGGTCTCCTTTGATTCGGACACAGAACTATGTATCCTATGCTTTGCCTTGTAGCTTCGTTTAACCGATTTATAGACTTGTAATTAAAACTGGATCGGTCAATGTTTTAGATAGGGACGGTTGACTTTTCATACAGCACACAAAGAGAGACTTTGAATCTTAACATGGACTATGGAAAACGCATATAAAAATATATGATATACTCTAATCTTCTATTACTACGAACCATAACAAAGCAAAAGCATCAATGACGTTTTATAGTGGAAAATCCATCTTTGTGCAGATCTTCGTCTTCTCTCTGCTACTCCTTCCTTTGTCACAAATCAACGCTACTCGTGTCCCAAGAGGTAACTCAAGATATCAAATCTGTCTATATAATTAATAGTTCCAATGGCTTAGTATCATGATCTGTATCTATAAATCTTTCTTGGTATATATGTAATTTGCATTAGGTTCTATTGGCCCGAGAATACCAATTTGCCCGGCTTGTGTGTGTTGCGAGCCAGCCCCGCTAGGACGTTGCTGCAGATGTTGTGCATCTCCAATCGTCAGTCAAACTCACCAACACTCTCAATCTCCATGAAGCAATATTAAACTAAAGAGCTTGACCCGGAAGAAAAAAAAAAATAATAATAATAATAATAAAAAAGAATTTAGTCCTTATTTCTCTGTTTCCACGTCCTAATAACAAACAAAACATCTAGCTTCAAAGTCAACTTGAGTTCGATTTTTCAACCGTTGACCTAAACTTTGATAGCGAGATATGCCGAAATTCACTTGGTAAAAAAACATCTTAGCAAACAAAGACAAAAAAACCCCTAAAAATTTATAAACCTAAACTCATCTAATCAACATAATGGCGACAATTTGGACAGCTTCGATCGTGTGTGAGCCAAGAATCAATACAAAAACGATGAAAAACATGTCGACACTTTTTTAAACGTCTAATCTCATGATCGTCCTCGTACTCTTCCAAACAAATTGGACAAAAACTTTTACCAGCCCCTTCTTCTTTTTCTTGTTCTTCTTCTTTAATATCTTTAAACATTAAGACCTTGCTTTGTCCGGTTTCAATGTCTTGTTGAGGTTGTGGAGTTTGTTGGATTGTCTCCAGAGGTAACACCGTGTGACGAGTATGCTCAGCACAGCAGCTACTGATGGCGATGATGATTATGGCGATGATGACGAACCCAAAGAGAAATTTATCATAACCATCCATCTCACACAACGTTTTCGTTCGCTCCTACCAGAAGAAATAGCAAAACATGGTTTTTTTTATTTTATAAAAGTGTATTTAGGATTATATATTAAACTTCCCATTAGGGTTAGAGTTTTCTTTTTCTTTTCTTTTTATTGTATTCCAAATCATGTTGACATTTTTACAAAATTTCGGAATTGAATTTGGATACATACCCCAATTTTCTTTTCTTTATTTATTTATTTATTCCAAACAATGGAGCTGAGTACATATGCTTGCATCCCAAGAGAACCCTAACGACGTCGTTTACGTTATACCCAGGTGTCTTTTCGGTTCAGGTTTCAGGTTCAATTAATATCCAAATAAGAAAATCATAATCAAGTTTGAAAGTCAACGGTTCTTAAGTTTGAGTTCGATTACGACCTTTGACCAAAACTTTTAATTATAATGGAAAATTGTAAAATACTATTGAGTCGTCACTTGAGTATTTTACCCACACGGAAAAATTTGAAATACAAGAAAAGTTTAAACTAACAAAAAATCATTTGAGCCATTAGTTTATAATACAAGATTTTCATATTCATTCATATCAAAAGTTTAAAACTAATAAAACTGAGCGAAACCATATGAATAAAAATACTGATCCATTAACATTATATAAACACAAACTGAAAATTTTAATTTAACAACATCAAAAAGAAGCAGCCGAGTGTTACACAGTATTCATTCGGTCTAAAAACTATGTGTAAAATATATAGGTATGTTTCATGTATTATCATCAACCTAGTGTAAGTAAATATAGTGATGTTTTGTTTGTAAGATTGCAGCATATCAAGCATATGAACTCAAAATATCTCTTTCATTGATCCTCCAAAATAACAAATATAGATGCAAGCAAAGAGTAAGAAGATATATATAGAGATTGGTCTTTGTAAGTAACTACTTAGTTAGACTGCGATCGATCATTTCTCTAGACAAACTAAGCTTTTTCTAGGCCATGGCGAATAATAATCGATCAACGAAAACAAATAAAGGGTTTAAAGGTTTCCTTGTTTTCTTATCTTCCTTGGACTAGACCACTAAAGACTTGGCTATTTCCAGCAAGAGTTGCTTCCCATTCAATGGAAGACAAGAGTATCTGCGAGAGGGATATAACCACTTGCTTCATGTTTGGTCTTAGAATCGGATCATCATCCACGCATTGCTTTGCTAAAATAGCAATCTGTCCACACAAAAATCATTCACAATGATAATAATCATATGGTTTACTACATTGTTTCAACTACTAAGCATTTTTTTAACTTGCCTTGAACAAACAGTCATGCGGGTATAAATCCATCATGTTGGGATCAACAAACTCTTTCAAACTCGACATATTCATCGAGTCTGGTGAGTTCTTTAGAGCTGCTAACATCTGCAATTGTAAAAGAAAGCAAATAAGAAAGGGCTTTGCGCAATGAATTTTGCATCAAAGAAGTGTAGTGAGTCAATGTGTGTAAACTCCAACAACTTACAATAGATGCCAATGGACGTCTTTCAGCATTCTTAGTTCCCATTGCTTCTGTTCTTATAACGGCTTCTCTCCCAGAAATTATCTCAAAAAGAACAACACCAAAGGCATAAACATCGCTTTTCGAGGTGGCACGACCGTCACTAAGATATCTGCAGAGGAAAATACAAAAAAAAGTCTTAGATAAGAATTTACTGTTCTTGTATGAAAACTCAATATAGCTTCAGCTTTTTGAATGCTTACTCAGGTGCAAGATAACCATATGTACCAACAACTTTAGTAACAGAAATTTCTCCCTCTCCAGTTTTCTCAACGAGTTTCGCTAGTCCAAAATCCGATATCTAGAAGCGTGAAAAGATAAACTCAATTTTCCTGTATAAGAATAATCATAACATGTAAATGGTTTCATAAGTTCAGACTCAGACCTTAGCCCTAAACGCCTCATCGAGCAAAATATTACTTGTCTTGATATCTCTATGAACATAATGAGTTTTAGTATGTTCATGAATATATTCCAAACCTCTTGCTGCATCAAGAGCAATCTGATTCCGCATTATCCAAGACAGAGGGGTATTGCCTTCAAGAACAACAAGACATATATCATTACTCATCTTCTTGTTATGTCTTGTCGGTAGTAGTCTCTTTACCTTTGCTTTGAGGATCATGCAAATGGCTTTTTAGCATTCCCTTTTGGACATATTCATACACTACGAAAAGTTCATCAACGGTTGCAGCGTAACCAATCAATTCTACCTTTGACAATTAAAAAGCAACCCAAAAGTCATAATCTCTAACCATTTTAGACGCATAAAGAAGATTAAACACAATGGCAATTACCAGATTGGAATGATGAACTTTGCAAAGAACTTTCATTTCTGCTGCAAACTCTTTAGTTTTTGTAGCAGTCATCCTTTTGATAGCAACTTCCTGAGATAAGTTTTAATCAAATGTTACAACAAATAAGCCATCACTAAGACTCAAAACTCGGAAACAAGATTATGACTTAAAGTACAAACCTGTTCTCTAAGTAGACCAAAGTATACAGAACCATAATTTCCATGACCAAGAAGATTAGAATCCGAAAACTCATCCGTAGCCGCACGGATTTCTTCATAAGTAAAAACCATTGGCTTCTCTATCTCAAACATCCCATCACCAAGAGCTATACACATACAAGAAAAAACCGTAAAACAACAAAAACTTTTTAAAGAAGAAACCACAAATGATGAAAAGCGAAAACACCAGACCTTTAGGGATAGCAACTTGATGATGATGACCTTGAGTTTCACCATTGGTTTGTCTAAAATCTCCGGATCTGCAGCAGTTATACCGACCAGAACCGCAAAATAAACCAGAATTTCTAAGGATTTGGAAGTTATGTCCATTACCATCTTCATCACTAGAACTGCAACTAGATGATCTCAAACATATACAAACAAGAATGCACAGAACAAGAAGCGCAAGCACAACTCCAAGACCACCAACAATCCATATATAAGGCACATGACTACTCTTTGCAGTGTGATTCACCTGGTCAGCTTTCCAAAATTGGAAACATACATATGTTCATAAAAATATGAGTTTCATGATACTAAAATAGAAACTTGAGAATCAAATCATACAAAACAAGATTTAAAAAATAAAACAGAAACCAAACCTGAGACATTGCTATTGGTCAATGATACAGGCGCAGGAGAAGGAGCTGGAGGATTTATCTTCTTTGTCTCATAAGGCTCTCCAGGTACTTCACAAAAATCATCAAATTGTTAGTCTTTAAACCCTAATTATCGTAAATTGAATCTTTCTTGAATATTTCTAACCAGAATCAAGAGGGATATAAAAGAGATCTCCAGCTGTGAAATCATCAGGATTCAAGATTCCATTAACTTCTTCAATTCGATCCATACTAACACCAAATCGACTCGAGAGAGATTGTACACTATCTCCAGCCACAGTAACGTAGCTCATAAGATAGTTCCAGAGACCACTAGAGCAACCACAGAGAAGCTGAACTGAAACCACAGATGCAGCACGAGCTACTCTAGTTGTGTTTGGTGGAAACGCGAGACCAGAGTAAGCAGAAAGCACAACATCGTAAACGTATCCACGGTTTTGTGTGATTGTGAATGTAGTGTTAGTTGCGTATTGATGAGTTGTGGAAAGACAAGAACAGTTCTTTCTCACGTATATGAAACCATCTCCGGTGGTAATGTCGGCTGGTAATACATCGAACATGCTTTGGATTACCGAGAAAGTTTGGTTTTGGTTTGGTTTAAAAGCGAGGAATGAAGTACAGAGACGAGAAGTATCAGAACAATTCATTGGCTTTGAAGATGAGAGGTTAAGTAAAGATGTGAAGAAGATGAGGAAGAAGAAGAAACGAATCCATAAATTGGAAGTTGTGAGACTCATTGTGTGAAGGGATAAATTGAAATCAAAAGAAGAGATTTTTAGGGATTTGATGAAATTTAATGGTCTATTGAGATTTGGGTCTTGGTTGATTTGGTTAAAGGAGTTGAGAAACAAGTATACAGGAGATAAAATTAGCCATGGGATGAAGGAGTGAAGCTCACACACTCTTGTCGGAAGACTGAAAAAAAGATCTGAAATAAAATCTTATTAATTTGATAGGGAGAAAATGTCTAAAATAAAGTAATTTGTTTTTTTTTTAATATCTAAAATAAGACCATGTTCTTTGTCAAATCATTTTATGACGAAAAAAAGAAAAAAAAATCATTTTATGACGAAAAAAAGAAAAAAAAAATCATTTTACTTCCTTTTCTATATATATATATATCATTTTATTTACTTTTACTTATTTAAAAAATTTTAGGCGTTAATAGAATAACGCCTATAGGATTAATCAGAAAGTAAACAAAAATTAATCATAAATTAATTTTAGATTATTTTAATATTTTAAAAAATATTTTTATCCATTATATTAAACTTTTAAATAATATTATTTTTAAAATTATAGTAAATACATGAAAATGTAGTATTAATAATTTATTTTATGATTTTTATTTATAATTTTAACATAATTTATTATAAAATATCACAAACTCTCAATATAAATATCTGAATAACAAAAACAAAATTTATTTATATTTAAAATTTTAAAAATAATTAGATTATAGATGATTATGCAGAAAATAATCTGATTAGACGGGAATTAATCAGATTAGACAGAGAGTAATCGGTTGACTGACTTTTTTGAAGGATTAGTCATTAATCGAGCCGGCGAATGTGGGTTTAGTGACTAAACATAGTATAATCGGAGTTATGCGGGGATTTTTAGAATCAGTGATTAGTGATTAGACATTTTGAAGTCAATAAAGCTCCGTGTTGGTTTGTTTAGTTGTTGAAGGTCTAAAAAGAATAAATATATTGTCTATTTCTGGTTTGTAAATCTAAATTGTTTTTTGTCGTAAATCTAAACTGTTTACTCCTGGTAATATATATTTTATCAGTTAAATATATTCTATAAAATTATCTTTTAACCATATATGAAAAGTTCTTATAAAATTATCTTTTAACCATATATGAAAAGTTATAAATTTAACCACAAAATATATTGATATTACAATATTTAGATCATTTTTTTGTTTGTGTCCATGGAAGAGAGGATATTGTTTTATAATTAACCTATTCGTCTTAGTTAATACTCCGTCCTTCTCTGAATATATGATTTTGTAAGACTATTTTCTTGTCTCAAAATGTTTGATTTCCTATACATATTTAATACATTTTTATTTTTAAAATCAATTAAAAACAAAAAATAATTAATATTTGTGTATCGATTACAAATAATTGAAAAAAATAAATATAATAAATTAATAATTTAATACAAAAGTAATCAATATAACATTTATCACTTTTCTTAATCTGTTTAAAAAACTCAAAAAATCTTATATTTTGATATGGACTGAATAACTGATAAATTAAGTTACTGCAATAAATTGCATTAAAATGTGTACAGTAAAATCTAGAGCTAAGAAATATATTGCTTTGTTGAAAAAACGGATAACATGGGGAAAGGCTGTGGTAGAGAATGACTGATATCTACCAAAAAACGATGATAGGTCTGGATTATTAAGAAAATCATCAACGTATAAAAAGGGATTTAATAAAGCAAAAGTTTAGAAGATTTGTGCTTTATCGATTCGAACTTAATAGTACCCAAAAAGATTTGAGAAGATTTGTGCTTTATCGATTCGAACTTAATAGTACCCAAAAAGATTTGAGAAAACGACAGTTTAGGCAAAATATGAGAAAATACGTTTATTATATAGGAAGCCATGACTTAAAAAGAAGATACAGAGAACAATGAGCTGTTACTGACAAAAGACAGTTTGGTTCTGTCCCACCACACCTCTCATATCACATTGTGGAATGTGGTTTTATTTTTTGGTAAAAATGTAAATATTTCATTGAAATTTGAAAATGAAAAATGAAGTATTTAATTGTTTCCATGATAAAAAAAATGGAAAAGCCCATAGAAGCAAAAATATATTTGTAGTTAATAGAGTGATAAACCAGAAATGTGGACCTTGATACTAATTTTTTTCTTTTTCTTATATACTAAACAAATTAAAAGAAAGAGTCGCATTTTTGTTGCTTATTTTCCTAAGTTATTGATAGTCAAATCAAATTGACGCATATGAACATTTATATCTCAGTTTAAATCGAGCTCTCTTAGATTTTCGTAAATCACAGCGTTAAACATAATGGAAAACTAGAAAACAAGGTAAATGACACGAAAAATTAAAGAATATATACTCGTGTTATATGAATCATTAAAACCTCTCAAGAACACTCGTACGAAAACTGATGAAATGTACGCATACGTCCAATATGATTAACAGCTGAAAAGAAATAAAATGAGAACATAACCGGTTGACTGGTGTCTTCTTTATTACAAATATTAAAAAAAAAAGGAACTGCTTTAGACCATCGAAAATTCTATAAATTTAAAGGCCACGTTTTTAATCACCATGTATAAGTGGGTTGTATGATTAAAAATCTTGGATTTATAATATCTTGGATTTTTTTTTCGAGAACATATATGTTTTAGAAAATAAAATTGGACCAAATATCATTAAAATAACTTGTTAAGAAACAAATTTCAAAAAAGGTTACACCGTTTTCTTTTTAAACTTTTTGTTACATACGCTAGAATAATGATATGTAGTTATAATTCTCAGACTCGACTGTCTTTATATGTTCTTCTGATTCCAATTGGTGTTATTTCAGTTCAAATCCTTTCAATTTTAATTTAGCCAAAATGTAAATCAAAACCATTCACCAAGAACTACATCTTTTTTTGTCCCCAACAACATTACCAACTCACAAAAATTCCACAATTATTAAGCTCAATGTCATTTTGTACCACTCTCATTCTACATCATTTGTGCATGGACCACATCTAATATAATACCTTATTGGGCCACCATATTATTTTTTGCGAGTCCATGGTCCATAAGTTTTTAAGTTTATCGGCATGAGTCATGACTGAAGCCAAAACATAAAAAACTGAAAACATAGTTTATTATTTATCAACTATAGTTTATTTTTAATGATTAACTGTTCATAAGCCTTTATTTCGAATTTCCTCCCGATAATTATTGGAGAAAACAAAAGATACTTTTTCAGTTTTCAGGAGTTGTGGTTGAGAACTTAGTGTCCATTACCTTTGTCTTGCCTTGATGCTTCCGATTATCATCACAATGAGTAAAGTATAACGCATTTCACTTTTGTATACCTAACGATTTCTAAATTTTTCATTTTAAAAATAGTATAAGCTCACAATGTCATAGAAACAAGATCATTAGGCCCGTGGTCGAGTACAAAATACAGCTTAAACCATTAATAGTTGTAGAAATGTATACATTAGATGATTGGGGTTTAATTGGTTTTGAGTCTTTTGACTATAAGTACGAAGAACATAAGATATTCATAATATTAATCAGGGAACAAATCCTCTACAGTTTCAAGTTTATGGATTGGTCACTGTTGAATGAATACCAGGGTATTGTATGTCATATTTTGAGTTTTATGAATCCAAGTAGAGATATGTAAAGTTTTTTTTGCAAATGTCTTCCAGCTTTCACAACCAGATCGAACCAACGTGTTGATAAACCAGACCAAAACCAAGAAGAAATGTTACCTACGGAACCGTAAGATAACCCGAATATACCTTTAAATTATTGATGCTATTTTTATATGCTCGGATAAAATCATAAAAGCACGTTGCATTTTCAACAAAAGGAAACATGTATTCAAAAAGCGACGCGAGTGAAATAATGTATGAAGTTTCCACAAACACACATATCAAAACAATTATCACGTTTGGATTTGTAAGCAAATCTTGCACTATGAAAATGCATACAAATAATTGACAATAGATACACTTTTATCATGACGTTAAGACTTGACAAGATAAATCGATTGGCCATACCATATCGCACAAAATAGTAAGTAAGTGGAGAAAATAATTCGACAATGTAGACAAACTAAACTAATAAATATATGTATATATATAAAAAAAATCAGGTTAGTCATTTTTGCGGGTGGAGCCTATCACACACGACCCATATGTTCGAGAATCATTAACCACTACTATTGCTTTTCTTCTTCGATTTGACATTAATTTCACGATTTGTTTGATTATTTTCCCTTTTTTTCTGGAGTCGGCTATCTTTTTTATTGGGAGTACGGTGATAATCGTAGCCGTTGCTAGTGGCGTAAATTGAGCTAAACGGCTGTGATTAAATCTTATCAGGGGAGATCTAAATGGAACTGTACAACTTTTGCCTACCGTCCAGATAGAAAGAGAAGTACTGTCAAAGTCAGAGATTCGGTCTATCTCTCTCTCGTCTCTGTCTACTCTCAACTATACTGCCACGTGGCTTCCATGAAGACAAAGATAAATCAAAACGCGCGATCCACCAAACACTGAAACACAAACGCCAGAATTCGACCTTAAAGGCTTACGTAATGAAGAAATAGTTTTGAAAACTTGAAATTAGCAGTTTGCAATTGAAATAAGATGATTACGATTTTTTACGAGCAGCTTACCGTTTATAGCCGTTTTTACCCAAACAGACAATTGAATTTTCTAAATAACTTTCTGCATTTCTTTTGATTGTTTTTTAAATATATATATATATATATATATTTTTTTGCAAAATCAGAAAAATATATTTTATTATATTATTTTGTTTGTTACGAGTTATGCAGTTATACTATTTAACTAGTTAGTTATCCTGAGTTATGACTATCGTTTTTTATTTTATTCAACAAAGGAGGAGTGGACTATTTTATCTATATTATTAAAAACCGTGATTAAAATCACTGGATAAGGAGGGACATGGATGATTTTAAAAGGAGTGAGGTAATTAGTCTGAGATTAAGTAACCGTGATTAGGGTTGTACTTGTATGTCAGGTTTCTTTTGTCTGCATTATAAGCAAATGACCAATTAACCAACGAAGCTAAATCTGGGGTTGAATAATGAAGGAGACAAGAAATGACCTCTTATAATATTCTTACTATAATTCCCAACTTACCCTTCCTTACTTGACCAAAATTCCCTTGTTCTGTAATATAGGATAGGTATCACACACGTGAGAAAAACTTTGTATTTTGCTGCCCTAAGACCATTCCTAGAAGAAGTCTACAATCTCTAGTTATTATTTATATTAATAATTTTATCAATTAGAATTTAACATATTATAAAATAGTATGTTTTAATATTCTTTTATTATGAGAGATTTAGTATGTTTTAATATTCTTTTATATATTAACAATTTTATTTTCATTGTTTTGATAACAATAGCTTTTATTATTTTTAGTAAACAAAACAGCATGATTTACCTTCTAAAATTATGTAAGAATTATAAATTAGGGGTCCTAGTATATTTCTGTATTGGTAAGAGATATATTAGTTTTGAATAAAAATAAAAATAAAAATAAAACTAATGGGGTTGGAAAATGGCTTACTGGATTAGAATAAGATAGAAAAACAAAAAAGCACACTTTTGCTTCTACCACTAAACTTCCTCGCAACCCTCTTTTAAGGAGGGACATTGAGATATTGCGTGTCTTTCACACCAATAAATCCTTATTTCTTCTTTTTATTTACTGTTTTTATTGGTCTCAAAATTTATAAAATTCGTTTGTTGTTCCCTTTGTTTTTCCTCCAGTTTAATCACTGTCTCACCTTCGTATAATTCTATCTCCTCCTTTATTTGTTCGCTGTATTTCCAAGTAATCTCGTCCCTTTCAGAATCTATAGAGAAAGAGATAACGTAGTGGAAAAAGAGAATGTATAGTTTAAAGTTTTCATTTTTCTAAAAAAAAAAAAAAAAGTGAAGCCTTGATTTGTATAAAATACCCATTTCATCACCTCCTCTACCTTCTCATAACATTTCATCTCTCCCTCTCTCTTCTTCTCTCTTTCTCTCTCTTTTTTCTAGTGTTTGCTTCTCAAAAGTTTTCATCTTTTTGTTCAAAGAAGACAAGATTCTTCTGTAATTCCTCTAAAAAACCTAATGGATGGTTGTCAAAGAAACGGTGAAATCTCACCGAAGTTGCTTCACTTGATTCCACAAGAGAGAAGGAATTGGTTTCATGGTGACAAAAACTCTGTTTACAACACAGAAGAGAAGAAACTTGAGCTAAAGCTTGGACCACCTGGTGAAGAAGAAGAAGAAAAAGAAGATGGTTCATCGATGATAATAAGACAAATCAAGAAAGAACCAAAAGACAAATCTATTCTCTCTCTCGCTGGCAAACACTTCTCTCCTTCTTCCACCAACAAAACCACTTCCCACAAAAGGTTAAACCTCTTTGTTTGTTTAACATTCATCTCTTAACTTTTGTTTTGTATATTTTTGACATGATAATATTCACTTTTAATTAGCCAATTAGGTCCCATGCATCTGCAAAAACTTTGTTCATGGCTGCTTAAGATAAGATTGGATCTCAAAAGTTATAATCTTTCTGTTTCTTTATCCCTTCTTACATATTAAAGTGTCAGACTTTTTCATTTTTACAAAATTTTCATACTAGTGATTACTCTGATTTACCTTATTACCTATTTACTCTGTTTTACAGTTTTTAAAGTTTTAGTCTCTGTTTTTACCTTTTTGTATCATAATGAGATTGAAATTCGTTTTGATAACTTTGTGTTTTATAGAACTGCTCCTGGTCCAGTGGTGGGATGGCCTCCAGTTAGATCATTCAGGAAGAATTTAGCTAATGGAAGCTCTTCAAAGCTTGGAAACGAGTCAACTTCCAATGGTGTTGTCCTCAAGAACCAAAAGTGTGATGATGATGATGATAAGACAATGGAACCAAAGAGACAAGGAGGAGGCATGTTTGTGAAGATCAACATGTATGGTGTTCCCATTGGTCGTAAAGTTGATCTCAATGCTCATAATAGCTACGAACAGTTATCTTTCACAGTGGACAAGCTATTCAGAGGTCTTCTTGCAGGTAAAAGTTGAAACCTTTTGACTCTTTCTTTAATTATTGGCCAAAAAGGGTTTTATAGAGTACTCAAATCACTTGTTTTTTTGGTTCTGGTGTTCTCAGCTCAAAGAGAATCATCATCTTTTGGGGAAGAAGACAACCCAATTACTGGATTATTGGATGGAAATGGAGAATATACTCTTACTTATGAAGACATTGAAGGCGACAAGATGCTTGTTGGAGATGTCCCATGGCAGTAAGAATCTTTTCTTTTTTCTTTTTTTTCTCTGAATCTGATTGAGCTTTTTGCTCTATCAAAAGGAGAAGAATTAGATTCCTAGTCACATATTTATAAAATCTTATCACACTTTGATCAATCATAACTAACTAAAGAATCTTAGTTTGGTTAAGCTATTAAAGTTTGTGGACTTTTGATCGCAAAGAACTAAAATTTTCTTAATTGTCAGAATGTTTGTATCTTCCGTGAAGAGGCTGCGTGTGATTAAAAGCTCTGAGATATCATCAGCATTAACATGTAAGTGTAGGATAAGCAGTAATTTTACCAGGCTTATGACTTTTTATGGAAATCTTATAGAATGTTTTTCGTTTGTTTTGAATAATTGCAGATGGAAATGGTAAGCAGGAGAAAATGAGAAGATGAAGAAAATATCTTTTACAGCTTAAAAAAGTAGAGAAAGATGTTATTATTGCATTTTTCACTTTTAATTAACTCTGATGAGTTTTTGATCTTGAGAGATTTCTAATTCAAGTCTGATGATGATGTACATTGTGGTTTGTTACATCTTCTTTTGAGCTTTTGAGATGATCATAGATGAGTTTTGTTTGAATTCAAGATCAGACAATGAAATGATGATTTTGGCCTGGGTTTGAGTAAAATCACAAACCCTTTTAATAAGGCTTCTTCTTTAAAAAGCTTTGGTAATGATTAGTCACACTTAAGTAACACTTTAAGAACATCAGTTTTAACGTTAAGTACTATAAACTCCTTCGACCAAAAAAAAAAGTATTATAAAACTACATTTTTGCAAAGCATCTTTTTTGAAAAAAGGAAAAGAAACAATCTTTTTCTCTGCAAAAGCTCTTTAGCTTTTATTAACTCTACTTGGGCTATTGCAATGAACGTTTGAGAGTGAAAGGTTTTCAAAAATTCAACAACTTTTTCTTTCTTTAAATAAGTTGTTAAAAGCACAAATTTAAACCAGTGGTCTAACCATATATTTAGCTTCTTTGTCTAGGGCAACATGTACCACTAGATTACAATCATCTGATTATTGATCTAACTTTATATCATAGTTTCTGAGTGAGTTTACTTTATGATAAGGTTGTTTCCTATGTACATACAATCAATTCGGTAGAAGAAAAAAGGAAGACAAATTGGTGGCAGTGAAATATTGGTAAAGAGAAAAACAAAGTTTAAAAATTGATTGAAGTGAAGAATCATTTTCGTTGAATCTGCCTAACTATTCAAAGCAGCAATATGAGACTCAATCCAATAGTTACTTTTTATTTTTGGCCTCACAAATGTATTATCTTATTTATTGTCCAAGGAATACTCCAATTCTTAGAAAAGGTCCAGTGGTAGCGAAATGTCCGAATGCTGATGGAGGTGCAAAACAAACGTGAAAATTTACAAAGTTAATGTAACAAACAAAACTAAATTATTACTGTCTCTGTCAAATATAATTGGTCATGGACGTATAAAACTTGGTCACAGCTCTAATTGGTAATGCTTAATCCATTTATGGTGTTGATGCTTTGGTCAACGTCAACGTAGACAACCAAATTATGTATTTACTTTGACGTATTTTTTAATATCAAATCTCCGTTTTTAACCTCTATAGATGAGCATAATTTCAAAATATACTATCATTCTTGATCACAAAAGAAAAAAAAATATAGAGCTACCAAACCATAAAAAGGTATCCCATAAACAGAAAAAGAAAAAGATTGTAAAATAGAAACAAAGAAAGAATTCAAAAACTTTTATTCATAAAACGTTCAATGATCCCATTTAAACCGATCAATCGATGCACTGATTATGTTTTAGCCATTAAGAAGACAAAAAAATCTTATCTTAATTAGCATTTTTATTACATTTACAAAATGGAGCTATAGAAGGAATTGTGACGTTTTGATTTTATAGATTACGGGAATTACGATAAATGTGGGATTCGGTGACTCTTAACACATTGCTCCATATAACATGAAGGCATTATTTTCTTCATTCTGGGAGAAGCAATTTTGTAAGAGGCAGAGAAACCAATTTTGTCATTTGCAGGCGAGTTCTACATTTTATTTATTTACTCGTTGCTATAATTTTAATATTTCTTTTTTCACTCTTTCGTTGTCATTCTTAGTCTGCAGATTGCTTTGTCATTGTGTTTGATTTCATAATGTTTTCCTATTTTTTATTTTTGTATTTGACATCATTTTTGTCTTCTAATTCAGTTTTTTCAGGAGGTTGTGTCACCGTGTCTGTGTCAGATCGTTTTTGGTTTAAATCTTCTTTTTCTCCAAAAGATTTTCTTACTTATTTATTACTAAAATTCTATACTGTTGCTAAATTCATACAACTATTGTTTTTTCTTTCTTTATGATATAGAAATCAAGAAAAAAATAACTTTACAATATATATGTAAATATATATATATATATGGTTATATTCTAAACTTAATAAAATGATGATTCATACTTTTCTGTGTAAAATAGTATAAAAACAAGTATTGTCAGTTCATTGCTGTTCAGAGATCTGTTCATCTCATGATTACAGCGTACGAAAAAAGAATATATACAAATTAAAATATTCCATTTTGTTCATAGAATAGTCTTCATTTATATCAATATGCATGGCAATGCTCTGTAATAAAATGTTTTGGATTTTTTTGTGACGAAATATAACCACAGAAAAATTGAGAATTTAACAACTGATAAATACCAAATGCAATGAAATTTGGTTTTGTTTTTCTGTATACAAAACGTTAATTTTGGGTATTCGTGAATTTGTCATTCTTAACAATCTTTTAGAATTGTCACATCACAGAATACAAAAAGGTGTTCTTGATTCTTACAACTCGAGATGGGCAGAGCAGCGAGATGGTTTAAGCGCTTGCTTGGGATGAAAAAGAGCAAAGAAAGAAGCCCTGTTGCCGGCGGTGATTTGGATAAAGGCGGCAAAGAATCCGGCGAGTACAATCTCGTTACCAACCCTGTTTGGTTGAGTACTTATCTGACGGAAACAGAGAAGGAACAGAACAAGCACGCAATTGCGGTTGCAACCGCTACGGCCTCAGCTGCAGAAGCTGCGGTTTCCGCGGCAAAAGCGGCTGCGGCAGTGGTTAGGCTGACCACTGAAGGAAGAGCAGGAGACATCATCATGAGGAAAGAGCTGTGGGCTACGGTGAAAATACAAAAGGTCTTCAGGGGCTCTTTGGTAATTACCTTGTCTTTAAATTGTTTTTTTGTTTGATTCAAAGATCAATTTTGGCAAATGGGGTATTGTTAAAGTTTGAACATTTTATTAGAA
The DNA here is from genome assembly GCA_963854855.1 of Nasturtium officinale. Taxonomy (NCBI): domain Eukaryota; kingdom Viridiplantae; phylum Streptophyta; class Magnoliopsida; order Brassicales; family Brassicaceae; genus Nasturtium; species Nasturtium officinale. The sequence goes on from OY978500.1 coordinate 16,054,553, forward strand.
ACCATTGTCAACTTTTTAAATAAAGTTTTTTTTAATCAGAAACTATTGTCAATTCTTTTTTTTTTTGCTTCATAGATCAAATTTGGCAAATGGGTATCGTTAGAGTTGATTTTTTATTATATACAATTGCAACTTTTGAAAAAAAAAAATTATTCAAAGATCAAATTTTGGCAAATGGGTAATCTTTAAAATTTAAAAATTTCTACCTAAGAAACGATTGTAAATGTGAATTTTATTTTTTGGTAGGCGAGGAAAGCATTAAGAGCTTTGAAAGGTATTGTGAAGCTACAAGCTCTGGTGAGAGGCTACTTAGCAAGGAAACGTGCGGCTGCGATGCTTCAAAGCATACAAGCTTTGATTAGGGTCCAAACCGCTATGCGTTTTAAACGCACCAATCCCTGCCTTAACAAAGAGTACAACAACATGATTCAACCTCGACGATCCTTTGTAAAGAATCAGTCTCATTCCCATAGTATCTCTAGTTGTTTAAACCAAAAACAAGACTAAAGAATGTTCTATGTTGATAGGATGAAGAAACGTACGATGATAGAAGTCCAAAGATTGTAGAGATGGACGATACATACAAAAGGAGATCACGTTCAAGCTCAAAATCCAGACAAGCTCACAATGTTGTTACAATGTCTGAATACGAAGATAATCTTGATTACAAAGGGAATGATTTGGAGTTGAGTTTCTCGGAGGAGAAGTGGAAGTTTTCTACGGCGCATAACACGCCAAGACTCTCGTATTCATCATCGCAACTCCATGCTGCTAACAATCGCTATTATTTAATGCAGTCTCCTTCTAATAGTGTTTGTGGAAACCCTTTGTATGACTATGAAAGCAGTGTGAGTACTCCTGGCTACATGGACAAAACACAGTCGTTCAAGGCCAAGGTGCGGTCACATAGCGCACCGCGTCAGCGATACGAGAGGAAGAGGTTGTCGCTTGATGAAGTTGTAGCGACTAGGATTAGCGTTAGCGGAACGAGTTTGCTGCAACAGCAACAGCAACCGCAACGCTATTCTTGTTCTTATGATCCGTGTTAACTTCCATGGAGTAATTTTTCATTTCTTTTTGTTGGTTATCTTATTACATTGTACATTTCTTTCTCAAAACATTTTTAAAACGTTTTGTTTCTCATTAATTGAGCAATATTTTTTGTGGTCGGATTTATCAAATTTTATTTTAACAATCTTTTTTGAATATAACAGAATGTGTATAGTTCAATTTTTGAAAAGAATATAGCCACAATGCAAGCGCATAAAGTGAGAAGGGTTTACACAATCTTATTCTGAACTACTATCACTAATTTTATAACATGCAAAACATTGAGAAACACACAATAAAGTTCCTATAAAGATGTGTTATCTGATTTCTCCTGATTAAAAATTCAGTTCCACGTAGTAATTCTCGCACAAATTGCCAACATATTATAAAATACTAACATGAACATCAAGCAGAGCAATACGGAGAAGATCGCTGAGAGTGCATTAGAAACTCAAGAATCTGTAGTTTCAATTCTTCAACTAATGATCATACTCAATCTTCATTTCGATAATTTACAGGCTACAAAGGGCTAACCACCCAACCAGTTATGGGATTCTTCCTGCGGATCCGTGATTCACCGGGAAAGCCAGATTGCAACCGTTCAAGCACAGTGTAAGTAACCGAATCCGGTGTGAGTCCTTGCTGTTTCATCTTTGTGTACAGATCGACTGCTTCAGCAGTTCTCCCACTCTTCTTTAGACAATCAAGCAAAATGTTGTAAGTCACAATGTTCGGTTGACATTCTTTAACAATCATCTCTTCGAACAATCTATACGCCATTTCGACTCTCTCTATTTTCCCAAAACATTCCTTAAAATTGATCACGGTCCATTTTTTTTTCTTTCAAATTTTCACCATGTTTAGCAAGGCATGTCATAACTTTGGAGAAAAAACGATTCTGATTTGTTTTTTTTATCTACAATTTAACGATGATAGCTTACATAAGTTTTTATTCGTTTCATTATAACATATTGGAGTTTTTTTTTCCTTCTCTTAATTGAAATAATTTGGGACGTAATTCACATCGTAAAATCGTATAGGTTGGTTGTTTTTGGTAGCTGCAAATTTTCCGGTTTGAATAACTAGAATAAATAGAACTTGAAAAAAAAATATTTCTCTATTTACCATAACGACTCATAAACCCACAAACTAAAATAAAATACTGTAATTAGAATTGAAAACCCCCCTAAATAAAAATCTAAAAATCTTTGGTATTTGAAAAGAAAACAAATAAGATAAAAACTACTTAATATGGTGGAAGAAGAATCTTCCAGACCACTTATGCCACATAAGTCCAATTTCATCGTTTGTTTTGTAACCTTTTGATTTAGCCATATTGTACCACCCTCCTTTAAACATGTAACTGCCTTTGTACTTGATCAGCGTTAATGTGTAGTCATTAGATTCATGGCCTTCCTCCACGATATGGACTTTGACTTCGACACCGTTTCCGATCTTCTCCACCAAACCACGTTCCATGGCCGGAATTATAAAAGCTTCAAATTCGTGTTTTGGTAGAATAACCGAACCAGCATAACTAAGATCAGTTTCGGTTAAATTCTTCTTTAGAACCCATATGTCTGGTGGGGCTAAACTCAATTCCAAATCGAGTTCTTGATCCATTCTTGTTAACTATATGAATATTTTTCACTGTGAAAGATAATAGAGATTGAGAAACAAAGCTTTCTTACCTATGTTTATATATAGCTTTCGATCAAAATCATTTTTCCTTTTCTTTTTTTTTCTCGTTTTCTATTGTTGCCATTTTTTTTACTTTTCCTTTAATTGGCTTATCTTTAACAAAAATAAAAGTGCATTTTCCTTGTTAGAAGTATACATTTTTGTCGTCCTACAAGTGTTTTTCTATTGTTATGAAGGTTACCGTTTATATGTACAAATTAGAGTTTACATTTTCTTATCGTGACCATTGATTTCCTTTTTTTTCTTTACAAATTCTAATATTTTTTATAAGAAAGTTTACATTTCGAAATTGTTCATCTTTAGCTTTATAAGATTCTTGTGGAGTTTTACATTTCACTAGCGCTGAGGCTCCTCTACGCGCGGGCATGTTTTACATTTCACGGATTTAATTAAAACTAATCCAAAAAAAAAAAATGAATGACAGAGCTAAAACAGAATATGATCTCTTGCACACAAAAAGAGAGTACTAATTATGTCAATCAAATTTCTTGATAATAGAATTTTAAAACAAAATTTATCAGCCTTTAAAACACACATTTGGCATTTGTTAATGCAAGTAAACTAATAGTACATTTGTTAGAGTGTAACTAAAGATTTTGGTCATGAAACCCTTTTCCAAGACAACAGTACACCGTGGCAAAACATAAAAAAAAAAAAAGTTTATTAAGTTTTAAAGTGTTGAAGTTGGAGATGATCAAACTTTTATTTTTCTTTTCTTTTTTATCTCTTCTCTCTTATTTCCGCTTAATTTTCCTACATGAAAGCCTCAACCTTTGAAATCATTTGTGGTCTCTGGTTCTCTGCAGTGTTTTGCTTTTCCTAACACCATATAAAAACTTGGAATCCAAAAACTCCCGTTTCTTATTGTTCATCCTCTTCCGGGCCTTCCTTTTCCTCCGTAGACATGCATGGTTTTTTCTTACCTCCTCCGGTCTGGAAACTCCTTCCGTTCCCAAAATCCAAGTCCAACTCATCGCCAGCTGCTTTATCGATAAAACTTTTCTGCTGCCTTTGTGTTACCTCCACTTCTTGACAGACTCAAAGTCATCCTTCTTCTGCTCAGTGCGTTCCTTCATCTTTGAGACTGCACTTCCTTAGCCAATCTCTTCTTACCTTCTGATCAGTCTCTCCCTGATCAATCTCAACAGGTATGAAAAAAACTGAGATCTCTTGTATAACAAATGACACAACTCTAATTGTACCAATGATGCATTACACGTAGTAAACGATTATTTATTGGAAGACAAATTTCCTTGAAAATTTGAGAGAGACCGACAGGAAAAATTCCGCCATTTTCAACTGTAGATGGAAACAAAACCCATTTAATATTTAAAAATACGACTCTCTAGCAAAAACAGAACTAAAACTGCTTGGTCTTCATTCATCCCCAAAGATCTTCTTTATTTTACAAATTCCAAAATATTGTTGATTTGGCAAATGTTTGCTTTTTCATTGAAATTTGCTGCTTATGATGTCGTAGCTCGGAACAGTCAACACTGCCAAAAAAAAAAACAGGACACAACATTAAGAAACAAGATCTATAAGCAAAAATCATAGAGGATTAAAAAGAAAAGAAAAAAAAAAGCAAAAACTTGTTTACCATCTCCGAAGGCACCCATTGTCAAAGGCTTTGAAATAACTTTGCTGGTGAAGTCTGTAATGTCCTTCAAGGTTAATTGGTCTACCATCTTCAAGAATTGCTCAACTGGTTTCCTGCAAGAATGTTTTAAAATTACACAATTATTATGAGTAGTCGCAATGGATGAAACTATGGAGATTTTGTACGAAATTTTGTGAGTACCTCTCTCCGTATGTAAGTATCTGTCTTCCAATGTCTTCTGCTGCAATCATCTGCAGAGGACAAACGTTTTAACACGTTAATGACAACATTTCATGGTATGAATCGAGCTATACAAAATGGTAAAATACTTTCTAAGCAAAATAGTTTAATGTAAGTAGAGGGTGAGAGTGTTACAAATACCCGAGATTCTAAATTCATCAGAACTGCGGATTTTGTTGCTGCCTTGGCGCGATCAAGATGGCTCTGGTTAACTGTCCAACATATGAACACAAGGAAAATGTTTTATAGATACAAAAAAATGGTTTCAATTTATTGAATTAAGTGAAAACGGAAGAAGCAAAACTGACAAACCTTGTCCTCCTGCAACATTTTTCAGTTCTTTAGCTGCTAAGTCAATTGTTTGTGCAGCAAACTGAGGACTCTGCACTCACGGATGTAAACAATATCAATATATTTAACAGAATACAAATTCATCAATGAAGTTGTCAGCAAACACAAATTGGACAGAGCTTTATACCCACAAAACAGATATTCCTTAAAGCTTAATACCCAGAAATAATGGTATTCCTTTTGTACACATCTCATCAATGGAAAAGGCAAAACATAGTAAGCAACATCTGATTGCTGAACTCACCGAGCAACCATAAATTCCAAACAATCCAGTGTTGTTAAAGATACTAGTGAATGCAGTGCACGACTGAACCTCCTGATATTGGTTTAGAACACGGAGATCTGTAACCAGACATAGGAATGTAAATCATTATTACTGAGGCCTTGGCAGTGTAAGAGAATGTTTCTTAAACTAGTTCAATAAATGCAAAACTAAAATAACACACAAAACTTTACTTACAGAGCCACGAGTGCATTCCTTTTCCAGGACCTCCCGCAGAGAATGAGCCACCTCCTCCCATAAGCATCTATATAGCAATTAGATTTACATTAATACTATATCTTAACTTGTAAAAAGGACTTGATAGAAACAAGTGAAAAATTCACGCAAGCAAAAAGTGAACATTCAATTTAGACACCTGGAGAACAGTGGCTGTTACTGCTTCTTTCTCGTTATTCCAGCCAGGCACCTCAAAAGCAAGTGCAAAATGTGTAGCCTGAAAATGACAGAAGTAAAGCAAAATCAGAAATTGAGACGCAAAAAGACTCAACTCAAAGACACTTGTCCAATGACGAGAAATCTGTCATTAATACCTCTCCACCAGTATGTTGGCGAAAATCTCCACCAACATATTCAGATTTTGGCTCCGCTGGGAGCGCTACATTAGGAAGGTCAGAAACTAATGGTTCGGCAACTTTTAAAAGTTCCTCGTGTTCTACTCCACTTGCTGCCAGTACCATCCTTGCAGCAGTGAAATTTTCCTGAAATTTTCAGATCAACTGAATTAAAACACACACATAAAATAGAACACTAACTAAATTATATGATTGTACACTGAGATGTAGATGGTTCTCAAAAGCTGATGGGGTCTTACAGTCATAAACTCTTCCAAGAGGTCCCCATTCAATCTATCTAAAGCAGAGTCCGGTGCGTACAGAGGATTTGCCAATGGACCAGAGTAACCAGCAGAATGAATGGCCTCCAAGAGGAAACCCATAGGGTTTTTTGCAAGTTCGGCTATTTCTACCTTCATCTTCCGTAGCTGCAGAAAAGATCACTGACACAAGTCACATAAAGTTTTGACAAAGTTTCAGAACAACATGAATAGAAAAGTGATTACCTCTTCATTGACTTCCCAATCCAAGAAAGCAGGGTTTCTCACACTGTCAATAAGAACCTCAACCATTTCAGGGATATAAGTCTTAAGAGCATCAATAGTGTAACTCATTTGCTCTCGAGACGCAGAGGCGGATGTGTTTCCTCCAATAGCCTCAATTTCCCTCACAAGACGAAAATGAGTTCTGTTAAGCGTACTCTTAAAAGCCATTCTTTCAAGCAAATGCGTAGCTCCATGGAAATAAGGTGCCTCATAAATAGAACCACAATCAACATATAAACCAATTGAAGCTGTCGGATTCTGCACCAACATAACTTTCATTCAGTTCACTTCAAACATTTCCATGAAAATCTCCACATAAATAAATCATCACATGAAAAATAAGTCTTTTTTATTATTTACCGGAGACATCTCTGAAGCAATTTTAAGACCATTAGGAAGAGTAGTGATCTTAAGTTTGCTTGGCGCAACGTTATCAGCTAGTGGCGGTGGAAGAAATACGCCTTGTAGTGGCATATCCAATGAAGTAGAAGATGCAAGCGAATCACCACTCAAAAAGCCAAAGAAACCTGGTGAAGATGAACTCGTTGCAACAGCACTAGAGCTTGCATAACGAGCCTGCCTCAAACTACGGCTAAGGGATCCCTATATAACACGAATACACAAATGCGTTAACATCACAAGAATCCATTGTTTTTTTATTGGTATCATCAATTAGAAGAATTTATAGAATTCAACGAACAAATGAATCAGAAAATAACAATTCATGATCCCTAATTAACAAATTAATTTCTTTTTAAATCCAAACCAAAAGATTGACTTTTAAAATTACGAATCTAAACCAAATTTTAGAGAAGAGATCATTTGTAAACCTAAAAAACTAATTACAGTGCATATCATCATCTCTGGTAATCTAGAGAGATATCTGAATCCAGATCTATAAAATTTTCTCACTGAATCGAAAAAATCGTTCAATTAATGGTTCTGGAATCTTCTAAAAAGAGAGAGAAAAAAAACGGAAAAGGCTAAGTACTGACCTTAAGAGCCCTGGCTCGTGAAGCTACGGTTCGATACATGGCGACTGCGAAACCCTAAATCGGAAAAATAGAAAAGAGACTGAGTCGACGAAAGAGAGGCTGATGAATATAGTGAGAGGTGACGGACGGAGGCTTCCTCAGTTTATGATTTGGTTTAGTTTAGAATCTAGTTGCTACTGCTAAATGCTAACGTGTTAGGTGATGTCTTGCTAACATACACCCTCAACTATAATGAATTTTGGCCCAATTATGTTATGGGCTTTCATCCAATCTAATATAATACAACAACTGATTTTTTTTTCATTGTTGTTAGTTGTTACATACGTCGTGTAGTCATAGACAAATGATTAATAATTGTATAAAACAGTTGGTTAGCTGCTTGATTTAACCTTAAATTTTATAACTGTAACCATTTTTGAAATAATATATATGTCTATATTTAATTATTATTATTTGATATGACATTCGTCTAATTCTTTTAATAGATGTTAAACTTTCATATTTTTATAAAAACGTCATTAAATTACATTTTACCGTATTTAGTTATAATCATAACACTTTTTAACCGTACCCATATTGATTATAACAGTCTACACGTATATTATATTGTTAAAATTAATCAGAAATTATAACCAGACCTATTGTGAAGGGAAGGAGTGCATATGCACTCATAGTTTCAAAAAATTATAATGTAATTTCTTTATAAATTAAGATTGTGCACTCCGTAAAATTAAAAATTGTGCACCACACATCCTATTATATTAAGTACAATTAAATATTATATTAAACTAAATATGTGGTGTAGCCGGTGAAATTTTTCTCTGGATCCGTCCCGCCCCTGATTATAATTGTGGTTATTGGGTTTTGATTAGAACTTTAAGATATAGTATTTGTACGCAATGGATTTTTACATAGTGAAACTGGTGGGAAGTTAAGTTCATACGACTGCAATGTTCAAAAGTATATTTTTACTTTAACTTCTTCTTTTTTTGTCTTTGCCGAGGCTCCCACAGTTTCGCCAGTAGATATTTTTTCGGCTGGGAAATATAGAATACTGATTTTGTACCAACAGAATTCGTCTGCTCATAGTTCTAGAACAAAATCTATATACATATCCGTGTAAACTGTAAAGACAATTACGTCTTCATATATCATTTCATATATGTCTTTTAAATATATTAAAGGAACGGTTTCATATATCATCTTCGGTTCCGATATGGAAAACCAAGTACGTCTTTAAAAGTGTTTGAATACCAGTACAGAGAACAAACCAAACGAAAACAAAGACAAATCGAAATCAGTTAAGGGTATACATACTACATTATATATGTAACCCTATTTTATTATTTAATTGGACCATACAAACGGTAGGATTACGATACAAAGAAGTAACAAAAGAGACTCATAGCAGAACACAGTTTCAGTACTCGGTAACTTGACTAAGCAGAGACACACCTCTGATCTGAAGAGGAAATACGACACACATCTTTTGGTCTTCAATCTTCTCGAAGATGCGTACTACAGCAGCATATGTGAACTAAGGTATTCAAGAAAGAAAAAAAAAATCTCATTAGATCATCAGAAATTGCAACCAAATTACAATTGAGTTTTGAAATGCTTGCAGCGTTTATATGGAATTTATCTCACACTAGTGTTGATGGTAAAAAGCGACAAAAATAAAATAAAATAACTTACTGCTTTTCTCTCAGTTTTAGTGAGAAAGTTATGAAAAGTAAGCACCAATGGGCCAGGTGTAACCGGGCATGACGTTATACCACAGAGGTTGTAAATTTTTGGTTTAGAGACCGGCATCCCCATTACCAAAAGGATGAACTCTATACTTGTTTCATCAGGGATGTCTTCGCCTGTTCAGGCCAACACTTTTGTCAGTAAATAAAAAATATATACTCCAAAAAAAAAAAACAGTTATTTTAGGGAATTTTTTACTTACTTGTAACACCGGTTATCGTAATAGTTGCATTATCTGCACGCCTACGCTTAACCGGGTCTGGAGAGATCTTCACATCAGTAACCTTAATGGGATACTTACGATCAGCTACATAAAAGAAAAGTAAATTATATCAACACCTTACGTACGTTACGTACTATGTTTCTTTTTCTTTAACTTTTACAAATCAAATTAAGTATATTTGTTCATGATCAACAACAAAAATAAAAAATAAAAATAATAATTAGCAAATCGATACTTACTCTCACAGGATTGGAATCTGGCTTGGCTTAAAGCTGGTAAGAAAAATAGTAACACTAAGAGAAGAAGCAAATGCTGGACATGAGATATCGCCATATGGATAATTAATAGCTCCTCGATCTCCACTAGAGGAATGTATTTTAGTAATTATACTGTTTGCTTTGGGAGAGAAGGTTGTAGTACGTGTTTTACTTACATGCCTACCTTCTATTTTTATAGACGGCAGAGTATAAGATTTTGATTAAAGTAATAAACCTTTAATATTTTTAATTCCCAACGTTATACGCAAGAATTTTAAAATATGGCTGCCAAAAAGAAAAAAAAATGTACATTTTGGCCAAGAAGCATGTAGAACACGTGTGATGTTTACGTGCCCATGAGCAGACCCACATATATGGAAGGGGTGTAAATGGATTCATTCACATATCAACTTTATTTTTCCGATTTTTGGTTCTAAATACCACTTTTTGATCTCGGGATAAGTTAGCATCCATAAAATGTCTGAAAAACTCTAAAGTTTAAACGAAACGTGGGTATTTTATTGTTTCAAATAATATTTCTCAGTAATTTCTGTCTAAATTTGCCAAATCATTTTGTGCAATCGGTTGAGAAATTAGCTTTATAAGACGGAAGTGATGATTACGTTAGTGTTGACCAGATTTTCTGTTTTTGTATAGGGTTCCAGTTACGAAAGTGATATCAATCTTAATGAATCTTTGATACTCTAAAATTTGATATTTTCTGTTAATATAATCGATTAACTAGTTGTTAAAACAAATGTGTTATGATTGGGGTTTAACGCCGCTAGTTTATTGAGAATTTTTATTTACATCGTTAGAATATATGCGTTCTAGATAACACTTTAAATTTTGTTATTTTAAGGTAAAATTGTTATATATTTTGGAATTTTGATTTTCTCATAAAAATCCTAAAATTTCAATGGTTAAAATACCTTAAGTTAATCATGTAAAATTGTTTTATATTTTTACATAAAATCCTAAAATGTCAAAGGTTAAAATACCTTAAGTTAATCATGTAAATAATATCTCAAATTTTGGTGAAATCTTTTATTACTCGAATGATTAAAATGTATAATACCCATTTTTTTTTTTTAAAGTGTTATTTTTCTTCGTGTGCTCACTACGTTACTACAATATATTAGTAGTGATCGTAAGACGTTGCGTCTATTCTCCGTTAAAGATTTTCATACTAATCTGAGGAAACTACCGGCATTGAACCGTAAAAAAAAACACCGTTGTTTTAACAATAGCGTTCAAGTATTTTGTTTTTGGATAAATAACCTTGAAGAAAAAGGAAAAAGTTCATATCATAAAGAAAATAAAAACATTTTGCATCTCTTCATTGATCACAATCTCATGGATGTCAAAGATCATTAGCAACTGAGATCGTATCTTATAAATATCCCTATAATTAAACATATCCAAATCAATATATATATATATATATATATATATATATATATATCTTGGGAATTGAAAGCTTCAGTAATTTAAAATTGGAGTCGTTTGCCAGCTTGCATTAATGTGGACCATGTGGTTTAAGCATGATATCCGAAACAATTATCTTATTATTTTTAAAGAGATGATATAGGCTTATATGGAGTATTTGAGATTTGCCACAATTCGTTAAGGATCTTCCGGTTTTGCCATTTCACTGTGGAAGAAGGATTTTCAAAAAAAAAAAATATCACCTGAAGACATTTTACCCTCGACGTTTATTGGTAGTGTAAACGGGAGAGATCAAAAGTCAAAGACCTTAACTTCAGCAAGCTACTGAGATATTGGGGAAGCTTAGAACAATTGACCTTAACGTCAGCAAGCCTGGATTTACAACACTAAATTTATACCGATTTCAACAAGAAAGAAAATGAAACCTAAACCGTATATGGAAGTTAGATCACCATATATATATTTTACAAAAATATACTTATAGTAATAAAAAGGAATTTAAACCCCCAACCCCCAATATAGTGAATACCCAATCAAACTTACTTTCTGAAATATATTTGAAGAGAAAATAATCTAAATCTTAAGGGACATAAAATTAATGTAATATCTCGATTTTGTGAATTTCTATTACGGTGTTAATCCTATTAAAATTTCATCAAACTCAAACTCCAATTTAATGACAAAACTTATAAAAATATTAGGGTTTTTATCTTTTTAAATTTTCTGTCTATGTGATCATGTGGAAGAGAAAAGAGAAATATAGAAAATAATGAGAAAATATATATAACCAGTTTTGGTCGAAAAAAGAAACATATGAGAAAATATTATCATTTTCTTCTCAAATTTTGTGGAAATATATACTACGTCAACAATTATTTGTATCCTTAAAAAACCATTTTTATATCAATAAAAGTCACATATGTTCATTTTTCAGAGCATAAGACTCATCTAGATTTTGATGTAAACTGCATGCACAATATGAATTTGAAGATGAGATTTAGTATAACCTAAATTTCAAGAAAAAAATTAATTGTTTTATTTTGAAAATCATGGACGGTTGGCATACACCACCCTATCATATTCAAAACAAGAACTACATCAATACTGGAGTATCATCAGATGGAACACTACAAGAGTATCAAGGCATCTGATAAGATCTAGTTTTTTGTTCAACCTAACATTGAGTGGTAAACTATATTTATTAACACAAAATTTAAGAGGTTGTTTACTAATAAATGATAATCTAACATATGATCAATTATATTCTAATCAAATATATAAAATTTATTATTTTAGACTATGTTATTCTATTTCTATTATCTGACTGTGCAATATCTGTGCAAATATAATTACGTGTACCCATCCCATATACCATGTCATTATGAAACCAAATGAAGCTTCAATTATTGGAAATGACAATAATTTCTATTTTCTAACATATAGTCTAACATATTCTAGTCTACTGTCATTTCTACTCTAATCAAACAGTTTAATTGATCATAGAATCTAAAAGTGTCACTGAGGATTCTAATCAAATTGTTTAATTAACCATTACAATAGAGTAATATTTCTATTATAATTTAAGGAAATATAGGAAAGTTATTAACTTTATAATATGTCATGTCAATTACAGTATGTGTGGAAATGTTATTACTTTCCTGATTAGTTTGCATATTTCCTATCATTACTATAATATCATAAACCAGATTCACATAAATATGTTTCAACCAAAATCTTCTGAACTTCAGTGTGATATTTTTCCAGTTCCTCAAAGAAAGCTGTGAAAACTTGAACTACCAAAATTGAAAACAAAAACTTTAACATAACACAATGTTTCAAAAAAATTATAAGAGTTATCTGAACCACGAAGTTAAAAGGTTGAACTTATTATATATAATATATAGATATTCGATGCTATCAATTAAAAAATAAATACTAACTTCACCAATAATTTTAAGTGTATCAAAATCATAAACACTTAATATTTCAATTGAGTTTAAACATGACTGAGAACTCTCTTTATAGAAATCACATGAGGAACTCTCTTTACCGCTTCAAATTCAGATAAAAGCGGTAATAGGAAATGAAGAAATTTTATTTTAATATATAAAAGAAATCTGGTGTTTGAAATCGAAATAAAGGCATTATCTGAAGTTTTGTGATCCTCTCTTCTTCTACCTATCTTATCTAACCCTCACACAAAAGAAGGTAAGAGATGAAGCCAAGAGATCCATGGTCCGATTAAAGAGGTAACATGTAGATATTGATAAGATACCTGAGCCCTTAGCTTCCTGATCTGAGCTTCTTGAGCAGCTTGTTTCTTCGAAATCTCTTCGTCTGAAACGAGGAGTATTAACTTCAAGGGCTAAAACTGAGGAGAAAATTATGTCCTTTCATTTTTTTTCAGGCATATTCAGATGTAACAGTGAGCTCTCGAGAGGCATAAACCCATTATTTTCAAGAGTTGCAACTCTCTGATGGTATTCTTCTGGATCGCAAAGACTTAACTTCATCTTCGTAAAAATAGTTTTACCCTCTAGCATGAATTCTTTCCCAGCTGGATTTCCGAATAAAGTCATTTCACCGAGTATCGGAGAGATTCTTCCATAGGAAGTTTTGAAAATTACCCATTTGATCAGTCTTTGACGATTGATAGTTCTACCTACAACATGCTCACAATAGATTTTTTTTTTTTTCAGTCGAGACCACACCAAATGATTCTGTATATATTATATAGTAGATATTGGTAAATAATCTGGAAAATTAAATGCAATTTCTAATAAACGAACTCTAAAGGTGGTGTAAAATCATTAATTAACCCTTGATCAATCAATATACAAATTAACTCCTGATCAACCACAAGAAAAAGAAAGATCAACTAATATACAAAAGAGACTTCCATAGACTACGTACTGTTCTTAATAATTATTATACTATATATATGTTTCATTTTATTTGTAGTTTAACGAAATTTTTTGTTTCAAAATAACTATTATTTTTATTTTTCTAGATGAAAGTTGTCATAATTTTTTTTATATTAAATAATGTTTCATCTCCCTTTTTGAGGTTAGAAAAGATATTTTATTTGTTTCTTTAATTAGTATGTAAAAATATTAAATTAAAAATAAAATAAACCAGAAATAGTATTTAATTATAACATAAAAGAACCGTTAAAAATAACACTTGGAACCAATATCCCACAAACAGCGACGTTGATATAGTTTGTCCCACACAACATACATTATGATGTGTCGACAACATTATTAATGTATAACATATGTTGCAGCTTGCAAGTAACTATAAAAGGTTACATGTGAAATATATTGGTCATATTCGTTTAGCTGTCGCTGGCCACAGCGATCACTTTTCGTTTCATTGTTTTTTTTCCGGCGACTGATCGCAACGAATAGAATTTACTGTCGCTGAAAAATTGAGTGATTGGTTTTGAATCGACTGCTAAACGTACAACAATATATGTGGCAATTGCTGTCCATTGTATTTATTTATTTTTTTGGTTGGGGGCTATATATTGAATTATAAAACCATTTAAATTCACATCTAGAAGCATAAGTGGTTATAAGCATTGAAAGTCTTCAGTCTCTCAAATTTATATATATATATATATATATATATATATATATATATATAATTTAACTATCAAGTTTTTCAATAAAACTGGTTTTCATTTTCAAACTCTCTCAATTTTTTGGGGAATTTTGAGGGATCTTTGTGAGGGACTCTTCAATTTATTCTGTATACCGTGTGCAGCACAATATATTATGAAAAACGAATTATACATAACAAGAAATGTGATAGTTTGTGAAATATTAACGAGTTCCATATGTATGTATAAATGATCTATATATTTGTACCATATATATGTAGTTCTGGATAATGGTAATATGTAGAAATATATCACAATAAACATCATCTGATTACACACGTATTATTTAAAAACGCAGTAGTACACTTATTAATACGACATTATTTCAATAAAACTAAATGTAGACAAACAAAACCAAGCAAGAGTTTTTACTCTTAAAGTCTCACAAACCAAATCCCTCCCTTATTGTAAACATACCACACTTACGAAACTCACCAACACTGAGCGAACACTGAGCGGTCTTAAGCAGAGTCTACTCCATAGAAAAAGATGTCATCATAACGACCATTGGTCGGAGCCTTCCCTCCATAGATCAACAAACCTTTTTTTCCATCAATGGAGGCAGTCGTGGACGCGCACCATCCACGTGGACTATGACCTTCCTCGAGCTTTTCCCACATCAAACTCTCCGTGTCCAACACAAAAGCCCCACCGATCAATATCCCTGGTCCCAAATGAGCCTTTGGGTCCATTTCAACCTCACCTCCAGATATAATTATATATTTCCCCAAAACCGCTATCGAGAAAACACTCCTCGCCCACGGCTTTTCACCCCTTGTTTCAACTTTAGTCCACTTACTTTTAACAGGATCAAAGCAATGAACATCATCCATTTCTTTCCCGCAAAATCCATACACAACCCAAATCTTTCCCTGCACAGCTGCCAGTCCTGCTCCTCCTCTCGCTTTGCAAGACTCTCCTGGATTCGGAAGCTCAGTCCACTTTTGATCAACTAGGTTAAACGCATGAAGTGTATTGAGACGTTGCGTACTAATACTCACTCCACCAAAGACATAAACGTTTCTTTCATCAGCAGCCATCGAGTGAAAGCTACGTGGTGCAGGTCCTTTATTGACATGAGTTATGAGTTTCCACTCGCTTTTAACCGTGTCGTAAGAGTAGAAGCCGTTGTATTTACGGTGGCCATCTCGGCCACCAAAAACGTAGAGTGTAGTGCCGATGGCTACCATGCAAACGCCTAAGCAAGGAAGGTCAGGGACGTCGCCGTTTGGAGGAGCAAGCGACCATGTGTGAGTCTTGAAATCGAAGACGTAGAGATGTTGATCGATGTGGAAATTTGGCTTTAACTCTCCTCCAAAAGAATACATTTTGTCTCCAACCATGGCTATAGCGTGTGAGCATCTTGGTCCAGGTCCTTTTGATTTTTGCTCCACCTAACAATAACATATAAACTTGAATTGGGATTTGTCTTTAAGAACAAAAACTAAATTAGTGTACAACGATCAAGCCAAATCTCCAACCTCTACATAAATAAATTTACCAATAAATCCTCCTTAAATTTCACATTTTAAATTAAAACTATATTGAGAAAGTTAATTTCAACATTTTATAACCATACTTTTCATTGGAAACCAAAATGAAGCATTCTAAACCAAATAATCAAATATTATAACCGAATGTTCAGCCGTACTAGGTACCTTAAACCATTTGCCACACAACATCGGGGCAGACGAAAGAGACATATAAGCTCCGATAGAATGAAGAAATTCGCTCGAACTTCCATGAAAGCCGGTGATTTTACCGCCTTCGAGCAAGAAGAAATTACTTGAAGTCATTCCAAACGGCTGAGAAGTTATTCCCTTGAATGTCTTAAATATAAGAGACGTTATAATATCTGCCTTCGAGACTACGTGTTTGTAGTAAACTTTAACAGATGTGATGTAATCATCTAGATCAACCACAAACTTCACCCAAAAAGAAAAAAAAAATCTCAATTCGTTAGTAATCCATATAATTATTATAAAATAAGAAAAACAAACTCTGTAATCAGTTTTTTACCTCTCCTTTTCCACGCATTGTCTCTTTCCCATGACCTTCTCCGGCTAGCAACTCTGATCCTTTACTGTATTCAAACTGGACAAAAGCTTCACTGGAGTCGCCTTGTCCTATATATACCTTCCTCACATCATCATGAACACCATCGTCCCAAGACACTCCTCCGTTTCCGCCTTGTGCTGGAAATTTAAAGGAATGAGTCATCGGAGTAGAAGATGTCGCCAAGGGAGTTATATATGTTCCTAAAGAATGGAGAACATTGCTTGCTCGTCCATGAAACCCGACGATTTTGCCTCCTTGGAGTATATATTTGTTTCCGGAAACCAATCCAAAAGGCTGAGAGATTTTGCCTTTGAATGTTTTGAAGATGAGAGCTGTTATGATATCACTCGGTGTGCCATAGACTTTCTCATAGTAACATTCAACAGATGTGATGTAGTCTTCCGAATAAACCTCGAATTCCTCTGTTCCTAACAATGTCATTTTCCCATGCTCTCGTGTCTCTCTTTTCCCGTCTTTTTCGTATTCAAACTTGACATAAGCTATACTTGAATCACCTTGACCAACGTAAACCTTTCTTACATCATTAAAAGCACCATCGTCGAATGTTTCTCCACCATTTCCTCCTTGAGCTTCAACTTTCTTGGGAGTATGATTCAAGGAGGAAGAAGAGGATGAGATTGGAGCGAAATAAGCTCCAAGAGAGTTGAGATGAGAAGCGGAAAAACCGTGAAAACCAATGATCTTCTTGTCCTTAACTTGAAGTGAAAACTGTGTACCATCTCCAGAAAAGTCGTATCCAACGAGATCAGAAGTGTTTTTATTGGTTTGAAACTTGATTCCTTGAATGATATTGGAAGATTCATACCAACCCTCTACAGAAGCAAGATACTCATGGGGATGGCTTATCGCTATCTGAAAAAATAGACAAAGACAAAATGTTGTAATCTCTAGACAAGAAACTCAACAATTATCGTTAGAGGAAAGAAAAAGCAACACGCACCGTTGAAATGAAACCTCTAGCTTTTAAACCGTGTAAAGTTCCTTCCGTTGGCTTTCCATTATTAACATAATCGAACTTGATGTTCTCAATCCCTAGACCACCACCTGCAACGTATATCTTCATCACACCATCATGATCTACTCCATCGTCCCATTGATTGCCTCCCTCACCTTCCTCTATTTCCAACTTTTGGGGTCCATTAGAACTTGTGTTTAATCCGCCTCCTCCGGTGTTAGATCCTGTCCCGCTACTGCTTCCGCTAGTTGTGGATGTTGGAGCGGGGATATGAGTAAGAACTAGAGCTGGAGTTGAAGTGGGGGCTGGAGCCGGAGTTGGAGTGGGAAGAGGGGCGAAATGTGCACCGAGAGCATCAATAACATCACCGGACCGACCACAAAAACCGACAAGTTTAAAACCTATTTCTTGGAACACAAATTTCCTACCAACAACAGTCCCAAAACATGAAGAGGTTCGTCCTTTCGATGTCTTAAACGTAAGAGACGAAAGGTAGCCATCGATGGTTCCCTCCACTAATGTAATGTGTTCATTAGGATAATCCACCACAAACTGTAACCAAATTTAATTTTTTTTTTTTTTAAATAATTTCACGAGAAAACACAAATAATTTACATTAAGATACCTCTTGTGGAGATTCTTGTCTCTTCCCATGAGCATGTGGTACCATTCTTTCGCCTTTCGCATACTCAAACCTGACATAACTCACAAACTTACCAGCTTTCCCAACGAACACTTTTTGAACACCATCAAAAGCGCCATCATCCCAAGCACTCCCCCCATTCTCACCTTGACATTGAAAGTGCTTAAGAGGAGAATTCACAGAGAAGAAGTAAGGCTCAATGGCATCAAGAGCTTGAAACCAAGAAGCTTTCCTCCAGTTTTACCCTCTAGCATGAATTCTCTCCCAGCTGGCTTTCCAAATAAAGTCGTCACACCTAATATAGGAGATGTTCTTCCATAAGTAGTTTTGAAGTTTAGTGATTTGATTAGTACTGTTCTATAGCTCAAAACATGGTCGTAGCTTCCACCAACGGCTGTGATATATTCATTCGGATAATCCACTGAAAACTGTATTTCATTTTTCGCAAAACAAATAATATTATCTTAGGGTTGATAAGAACCGATTGAATAATAAGAGAGTCAGTTTTTATTCACTACCTCTTGTAGTTCCCCACAAATAGTCCCGTGTTCACGAGTTTCGAATTTTCCGTCCTTGTCGTACTCGATCTTGATATAAGTAACACACTCGGAATCTCTTCCGACAATTATTTTCTTCACACCATCGAAAATACCATCGTCGAATGCTCCTCCCATGTTCCCACCAACAGCTCCCACCTTTTCGGACATTGTTTTTATCTTCGAGCTTCAGATAAAACCTGAAGATGGACACTAAGAAACAAGAAACATCAAGCAGAATGTTTTATTTTTATTGAGACACAGAATGATTTGTTGGTAAAGATAAACAGAGGAAGAAGTAGTAACAGAAACTCTTTCTTTTGTAGGTATCCAAAATCTTTACGCTAAAGCCTAGATAGTTAATTTTTTTTTTCTATTGAAAATAGAATCTAGAAATAATAAGAAGGCTAATTGAGAGACAACCTTAAGTCGGATAAGAGCTGTGAGTGAGAATGATATCGGAGTTGGAGTAGTGCTACTACCTATTTATTGACACTCCTTTTTTTGGGTTAAATTTTAGTTTCTACATTTACAGTCTTAACCTTGTTAATACTTAATACACCTTTTTCATTCATTCATCATGACACGCTACACGCCACACTACCTGGTTAATCCACTTATTTAATTCATTCATCATGACACGCTACCGGCTACACGCACCTTATAATTGTAATGTTTACAGTACTATTTTTTGTTTTGTTAAAGATGAAATATATGTTTTTTTATAATCACTTTATTGATAAGAATTTTTGACGTACTTTTTCAATATCGACTTTTGCATAATGATGCACTACAATTTCTTTTAATTTTTTTCCGCCTCTTGATGATCTGATGCTGGCCTTATTTCCCATAATATGATATGAATAAAGATACTTTCTAGTGGGCCTTGTGGTGAATAAGCCCAATCCGAAGCATGATTATCTATGATCATGTAGTTGCATCCCAAAATACCTTAATTAACTCACTATTTGAAGAAGAAACTTCAACTGTTCGGATCTTCCACCTCTCCTGAACAACGAATTTATCATCTTCTTCTTGAACCCAATCTTCGTTATTATAAATGTCGAACATTTGATTTCCAACAATTTCTTTCACGATTCCAAATACCACTCCATGAACAAACATGTTTTGATCATTTTTTTTTCCATCTAATTAGTTAATTTTAATTGAATGATGTTGTATTAAATATATTTTGTATAAGAATTTATATGATTTTTATATGTGAATATATTTTTAAATAATATCGATGAAACGTAGAAAGTAGTTACTTATGAGATATTGAAATTGGCATGGATACACCTTTATTTTAGTTCATGTAATTTGCATATTTGAAACACAAAACCAAATTGACAACATAGGAATTCAATACAACTAGTATACTAAAATAGTAAAGTATATGAGAGACCATGATTAACCTTTTTTGATAAAAAGATTAACCATGATCATCAACCAAGCAGATCCATGGAAGCCAATGATGATTTTTCCTTGTACTCCAAGTGAAAACTTAGTACCCTTTTGATATCCAATAAATTCTGAAGTCTTGAAGTTGGTTTTGAACTGGAATGCTTGCATCACTCCTGTTATTATGTCGTAGTAACCCTCAACAGATACTAATTTGTTCATACTTGAGATAGTCGATCTCCAACTACAAACAAAAATTGGCGAATCTTGATAACGTTTTAACTATATAGTTTTCAACGGTTTTTAAAATAATCATAAGAAAATAATGGTTTGGTCGTAAATTAAATGCATAAAACGATGACGTCAAAAAAAAATTAAATGCATAAAACAATGTTTTAAAAATCGTTAGGCGCTAGTCGGGCGGGGAGGATGAGCCTAGCGCCTAGAAGATTAATCGGGGAGTAAACAGTGATTAATCGGGGATTAGTTTTAGGTTATTTTAATATTTTTAAATTATATTTATCCATTATATTAAATTTTTAAATAATATTATTTTTAAAATTATAGTAAATACATGAAAATGTACTATTAATAATTTATTTTATGATTTTTATTTATAATTTTAACATAATTTATTATGAAACATCAGAAACTATCAGTATAAATGACTGAATAACAAAAACAAAACAAAATTATACTTGAAAATTTAAAAATAATTGGATTATAGATGATTATGCCGAAAATAATCGGATTAGGCGGGGATTAATCAGATTTGGCGGGGAATAATCGGTTGACTGACTTTCTCGAGGGATTAATCATTAATTGAGGCAGCGATGGTGGACCTAACGACTAGACGGAGTGTAATCGAAGCTATGCGGGGATTTTTAGAACAAGTCATAAAACCTTTTAGCTAGATTTATAATTGTTTCAAATATCAGAAATAAATATAGTAATGAGTATAATGACACATATCAAATATATTTATTTCAAATATAGACTTTTGATATAATAATTATTTTAAAACATAGATTTTATTATTTTAGGGTAAAGATCAACAGACCAGTTATTGAATCAGATAGATAATGGATCGAGCTGTATATACGTTTAACTCAAAATCACAAAATCAATTATCAATGATTATACACTTATCATCACTATCAATCATGACAACTCTAAAGTTTTTAGTTTTTATCAAAAAATTTTAACTAAAGAATTGATTTTGACCCCAGAAAAAAAAAACTTTGTAGGCCCGTGGTCTGACGCTTGGCCTCTTAGTCTATTAAATGGGCTGAAAACTTTATTGGGCCAACATTCTCTACATGGACTTGGGCCATCTCTCTAAACTGTCTTTGTTTAATTGTTTTTTTCTTTTATAATATTTTGGTTGACTACGGAACATATCACGAGTTATGAGATGCATCTTTTATTATTGAAATAATTAAATTTAAATTTAATAACAGGGCACATCGATACAGCCTATGAAAACAGAACCGAGTCACAATTAAGAGCCAGTCTATGACATTATTGTAATTTAATTTAATAATTTATTACCAATTAGTTTTAGACTAATTGTAAAATGCATCTGACGATGTTTCTTCGTGATCTGTTTCATCCTCTGTTCAATATTTCTCCAAGTCATCAAAATTCTCTCCGTGAAATCAAATATCTACTTCTCAATTTCTAGAGATACATCACATTCCGCATTAGATCATCCGACAACGAAATACACCAACTTTAATAGAATCAAACCTTTTTCTCTTCTTCTTAAATTACTATACATTTCGTATCTGCAACCAACTTCCTATATTTTCCCGGGAAATATAAAACTAAAACAAAACCCAAATCCTGAGATATTCTTAAAGCCTATCGTGCAAAATTTTTTATGGCGTTTCTGGTGAGTCTTCTATATGGTTTAAATTTCATGTTTTCGTTGTTCACTTCTATATGGTGACTTAATTTATTCACTTCAAATAAGACAAAAAATTGATTTTATCTTGTGTTCTTCCCAAGTTCTGTTTTTGTTTCCAGAGGTAGATCAAATCTCTGTTTTGTACTGCTTATTATTAAAAAAGTGAGGAGGGGAAAAAACAAAACTTTGTCTAATTTATAAAGGGGAAGAGAAAAAAAAAATCAAAACTTTTGTCTTTTTGATCAGCTCAATGAGTATATTACTGTTGATCCCTGGTGGGCTATTTGATCCCGTCGTCAAGGTTTAGTCTTTTGTTTAAAAACTGTTACTTTTGCAGATGGATGCCGAAGAAGAAGAAGAAGAAGACTGAGTGATAATCTGGGTTTAATTTTTGGGCAGTCATGATTATAACCAAACACAAAAGAGAGATAAACTTGTTAGTCCTTCAATTAGGAGCTGCCCTCGCTTTATCTTTAGCCGGACTTCTCTTTTCTCGATTTAGAAAGAATACAAAAAGAATCGGACCCACTTTGCCTCCTCTTCGACCTAACTCATCTGGTTTTGTGTTTCTGTCTTATTGCTTCTTTTGTTATTATGCGATTTGATTGGTTTTTACATTTTCATGAGTCTAATTTGTAAAGAGGGCTTTTCCTAATTTTGCAGATCATGGTTACAGAGACTGTTCCAGTAAATCCATTGATGTAAGTTGAAATTTCTTTATCTTATGAACAGTTTGTGGTCGAAGTTGCTATTTTTAGCCTTCACTAATAATCTATAGAATGATTTATTTAGTCTCTTATTCGCTTAGTTACAGTAATGGTGGTTAATAATGTTTGTAGTTACGTGAATTGTGAGACCATTTACTATGATTATGATCTTGTTTTTTTCGGTAGAGAGGCGATTCAGAAACGCAGAAGACTAGTAAAGAAGACTTTTTAATCGGTTTTTTGCCACGAAGGGAATGTGATGTTGATGAAAAAGATGTGTTTCTTTTACCTGAGTTTGAAGAGGAAGTTAAAAGGATAGATTTGCTGGTGTATGATGGTTGTAGGTCAGATATATGTGCTCCTTTAGCATTTCCGAGTGAAGAGGAAGCTGATCATGAGAATGAGATTAAGCGGTTGCAAAACAGGGTTAGAGCGCTTCGTGAAAGAGAAAGATGTCTTGAGGACAAGTTGTTAGAATACTACAGCCTCAAGGAGCAGCAAAAGATTGCAATGGAACTTCGAAGTAGATTGAAACTAAACCAGATGGAGACTAAAGTTTTCAATTTCAAAATCAAGTCTTTGCAAGCAGAGAACGAGAAACTGAAAGCTCAATGTTCTGAGCATTCAAAAGTTGTGTTGGAACTTGATTTAGCCAAGTCGCAGGTTCAGGTTCTTAAGAAGAAACTGAACATCAAAACTCAACAACACGTTGAGCAGATCTTGTCGCTTAAAGAACGAGTGGCAAGGCTGCAAGAAGAAGAGATCAAAGCTATTTTACCTAATCTAGAAGCAGATAAGTTGATGCAGAGGTTACGGGATTTGGAAGGCGAGATCAACGAGCTTAGGGATTCGAACACGAGTTTACATTTTGAGAATTATGAACTTGCTGAGAAGCTGGAGTCTGTTCAAATCATAGCCAGTTCAAAGCTTGAGGACTCAGAAGAGGTATTATTCAAAACTACATCCTCAAGTTCTTAGACTTTCTACCAAAAAAATGATCTTGATTTCGAAATGTATTTTTGTTGCAGATTGAAACATTACGAGAAGATAGGGATCGATTGAAAAGTGAAAAAGAAGAGCTGAAGAAGGAAATCGAGCAGCTTCAAGGTGATCGATGCACTGACCTTGAAGAGCTCGTTTATCTCAGATGGATAAATGCTTGCTTAAGATATGAGCTAAGGACTTACCAGCCTCCTGCGGGTGCGGGTAAAACCATTGCTAGAGATCTTAGTACTACTCTAAGTCCTAGTTCAGAAGAGAAAGCTAAGCAGCTGATCCTTGAATACGCACATAGCGAAGGGCACGAGGATGATAATGATCAATGGTCATCTTCTCAGGATGAATCTTCAGTGATCACTGAATCAATGTTTTTAGATGATTCTTCTGTTGACACTTTGTTTGCAACGAAAACAAAAATGTCAGGGAAGAAGAAACTTATGCATAAGCTGATGATGATCTTGCACGGTAAAGATAATAAAGAACGTAAAAAGAGAGCTGGTTCATCAGAGCCAAGCTGCTCAAGCACAGGTGTTCATTCGAGTCCTAGGCAGCTTCGATCAACACACTCAATGGACTTCCAAATGTTGATGCGTGGCAAAGATGAGGACGAGGACTTCAAGGATAGCATTGGGAAGGTACGACGTAAGAGTGAAGCAGCAGATTCATCCATCCATGGAGAAGAACCGAGTCTTGAATCAGATGAAAACAAGAAGAAAGAGCTGATTAAATACGCGGAGGCGCTTACCAAATCTCGTTCCACAAAGAAGCTGCATAAGAAATCTGTGTCGTTTTTTTTCTAGAGAGTATACTTAACACTAAACAAACTACTTATTATGTAACACTTGACCACAAAGCTTCATAAATGTGGGTATAGTTATAGCTCAAGAGTTTGTAAAGTTTGTGAACCAAAAATAAGATGACTGTGGGGAGTATCTGATTTGAAAATTGGGAGAGATTTGAGAAGCGTTGAAACAATATGTAGCTTTTATTCTTAGGATATCATAAGAAACTGTCTTATCACAAAATTGATGAGATTGAGAAATAAAATAAGATTAGTTGTACCCGATGGGCCTTTTAGAAGAGATACTAAGGCGTTGCATGTTTAGTAGATTCAGAAGGGAAAAAACAATATAATGGGCCAAGCTGGGCCACTAATGTAGTCTTACACCAATTTCTAATTTTGTGTTATTGTTGGAAATCCATGAGATTGGAACAATCATCAATCATTATCGTAAAAATTAAAAGGTGACTCAATTTTAAAGTATAAACACAACAACAATAATAGGAAGACGATGTCCTTATCCAATACGAATCTCACAAATTATTTGTAAGTATGTCTCTCGCACATTTTTACTCAAACCCTAAAAAGGCACTACCACCACAAAAGCTACTGGTACAGTAGCTATATTTTCTATGAGACGATTCAAATAATTTCATAAAGCTTCATCTTGATACTTTTAAATGCAGTTCCCCCTTTAATTGATTGGGAATTATTTATTTTTATTGTTTCTGTACTCTTTTAGCACATATATATATATATATAGTATCATGAGTTCTGTATTTGGTTAACTTCTTTCAATACAATTCTTTATTCCTTCTATTTTTATTAAGTGTCAATGCAGTTTTTTGGTAAATTATGTTAATGTAACCAATGATTTTTTTTGGTCTTATGTATTAACAAGAGATGAAAAAAGAGAATTTCAATATTTTGTCGACTTGTCTGTAAAAACTTCAAAAGACATTTATATTGAAATAGGTCGAGATGTAGTTTTTATAGCTCCGTTATGAATTTATATCTTCTTGTCCTAATCACATTTATGTTACAACCAAGGAAAGAACATTTTAGAAACTTGCCTTCATTCTTGATTTTTAGAATCTAAAAAGATGGGAAATAGTGACTTACTAAAGAAGTTTTCATTGACTCCGCCATATATAAGCTTTTCTTGGATGGTAGAGTTGTTGTGTTTGGCTTATTGCTATGACTATGAATTCAAACTGGTTTATATATTATTAATAAAATTAAAAGAAGTTAAAAGAAAAAGGTACCTTGGAAAAGAAATTCAAATTTCTCTTTTGCTTTAGGGAAAGAGCCAACAAACAGCTTGCAATGTCCACTTTAAGTTTCGTGTTATATTTCGAAAAAGTTGTATACAGCAATATGTCAGCAAAACATAGTTTTCTAAGTCATAACTACCGTAAAATTCATATAGTCTTTATACTATCTGAACATAAACTGAATGAATTTGTAACCTCGATGGGGTCGAAAACGATTTATAAATAGGTGTAATAAAAAAAAAAGTATGCAAATAGAGAACCTCTTGGGTATAAAACGGCTAATAAGACTCAAGCCGTACGAAATGGACAAATGATAGATACTAGATACTAATCAAAGGACGATACGGAGAATATTGCACTAGCACATACTGTACATGTCTTTATTTGAGACAACAAAACAGATACAAAAGCGAATTTAATATAATATAGTAACTATACCTTTCCGTATGATATGATGATTGTCTCTTACAAACAAAACTATGAAAATTATAGTATGTCGTCGAACTATTTGCATAACTATTATTGGATCATCTGTTTTATTGAAATATTAGTTTTTATCACTAGTAAATAAGGTTATTCCAGTCATCACATTTTTTAGTTCTTTTTGACAATCATGTCATCACAGTTAATACAAAGTTTGGGTGTAATTTTTTACTTTAGAGTGTTAACTACTTTTAAAGGACCTAATTTGAGTAAATTAAAAAAAAAGCTAAAGAGATCTCTTGCTGAAATATTCGTTGGATTGATGGAGAAAAAAAAAGGTATTCTTTGTAAAAAGAAAATAGTTACTTCAATTGCAACAAATTGTGGCGTCGTTGAGAAAGTTTGTGGATCCAGAGATTGGTTAATGTCATTGGAATTTATTTTGATTAAGTCACTACAAATTTCCTTATAACAGTTGCGTGCAGATTGTACTAATAAAACCCATGATACTTTTTATTCAAGAAACGTGAAAATAAAATCCCCCAAAATATCGTTACATCTTTGGACTTAAATCCACAAAAACGAGACCATAAAAAAGAGAGTGAAAATATTTAAAAAGATAAAATATGAAGAAACACACTTTCATCAGATGATTAAATATTTTAGCTGAACTCAATCATCTTTTTCTGCTGATTCAAGTTTTTATAAAACTTCTTTATAAAATCATCAGCCGCTTTGTCCACGTGTCTATTAGCCACGTCACCATTTCCCGGCGTTAAAGGAAACGGTGAGTCCGTTACTCTTAACGGTCTCACCAAAGGAGTACTCCGTCCAAACCCGGGAAAGTAAGGAGACAAAGCCATCGTTAAATCCGCCGGCGTGACTTTTCCTTTGTCTCCAACGCCGTTAAGAAGATCAAGAACGGCTCTAGCGGCGGCTGCGTCATCGTCGAGCGTCTGAGGCGTTTGACCACACATGAAGAGACTATTGTGACTCTTTTTCTTCATGAAAGGCATATTGGGAAAAGGGAAAGAATAGTTTGGAGTATTGCTGCAGCTAAACTCATACTCTTGTCGCATCGACGTCGTAGCTGAAGTAGCGTTTAGAGAGTCAGAAGTGGTGGCTCCGGCAGGGACACGACGACGTTGGTGGAACATGAGATTCTTGCCGCGTTTAAGAGTAGCGTTGAAATCGGCTACGAGTTTATGCTTACAGACGCCTTTGCGGATCATGTACAAGAGAAAACGTACGATGTTCCATAGCTTCTTGCTTATTGGTACGTTTTGATCCATATTGATCTTTCGAGTTTTTGTTTTAGACAGATTTTGTATATTATTATTTTTGGAGTTTGATTACTTATGAGCTAAGGAGAAGAAATGTGAGGGGTTTATAAAGGAAGAAAGAGAGAGAGAGAGAGAGAGAGAGAGAGGCACTAAAACGTGGAAAGATTATATAAAGATTTTAAAGACAAAGCCAAAGCTTATGCATTACCATTGGAGCATAATTATTGAATCCATGTAACTTTTAAAAAGAAAACAAATTTAGTGAATATAGACCAAATTTCATATGTTTGATTACATATTCTTTTATTATTATGATGTATGAATTATTGCAGCCTCCAATTTAATTTTTAAATGATCAAGATTATAGGGTAGAGTTTTCTGTGAAAGTAATTTCTGTTCAAGTACTTTGACTATTTACTGTGTCTATAATGAAGAACAATCTAAAATCAAAGTGAAATTCGAATAAGTTATCAGATCAAGATCCATGATTCAATAGTTTGAAGTAAGTTGTTTGCATGCATTGAAAAAGTTCAAATTTATAGTGTTGTAAACGTTAGATTAGATAGATAGATACATATATATATATATATATATGTAAATATCATTATAAGAGTGAAATTACAATAGCTAAAGCCTATATTAAATATGAACACTAGATGTTTTAAAGTTAGATTGTCTAAGACGTTAAATGTTAAAATCGACATGCCTACTATTAATTTCCCTAGTCTTATTTTATTAGGAGCCATGATTGGGGCTGCATACGATACGATAAAAAAACAAACATATAGTCACGAAATTTCGTGAAAGATCAAGTAGTTAACATGAGAATGTAACCACTTGCTTGAAAAGCAGATAATTATTTTTTACATAACCACTTGATATTTTCTTAACCCAAAAAAAAATTAAGGTGGAAGAGAGCTATAACAAACTTTTACATATCAACTTTTATTGTACTCAAGATTGCACTATGTATGATAGTCATAGTCTGTATATGTGCAGATCTATTAGGTCTTGCTTTACGTGTTAAATAATTGCCACATCCTTTTGATGGAAAAAAATTGTTGGCACATCATTTTCTAATATCTTTTTAAAGGAAACTGAATTTCAAAATTTCAAAAAATAAAATAAAAATATTTGTGGCACTCATTTACATCCCAAGGAGAAAATTTTAAATATTGGATGATCAATGATTTAGATTTCTTTGGTTTCAATTAAAATATTTGGAGTTTTAAATATTTGTTTTTTCTATTTTCACTAAAATGGATGGTTCAGTTTAATTCCATTTAATATAAATAATTATAATACATTAAGTTTGATGAATATGAATATGCTCCATTCAGTTTGGTTATGCTAAATTTCATGTCCTTACAATTGTTAAACACATTTTATTTTGATTTCCCATCAAAAGTTTTGGTTTAGGTATGTTGTGAATTAGTAGGACAAATTAACAAATCCTTAAAAAGAAAATAATATAAAAATAGTGTTTCTTTGAGGCCATAACCCTTTATCTCTAAGATTTTTTATTTACTAAAATGATGAGTAAAAATAATATCTTTGAGTTTCAATTGGATTCTCAGAATATTGGTTTGTATTTTGTGATTTCCTTGTTAGGTCTTTTGCTTCCAAAGTTGTTGTTTTTAACTTTTGGCTTAGTATTATGGGGGAATTATTTCTTCCGCCGGCTTACGTAATATTACTCAAGTTTTAGTAAAATTTCAAGATGACAAAAAAAAAAGATGAGTAAAAATTATATAACTTTTAGACTCGTTTATAAAAGTTTCAAACCCGAAATAGTTTAAATAAAAACGAAATCTTTTAATTTTTTTTGTTGCCCTTAAAGTCTATAATGATTTCAAGTCACTTTAGATTTACAATCCTGAAGATTAAAATCCTTCGGTTTAAATTTCAGTTAATGAATGATTTATTTTGGGATGGGAGTTCTGAGTACGTCCTTACAATTTCAATCATAATTTCAATCCAATATGTTGCTGTAGAAACCTGCACCAGATAGATTGTCATGGTTAAGTTTGATGATTGCCATAAATTTAAGGAAAAGGGGAAAAAGACAAATCGTGTGATGGGAAAATATACCAACAAAGTAACAATTAGACAAGAAAAAGATCATCATCTTCATCACTCATAATCAAATTATAAGTCTACAAAGCAAACATTCTTTGAGTTTTCAAACAACACTGTTTTATGATGTGTTCACAGTAACATCAAGAACAACAAAACATAGACCGTTTTACAATACAACCAAAAGGCAAAAGCTTAGTCTGAAATAAAGTAAAAATACAGTAAATCTCAAACAAAGGACCAATTGATGAACACAAAGCAGATGCAGTGAGCATTCTCTTCTTCATTCAGTACTTTCCAAGCAACTGCTCTCTCATATGAAACTGGTCTTCCCATGCTTGAGAGGCATATCCCACCTTGAAGACAAGCGAAACCCTAAAGAAAAAGATCCTGTTAAGTTGATAAAACTAAGCAAATGCGATAGGAATGAAGGTTTCTGAAGACCTGTTGCATTATCTGAGGGAACTCAGAGCAAAGAGTCTTTTTTCCATTATCATCAAATATCTTCTCTAAAGAGATGTCTTGAAGAGCAAGTAATGTAGTCTCTAGCATGTCGAGTCCCGCCTGGTTTGCAAATGTGAAGACAGGCAAGGCCTATCCAATATTCAAATCCCAAAATGGATCAGCCAATACACGAGTTAGTTAGTACTCCTTTAGAATATATATATTAACCTATTAGATGTTGTGTTGTTACCTTCATTGAGCAGCAGATTATAGCATCAGTATGATGCCAAAGGTTCTTAAGAATGGATTCATTGCCTTCACTGTTAGATTTAAGTAGCTCAACACCCATGTAGCACCTATTATCAACACAGAAAAATGAATCATCCTTAATTACTATATTTAGTTGTGGTATAGTGGTGCAGTTAGATCATATTTGTTAATTTGATTTATACCTGTAACTCTGGCAGATCCAACGAGCAAGTGTTTGTGCTTCAGGAGTACCCAATGGAGTGCGTAGACCAACTTGTGAACTGATATGAGAAGGAGAAAGAGCCAATGCTACTCTCTGAACAGATGATATGATACCTCGAACATACTGCCTAGCCATGGATGCTACATGTTCTTGCATATGGCTCTCGATACCAAACTCGAATGCTATTGTCATCACAGATCTCGCACATGTGGCGTTTCCTGATTGATTAGTTGAGGCTTTTGTTGTTCCAGCTGAACCAATCTCCAGTGCCGAGGCAAGATCCAAGGTTCGGTTTGGACTAGATACTTCCTGCTTTTATGTTCAAGAAAAGCTTAAGAGTCTGAAAACCGGGAAAAAAAACTTATATGGATTTATGCTAACCTTTGCAGAATCAAGAGGGATGATACGAAAACCAGAAGGAAGCAGAGGTGCATCATCCGCAAAAGATGAGTCAATAGGAGCAAATATAAGTTCAGCACAGGTTCCTACAGCACTTTCATCCATTCCGCTACAAAGCTAATCACAAGAAACATGTATTGAGGTACTACAGATCTACATTAAAACCTCATGTAGAGATGACAACATGTAAGTACTTACTTGAAGAAGAAAGATATCTCTTGGAACGATTGTATCTTCAGGGGAATGACCAAGACCTTCCAATTTGATGACTTCCATGAACTAACAAAGAGTAAAAAACAATCCATTAGTGCAACTTTTAATGGAGATAAGGAAAACACGGAAGGGCACAAAAGAAATTTGAACTGACCTCTTCATGCTCAATAGTATGAGCAAGTGGAAGTATAACTTGCCCTCCAAATCCTCCAACTCGGGCACTACAAGGCCCCACTTTAACCGCTGCTGCTAAGTATGCATCAATATTGTTGTCAGCCCATTCTGATCTATGCTCCCTCAGGAACCTAAGCAGGATTGCCGGAGGAACGTTCTATAGTGCAAACCCCCCCCCCCCCGAAAAAAAAGGAAGGTGAAAAAGTGTTGTAACAATATTCATTTGATCTATAAAGAAAAATGATGCACTGACCTGTAAAAGCATCGATGCTTTTGCGCATAAAACAACACTGCTCACAGGAGCAAAGCCATTAGAAAATGTAAGATTTACGCCCATTAGCTTGTCCGGAGAAGAGTTCACGGTGATTGTGACATCATCCATACTATCTCCTATCACCGACCATCCTTCATCGATAAAACCATTAACAGCTTCATTGAAGCCTCTGTACAGAAAAAATGTGTTAGACATCAATAATATTTACAACCCAAACCCACCAAGAAAAAGACGCAAATCGTAAAGTATATACAAACCTGCTTAGCCTCTGACTGAGGGCTCTTAAGGCAGCAGGACGGCGACCCCACCCATTAACACTACTATTAGTCTGAGTAACCTCTTGAGCTATTTGTTTGAGCTGGCGCAGCGCCTTTGAAACAAATTGGATTTATGAACATCATTCAAGAACAATAAATTCAAAACATCATAATGCAGCGCTAGAAAAATAAATGAGTTTAAGTTGACTTACTGTCATTGTTGTCTTCTGTGCAAGTACTTTTGGTGACTCATAGAGCGGGCGCAAGACCTCTGGCACGCTGCAAGCCTATTTAACAAAACAAATATCCAAACACTTTGGTTAACATACCCAAGACATTGATTTAATGCATAAAAACTGGTGCAAAATGAGGCTTATTACCTCCAAATCCATATGATCCACTATGTGTATGATCGAGCCACCACCGTCACAAGGCCGTATCAAGTACCCACTGGGAAGCATCTCTGCTCTTACAAAATTTTGAACCAGTGGCATACTAGGACCATTTTGAGTGCTCTTAAGAGATCTCTCGCACACCTATAAAATTTGGTACATCATGTGAAAAGGGCCAACATGAATAAGAAATTAACACAGTAAAAAATAGTGTATACTCAGAGCTACATACCACAAGGCTGCCATCTTCTAAAACAGAGGTATAACGCAACAGCCAGAAATCACGAGGTGGGGCCAATGTAGTTGGCGCATAGAGCTGCAAAAGTCAAGAGAACATTGGTCATAATTTTAACAATGGAAAGTAATAATGTAAGCACATATAAGTTGTAGCTACTAACCTGCATATAAAGCAGCTCAATGGTTCCACCATTGGCTGTAGGCAACACGTTCATAACGTCAACAGCTCGGCATTCACGAAACCACGAAGGCCGATCTTTGACGATCTCTGCAACCTGGAAAATAGAGAAATCGGATGAATATTGCTAGTTGCTACATATGTAAAACATATAGAATAGTAGAAGCTTTTATAAATGAGGCATGAGAATGATTCTATAAACATACCCTTGTAGGCTCAAGACCAACTAGGCCACAGGCGCGTGCTGCCACACCAGCGCAACCATGAGAAATAGCAATGATTCCAATGGAATCCGGACCAGGCTGATACAAAAATTCAAATCGACCATTAAGATAAGTATACAATAACTCTTGATGCAACTAACAGAGAAAATTAGAGAAGTTACATCAAGGACATACCTTCATTCCAGGCATCTGAACCCACTCAACAGCGGTTCCAGTTGCCTTTGAAAGAAACTCTGCTAAAGTTTCTTCTGCAATGGACAAAAGTCTGAAAACAATATTGTGATGTTTAATTAATCTCACAAATTTTTTTGACAAAGTGAACATTTTAGTTGACACAGTAGCCACATTTCTATTAAAGTACTAACCCTGCAGGACTAGCATCTCTAGGAGGATTCTGTGATGCCAATTGGTGCTGACTACTCGTCACCACTGATTCACAGCTTGTGTCTTTAGCTGGGAGTGAAGGCTGGAACAAGAAGACAACAACCAATCAAATGACAAAATCATTTTAAAAGAAATCATTCTAGAAATATGTAGATAAGATTCTCACATTGTGAGTGTGTTGCCGGAAGTAACTGTTTTCATGAACCAGCTGTGACACTTGCTTTTGCAACCTATCATTCTCCTCCATCAAAAGCTTGTTCATGGCCGTCAGCTTCCGATTCACAGCTTGAAGCCGTGAAGCCTCTTTCCTTTGTTTCTCTCTGCATCTGAAGTTCAAAACAGAAACAAAATCAAAGATTGAATCAACAAGATAAAGAGAAAACCATACTTTATAATTCCCAAACAATGAATATTACAATTACCTTCGGTTCTGAAACCATACTTTAATCTGTTTTGGCTCAATGTTAGAGAGAATAGGACACTCTCTGATCAATTGCTGACGGCGAATAGAACTCGGTTTAGGACATTCATGATAAAGCCTCTCAAGTGCTTCAACTTGTTCAGGTGTGTACCTAACATACTTCCCATTGTCCAAACATCCCAACTTACCATCTTTACAAGACATTGACATTACTTCCTTAGAAAGAGTTGCTCTTATTCACAATCACAGAATCCACAAATGACCTTAATACCCCTTCAGATGGTACCAAACTCTACTCCTTAAAACCACAACTTTCTGAAGAACATACTAAAAAGGGAGACACAGAACTTTTTAATCCACCACAGCTTGAGCAACTCCAAAATCTCCAAGTCAGCAAATCTAGTACCAATAACCAAATCTAAACCATCTCAAATCCTAAGTACGTAAGAGTGGCTTCCAAATCACATTACCGCAATTCTATTTCCTTAAGAATTTCAAACACAAACCAAAGGCTTTCTTCATGTAATCTCAAAAGGGCACAAAGACAATCTTGTCGACTTTTAAAGAGCAAAATACCAAAACACAAGAAAAATACTTTTCCCCCAAGATTACAACTTTCCCTTTTTGCAAACACCGAAAAAAAGATTCGACCTTTCTTTGAAGAAAAAAAAAGTAAAAAAAACAGAGCAATACCTAAAAGAAAACAACAAAGCTACAAACTTTTCTTATTTCTCGTGACCAAAACTCACACAACCAACGAGTTGAATCAGCCATTAGAAACCCCGATTCCCCATATAACTCGAAACGAAGAAGCCATATTAATATCAGTTATCAAACCCATATCCTCCATCTTTGAGCTCTCATTGAAAAATAAAATCTTTAGAAGAAAAAAAAAACCTAGAAATTTAATCGAAGAAGGAGCTAGGAAAGAGAAAAGAGGAAAGTAGAAACGAAGACGAGATGTATGTAGAAAAACAAATCATGGAGCTACTCTGAACTGTTGTTTAACTTGTTTTGATGTTATCTACTTTGCTTTTTTTTCCTCTCGCTCGTTCATGGCAACTTTGATTTTTATTTTTTTTGCTTAAAAAATATATATTTTATCTTAAGATATTTTATTTTATGTTTTTTTAAATCATGTGAAGTTGATAGTGGTGTTGCGTTTGTGAATTAACTTTTTCGTTGGCATTCTCTTTTTTTTTTCTGATTGTCACATCCAATAGACCAACACCTCGAGGGTTAAAACCAAATTTCTCTTTTGGATTTCCTTATTATACGGCTATGGTCTCAACTCTAAACTCTAAAGTACCCTTTTCATCTAAACTCTAAAGTACCCTTTTCATGGAAATTATTGTCAAAAACAATTTGCCCCAAGATAAAAGAAAGAAATATTATTATTGACCATTTAAGAATTTAGAGTTATTTCGGCATTTTATCAAATTTCATAAAATGAAATTAAAATATCATTTCATGGTTTTAAAATTAATAAGTATATGTATGTAATATTATTATTGGAATATGTTCGTATTTAATGTTTAAACCCTAAGTCTTGTTAACCTTGTATCTTAAAGTTACTCTGTATGCATATAATATGAAATAAGTGTGGTTTAATAATTGTAACTTTGTAAGTCAATCCATTAACGGAATAATAAAGAGTGGCAAAAGTGTAGAAAATAGGAAATGGAGGGTAATAAAAAAGTAACTAGAAATGGGAATGGTCAAGAAGAAGCGTATAAAAATACCAAAGGCGTGGGAAAGAGGTCTGCGTAGGAGACAGAGACAACATCATTACCTTCTTTGCATGCTGAAGCTACTTTTTTTTTTTTTTTTCTCATCTCAACTATGTTTTAGTTCTTTTTTGCTTTTGTCAACTCCAATTCAGATATCTAATTAAATTACTTTATACCATTCCTACATTTTCCCAATAATGTCTGTAAAAGAATGGTAGTAGCATGTATACTACTGACTTATTAATCATGATGAACTAATTGTCTTCGTTGAATGGTTTCTAGGTACAACTTTTTCAATTACCAAAATATTTTCACTGTCTTATTATGACAGACAAAAACGTGGAATTGAATTGTATGTTCTAATAAAAAAAGGAATTTTGGACCATTTACTTCAAATCGGGCCTAAATTAAGCCCAGTCCATTTAGATATCATGGCAAATGAAAATGTAAGGAAATTTTCGTCATTTTTAACATTTAAGCTTTTGAATTTTTGTGCCGTAAAAAAAAAGCTTTTGAAATTTTGTTTTCCGTTCTTCGTCCGGTTTGAGAATCTGTCCCTATGGAGTGTGGACCACCGGTCTCTAGCCTCTAGGTACCAGGGTTTAGGATTGAATGCTCAACAAAATTAGCAAGTCTTAGGGAGTACAAGGTCGTTATTGCCATTTAAGGCAAGTAGTTATAGTAGTAGTAGTAGTGAGCAAAGTGACAAGGAAAATGGCTCTCAATCACGTTGAAGCTAAGAAGTGATCAAGCTAGGCTCTTTGGTCAAGCTTCTTCTGCCTCCAATAGAAGCTGCTATACCAAAAATTTAGTTGCAAAGCATAAAAACAACAACAAAAGACATTGATGAAGAGGAGAGCATCACTATCTACGTGTTAGTAAAGTCATCGAGCTCTTTATATTACAATTCATTGTTATTCTCTAATAAACTCTGATCTCATCTATAATGAACTCGAGAGAGACGAAGATGATCTAAGAGATGATATTATGGAACGAAGTTTTCTCATTAATCAGTAAATCTGTACAAAATATTCTTTATATATAACTCTAAATCTATGCTAACATAAACTTATAAAAACGCTAACATAATAAACATATGATATGTACATGTGTTAAGAATAACACAAGCCTGATACTCTCTTTAAGAGCTGATCACAAAAACTTCTTTCAATTGCTCGCTCTCCAGTTGATAATCTTAGCGTTTGAAAAATGTGGTGTGATCTTGAAATATGTTGTTGGTCTAATGAATGCCAATTGGATGCACATCATGTACCACCACGTTGTTAGAAAAAAAAATCAATCCATTTCTTGAATAAAAACAAACATTCAATAGAGTCGTAGAATTTAACAATCATACTCTCTGTACTTATACAGAATCTGATGCAAACTTGTTATAAATAATTTTGCTAAATGGATAATGATGATTATAAATATTGTTTAAAACAAAATTTTATGACATGCTTGCATATATTCCCTACATGACTGAATATTTCTCTTTGACTTATTTTTATTTTATTTTCTTGCAGTACTTGTCCAAATATACCAACCTAACATTTTTCTTAAACATATTTTGTTGTGTAGTGTCTTACACGTTCGATTTTTATTAAAAGCAAAGAATCATATGATTCAAGTGGTAAACTGCACCACGAAACTAAAGCATATAACTACATAATAAATAAATATTAAAATCAAAGTAAAGTCCCAACGGCCAACAAAAATTAGAA
Source organism: Nasturtium officinale (assembly GCA_963854855.1). NCBI lineage: Eukaryota > Viridiplantae > Streptophyta > Magnoliopsida > Brassicales > Brassicaceae > Nasturtium > Nasturtium officinale. The sequence continues at coordinate 16,091,800 of OY978500.1, forward strand.
TAAAATAAATAAATAAACAGGAAATAAAAGGTTTTTGGTGATCAAAACTCAACGACAAAAAAGAGAGAATGGATTAGTTGAATAGCCATTTTGTTCGCATGTCTATCTCTTCTCCACCTTCTTTTTATGCTCACCGAAATTTCCGACGACTCTAACAATATAATACACTTTTTTATTTTTTTTTATTCAAATTACAAAGTTATAAAAAGTTTCACCTTTATATTCTACTAAAGAGAAAATCGGCTAAAAATCAACAAAAAAAAAACAAAACGTTTGTCCCAACTAGTTAATAATTTAATATTTATTCATTATAATAAACATGTGAAACTAATCAACTCCTACGAAAATTCAGAATAGTTTATGTTGATTATACAAATTTTAATACGTGATTAGTTAGTTGGAGATATTAGTGGCATTAATATAACGGCAGTTAAGTCTCAATTAAATTACTAATTAATCGGGTTATCCAAAAACAAAAATTAATTAGTGGAAATGACAAATGTTAATACTTAATAGTAAAGAGTTTCATATATAGAAGAAATTAGAACCTCAACAGAAATGTGAAGCTTCAAAAAAAAAACAGAAAATTTTCTTTTAAAGGTTTTAGAAAATTTTATTGTTCTTCTCCGAGATTGAACTTTCTCCTTTTTAATGGAAGAATCTCAGGGAATCAATGGCGTCGATGATTCATATCGTCATCTTCCAATTCTCTACTTAACTTTTTTATCGATCTGGTCTCTCTCTGCTTGTTCCTGGACGGTTAACACTTTCAAAAATCGCCATTTTCAGGTCAATAATCTCTAATTTTTTATAAAGCTTGGATTTTTTTCAGTCTTGGGTTGATGAAACTTGAGATACTCAATTTTGAAATAATATATCGAGTCATTGATCACTTCTTGTTGAAAATTCAATAAAAATTTTGGGGAATTTATTGTTATTTTTTTTTTTTGCTTTTGAATTGTGTTTCCATGAATGATTCAGTTTTGATTTGTGAATTTTTTAGTTCATTAACGAAGAAAACACATTTTGATTTTGATTGTGTGTTTTTTTTAGAGCAGACAAATAGTTTACAATGGACTCTTGCTTCAGTTCCATTAATCAAAGCTTTACAGCTCACTCTATCTTTCCTCTTTTGGTAAGTCCTTAATTAAGCTTTTGTGAAGTTATTATTGCCATTAATGTTCCTTTTCAAATTTAGAAACTTTTTCTCTCTAATACCATTTTTAATCGAAAGATCGTTTTCGAAGTCTCTATCTTTATATATAATAATTGGTTCACTGGTATTTTTTGGCAGGCATTCATGTTTTCACCATCACATTTGCTCTCTTTGGATGTCTTTTGGTGTATATGTGACTGGTGTTCTCTTTCAGACAGCTTCCTTTGTGTCTTTTTTACTCATCTCTCATGGTCATTGCATCACTTGTGAACGCCTCTCTTTGACTGAACGTAGAACTACTGCTTCACTTGGTTGTATCTTTTATTTGACTCTTGTTGGATACAGAGCTTCTGTTCCTTATTTTGCAGTGAGTTTTTTTTCTTTTACCTTTTTCACCTACTCATTGGAGCTACTGTTTTACTAATTTACCAGATGATGATGATGATGATGGACCAGTCTTTATTTCTTTCTCCAGGTGCTTCTGATACTTAACTATATGATCTCATTCTATGTTATTTTCCACCATATATCGCAAAATTTATCGGTGTTACGAGAACAGCTGAGTTTTATCGAGGATGAGAATGTTCAAGCTATGCATGATGCAGTCTATGCTAAATATATCATGTTCAAGTAGGTTATTTCATTTTCTCGGTAGCCTTGGTTTCGTGGTTGATGGAAGTAGATAAGCTTCTAAGAGTTTTATATCTTTTCTGATTTTAGAAAATTCCAAGGAGCTATGCAGATTGTAGCAATGGCAGAAACTGTGGTATGAGAATGAGCATATGTTTTTTTTTTCAAATCATGTTGGATTTGCTGTTTCATTGTTTATACTCAAACTCACCTTGACTTTTGGCAGATCTATATGAACATGGATAACTCCACGAAGAACTATTGGCTCCGGCTACTAATTCGAGAATGGGTTCAGCTCTGCATTTTTCTCTATATTGGGTAAGTTATGATTCCACTTTTCTATTTCTCAAGTGCATTTCTCTGTTCTTACTTGGGTCGAGAACTAACAAAGTTCCGAACTATACTTTGTGCAGTTGGACTTTCAGGTCTCAAGACATGGCACCGCGATTCTCTGTAATGCCTACACTAAAACCCAAAGAGAATGCAATTATTCCTCCCATTTATAGCATGGTAAGTAACACAATGTAAACTTCTTTTGCCTTGTGATATTATGTAATAACTAAAACATAAAGCTAATCTTGTTTTCCGTATATGTTGTAGTTTCAGTAATGTTTTACTTATGCTAATATTGATGTACTAATATTTCAGGAAATGGACGCAAAAACTTTCAGAGAATTCAGAAGTCATGAATGGAACATTGGAGTGGTAAGTCATTTCAGCTATATATATACTTTTGTTCCATTTGGATCATCAAGAAACAGTTTTATGTAACTCGTATTGCGACAATTCTTACTTGCAGCCGATGCCATATTCAAACTACGAAAGGCAAAAAGATTCAGTTCTAGTGATAATTCAGCATCCGCGATAGTATTCAGTGAAAGCAAAGTTATGATGTTTCCTCTTCTGATCTTCCTAAAAAAAAGAGTAAAAGATCACCAAAAAGGGCAAAGTTTCCCTCGGATGAAGAAGACAAGGAGCTTCCTCAGCATCTTCTCTGCTTAATCAACTATCTTTCTCTCTCTTGATTTTACATCTTTAGAGTCGTTCTCTCTCTTTTGAGTATCTTATAGAGAAATAAAACTTCATTTTCTTGTATAGATGCAGAAGTTAATTAGAGTATAATGTTTCTAATGAAAATGTAAACACGGTGCCTTCTTTTTCTTTGGCGAATGAAACTTTTAAAGAATTTGGAAACTGTGCATATGAGAAAAACAATTGCTAAATTAATTTCAAAACTTTAGTACAAATTCAATACTTTTTCCTCTTACTTTTTTCCTAATCAATGGCGAGAATCTATAGCATTGTTTGATGGGTCATCACAAAGCTTCTTCCTTTAAGTCATCCATGGCGACATCATCTCCATCTTCCTCTTCAACCATCTCATCTCTAAACAAAGTCTTGAAATAAGGTAAAACCTTAGGAAGCACTAGTAAATTCGCCATGCTTATACTCATCAAGTTAAACGCAATATAATGCATATGCAACTCATCAATCACCGGGATCTTTGGATATCACTGACTAAAATGTGTTAGAACTATCCTATACACACCTGCAGAAGATCCCATATCGATCGCTTCTTTAGTTGTGCTGTGATTCTTCGCCAAAGCATCCTCTATCAATGCGTCGTCAAACGTTGCCTGTAAAAAACGATAAATCTAAAATGTCGAAATCTCACTCATAGAATGAGTTAAAAACTATTACCTCGTGTAGTGACATCTCGTGATGCTTCGACTTTCTCGGGACAAGGTCTTGAGTCGCCTGAATAAACCATTTTCCATCCCGGATCCGTTCTCCAACGCTGTTTACTCTTTCTGCTGCTTTTATAACTACTCCAAAGGACAATGGACAACAGGAAAACTAATCAAATCCTCCAAACCGATTTCGCTAAGAACCGTATTCAGATTCTTTAAACTTGGCAAAACCGAAGAATTTTCCGTTGGGATATCAGATCTTTTGAAGACACCTGTATAGGACTTCCTTTACTAAACAAAGAACCCTCTGCATTGCTGCCGCTACTCTCTAAAGAAGCCCAATAAGTTGCGATGGTGCTTCTACAATCAAGAAACACCATATCTAAATCCTCAATATGCATCGAGAAAGACTTTAAGCGGCCTCAGTCCCACCACAATCGCTGGCTCATGAGTCACTCCTTTCAAAAAGCTTGCATCTAAGAGCTAGAATTCTCGCAAGACCCGCATGGTGATCGGCATGGATATGAGAGATCCATATACATCTCAATTTTCTATCCGCCTCATCCACACCGTATAAACCATATCTTCTTTTAAGCTGACCCAAGGTTCCTTCACCACAATCTAGGAGAAGACTACCCCTAGAAAATAAGTCAATATAAATTGCACTGACGTTCCGGTATTTTGAAGGCTGAGACGAACCAGTGCCTAAAAGATATATCTCCATGTCAACTCGTCTAATATTTTCAAGACAGCTTGTAAGAGCAGTGTTGCTCTCAGTCAACCATAGCTTTTCAACAAACTTCTTGTTATGTTGTTTATTCCAGAACTATCGTATTGACCTAGATTCTAGACTTATAAGAGACTTTTTATGCTTTGATCGTATTGACTATCGGAAGTAGATGACCTATGAACATCAAAACGAAAACTTAAGCATCTCCATTAACTAAAAGCTCAACCAACAAAGACATAAGTCAAAGCTGGAACAAACCTGGAAGTCCTCCTGCTGTCTCTGAGCATACACGAGACAAAAATATATGATCTATCTGTACAAAAATTCACCAAATCATCAAACTTCAAACTCACACACAGATACACAAACAGAGGAGTTATAGTGATAGTTACCTTTGATAATTCAATTTTATGTTCTGTACAGAAACGTCGCAAACCCTGAAAAAAAAATTATCAGTAAGCGCTCAAGAAACATACACTAATACAAAGTTTATTTTTTTTACCTCTCCAACATGAAAGATGAATCTTTGTTTTTCAAAGAAGAGTAATACAGAAGATGATGTATCTTGTGTATCCATTCCAGTTCCAAGTATCTAAATTTACTAATTTCACACAACAAGTTAGGATTTTGAGAAAAGTAATTTGAGAAGTATGGTGAAATTAAAAATTCAAAATTTGAAACATGTGCATAAGCAATAGGTGTTGGTGGGATTGAGTTTGCGGCTTTTACGTTCTAGATTCCTCTTAATCTTATCGATTTTTTCAAATCCTTCAGCTCTTCGTTTATCAAACACGAAAGGATTAGAAGACTTGGGAACATTAGCTTCGTGCTTCTCCATCGAAGACGAAGAAGAGAAGATGGTAGAGAGGGAAGGATCGTTTAGAAAAGGGTCTGAGAGAAAAAGGGAAAGAAGAAGACATTAACGAAGAAGAAGAAGGCGTAGGTTTTTGGGTAAATAAGGCATTGAGTTTATCATCTCTCTGGACTCTGAAGAAAAAAGAAAACTGAAACTTTCTCTGCCAAGTGAGGAGAATATTTCAACCTTATGTTTGGTAAGAGTAACAAAAAGCTGGAGTAGCTCAGTTGGTTAGAGCGTGTGGCTGTTAACCACAAGGTCAGAGGTTCGACCCCTCTCTCTAGCGTTTTTCTTTTCCTTTACCCATATTTGAGAAACTACAAATTCGGCGGTATAATTATTTACAACAATATATCTTTAATAATTAATAAATTAAAATCTAGTGTTATTTTAGTTAACAATCAATTTATTTTATTAATAACATTAATTTATCATATAAACTATTTTACTAATAACATCAGTTTGTTATATAAATTATTGAAGCTTTCAATTATTAAACCAAATTATTTATGAGTTTTTTTTTTATTTTGTTCTTTAAATTTTTACAATTAATAAATTTTATTTATGTCATTACTTTAATTTAAAATATGGTAATTATATTATATGAAATTACAATTTTCATATTTAGATCTTAAAAAATATTTAAATCACCGTTTATAAAGTTATAAAGTGAAAAGTCATAAAACCAAATTCCTTTAAAACTAAAAACTTACAATGAAAGCCTAGAGTAACCAATTAGACCTTAAATTGAAATTGTTTTAAAACCCTATCAGATATGGAATAATGATTTGAATTTTTTTTTTTTATAAAATATAAAATGAAACCGCCTTAAGAATAAAATATAAGATACAAATCTCTGGCAAGTTTTATATAAAATTGTTTTTCTAATATGACAATTGAATGTAAAAATTTAAGGGGAAATTGAGAAATGAAAATTTCACTATTTTCAAAAGTAGTCTTACTACTAGATTAAAACCAAGTTTAAAAAAAAAACTAGATAAACATGTAAATAACTAATTTTATTTAATTTAAATAATTTTTTATCCACGTTTAATTACTTTTTTGCGATCGCGGGAGAAAGGACAATAAAACCCACCAAAGAAGAAGATGTCACCGCCGGAGAAGGAGCTTCTTGTCTTGATTTTTTTAATTCGTGATTTTTTATATTTAAAAGGTTATTGATATTGATATGAAGACATAGTATGTATATTGGAATATCTTGTAGTATTTTTGTTTGATCTGAATTATTTAAAATGTGAATTTTTCTCATCTAAAGACTCTTTTTAATTAGAATCTTTGTGTTTTTCTTTTAATTTTGTTAGAAATTGTTATTTTAATTTTGAAAAAACTAATTCACCAAAAACTTTTTAAAAATCAATTAGACATAAAAACAGATCGAAGTATGTTCCCAAATTTTCAAGAGTATGTAACTACCTTTATTATTTATGTTATTCTCTTAATTAATTAGGTTTGATAAAAAAAAAAAAAAAAAAACTCATTTATGTCATATCCGCCTGATCTGACAACTTGAGGTAAACCTTGAAGGATTTTAATTCTATTATTCTATGCATGGGTCATCTTGAATTGGTGAGATCAGTCTCTACTTTGTAGTTGCATCTCTTTCATTATTCTCTTTCTGAACTCCATTCTAACTTTCGATAGAAAATGTTATTTTATTTTATTTTGACAAAAATCGTATTCCTTTTTATGATATTTTTTCTTTCAAAGGGAATTGAACTAAAGATACAATAAAACCAATTTCAAATGTTAAATCAGTGCACCATCGTAAAAATTATGTCTTTTCGCTTTTCATGGTCTATGTTTTCTTCATTGTCCGACATGTTAATTTGCTAGGTGATAACATTATCATGACTCATTTTCAAAAAATTAAAACATTATCATAATTCTGGTTTTTATGGGAATCACTGCAACCCCGAATGATTCTTCAACCAATGAACAACCGGAGTTGTCCGGGGAATAAAGTACATGACATTTAATGTTCATTTTTTCAACTTTTCATTTATAAATTTGAAATAATCATTAAATATTGAAAATATTTTTTTCAAAGATATTTTCCTAATATAAACATTTGATCATTTAGTTTGACCATATGGATATGAACTCTTGCTTATGGCCTATTTACAAATACGTAAATAAAATATATCTATGAGTTGCATTTTCCCATGAAATTAGTCCGGATCTCTTCAGACCCGCAATCTACCACTAAGTTACAAAAAAAAAAATATTTAAATGAACTGTGTATTGATGACTCTCTCACCCCATCTCATTTAGTTTCAGAAAAAAACTTTGTACTGATATGTTTTTCTATGATAGAAATAAAATAACATATTAGTTCATATTAATTTGAATTATTTTTTTATCAATTTTAGGATAGAAAAACATGAATAAAAAAAACATAACAATGTGGTTGTGGGCTAATGTAGAGGGGTAATGTTTATCCTTAACCTACTCTCTCTTGTTGTCATCCACTGTATACCCTTCACTTTGTACCATTTGAAAATTTAGGGTCCCTTTATGATTCATTAGGTTTGACTAATATTCCAATTTGATCTTACAGTTGAAAATCCATTTCACCAAACCCTTTATAGTGACAACACTCAAGATATTATAGCCCATCAAGAAAGGGATCTTCCTATATTTTTGTCGTTCATTTATTAACCTAATCATCCACACAAAAAAAAATATCTAAACAACTTTGGGAACGATATAACTATGCTGCATTTATGTCGAAGAACCCTCCACGTCGCGTCCTTGCAAGATGGAATTGAACTCTATAACGTTAGTACATGCAAAAACGTGGACTCTATGGTAGACCATTCTAGATTCTTGGAACATGTTTTCTATATATCTATACATTCGTCAGATTTTAAATGATTCGGCATATAAAAGGAAAAAGATTAAAAATGAATTACCAAAAATAGTAAATCCTTCGAATATGTGTATTAACGCGCTACGTAATGCTCTACGAATAGCTGGTTTTTTTTACCATCCAAGTGTTGTTTGCTACATTAAACACACTTTAAAATAAAAATAAAAAGAAGATTAAAACACACATTTTGAATATGTACTTTTTAATAGTTAATAACAAGACATTGTTGAATAATTAGTTATATATAACTTTATCATGATATCATTCTACATTTTTAGTCATCGACTATCTGAATATCTTTAAAATCATTGTCATCCCTTATAATATTTGTTAGATTAATTTACCATATTGACCAACAGCTAATGTGATTTTCAAAATACAGAGTAAGCCTTTGTACTATTATTACAATAATAATAATAATAATAATAATAATAATAATAATAATAATAATATTGGTTTATAGAGTTCGAAGTATACAAGTATAACGACCAGAAAAATAATAATAATAAGAGACCGTAGATCTGACTAATGCTAGAACAGAGGACAAGAGAGTTGAAAGTCAAAGACATGGGTTCGTGCACTTGGACGAAGGACAGCGAAAAGAACACAAAACAAATGCGCATTTTTCTTTCTTTTTTTGCAACCACTTATTTTTCCTCTTTGTGTTTGCAAATGAAATGAAAATCACAAACTTCCCAGCGTTTCTAACTTTCTGTTATAATGAAACTTTTCAATTGGTTTAATTTGTGTTTGTATATAAACAATATAAGGAACCAACCAAAGGGCTTGTAACCTAGTGGTAATGAGCTTGCAGCTATAAGTTTCACATATGGACTGTAGACTTCCAGAAGTCGACATGTGGAATGCCATTTGGCCGCCCACGTGACTAGTTTGAGCGAACTGACACATGTCGGGAAACGTTAGGATACCTGAGTTATAAAAAAAAAACAATATAAAGAACCAAGCCAATGACAAAGAACATAGTTGGATGTATAAGCTAAAAATTAAGAATTAGATAAAATGTATAGAAATAAAATAAATAAACTGGTGCTGAAAAAAAAGAAATGAAGAAAGAAATAAATTGTTATGGTAAATTTAACCATTAGTAAAACAACATAACTACATAATCTACAACATCACTTATACATAAGTATTTTAAAAAGTAACATCAATTATTATATACAATAGCATCGGTTTTTAAAAAGCTGGTGTAAGTTATTTGCATCATCAATATCAGAATCATTAATTTATCATATGTAAAATTATTTTATATTATTTATAAGTAATACAAAATTCAAAATAAATGATATAAAATAGCCATTTTGTAGTAATAAATCACCACCGCACAAAGACGCATGAACACAAAAGAGGAAGAAGACATTTGCTAATTATTATTTACAAAAGGAGAAAGTGTCAAGTGATGGAACAGAAATAAAATAAAATAAAGCATTGAATCTTTAAAAAAATGTTTGCAGGATATATAGTGGGTGAAAAATTGAGTCAGAACACAGAAGAAATGAGACAGACAAAAATCTAAAACAATGGAGAAAAATCGAGTCTGATGAATACTGACACAACTTGTTTTTAATTATTTGTTGGTTGAAACAAGCAAAGAAATAAATAGGGTTAAACAAGCAATTTCTCAATGATAATTGATAATGTCTTCAACTATTCATATTCTACAGTCTTCCCCACCAAAACATTATATATGTATATATATACACACGTCTTTATAAAAATCGGATCGAGTTTTGATGTTAAGATGTCAATTTTGTTCTGTATTTCCTATATAAAAACTAAACCGAAAAACTATTCTATTTTTTCTTAAAACAATATTTCTTTCGTGAAAGATTTTTCCTAAAATCAGTTTATATATAACATTTTCAGTTTATATTAAGATGTTTTTGACCTAAATTTTAAAATAGCATCATCGGAATTTAATTAGGCTGAGCTATGAGCTATAAGTTTCTTATATATGACTGTTCACAACTTTTTCAATTGAATTTTTTTTCTACATTTCATTTTCTACAGATATGTTATAATTTTCTATCAATAGTATTATAGTTAGGATAAATACACCTTTTCGACATAAATGGAGTGGTTAAATGACTCAAACTACTACTGCTACATTAATAGTTACTAATGAATTATGATCTGAAAATACTATAAATTAAATTAATTAAATAAGGTATAGACTTACGACTGACGTAAAAAAATAAAGAGAAAATTTGACTTACGACTTATATCCAAAAGAAAAAGAGCTTTCAGAGTATCCGACACCCACGTGCAAGGGGAATGAATAAAGTCACAATAAATATTTTTCTTTTAAGACTCTCACATTCACTCGCATCATTGTCACTTTCTATATCGCAAAATTTTCAATGAATTGCATTATTGTATAGAGTACTTAACTGAATTAAATACTTCCACACATTATTCTACTAGTTTATGTTAGACTGTACCTTTTTCCTATCTACATAAAACAAGTTATTGAACTGAATTTACTCAACAATTTATGAGCCTATTATGATTTTTTTTTTGCAAGAATGTTTAATAAACTTGACTAATGACTGATGGGTCGATAGTACCGGAACAAAAGCATTTAAAAATAATTGCACTAACTTTGATGAGTCCTTTATTCTTTTAAATAAAGAAATAATTCTTCTTCAAAAAAAAAAAAGGAGAAAAGAGAAGTGAGAGACAGCGATTAAAAGAAAAGCTGGTAACCTCATGGGATGTTTTGGCTTTCTCAATTATTTCGATACTTTGGATATGATTTTGTTTCATTCCTTTTCATTAACCGGATGTGAAAGCTATCTACTTCGTTTACTGTATAAAGGATGAAGAGTTGAAGTTTAAACTTTTGTTTTTTAAATATAATAAGTATACAGTTAATACCTTATTTCTTCAGCTTTCCATATTTGGAGCAGTGCTTTATTATCATGGAAGCAGTGAACATCCATATCACTTAATTCTTTTTTTTTTTTTGAATGCAAAGCTTTTTTCTTTACATAATATATATTTTTTATTTGTTTCGTATGAACACATTTACGAAGTCCAAAATGACAACTGTTTTACCGGCTAAAAAAGTGATGCAAGTGGAATCCTTTTGAGTTAGCCCAGAGTTATGTTTTCGAATTGGAACATCAATAAAGATCAAGTTTAGAAGTACATTTTTATATATGATTTAATCATGGAACTGTAATTTTTCATATTATAAACCTTCTATAAGTTAAAATGGTTTAATCATTCACAATTTTCAAATGTCGAACAAAACAAATAACTTCTACATGCGCTATCTATCGAACACAACGAGGACGATTCCAATGGCGTTCGGAAACGAGATACATGATGAGCTCCAGACATAATGGAGTTTCTTTCAAGTCCATGGACAAAGAGAACCCGCCATTTTCAGCTCAACTAATTATATCCAATGATATAGACTAAGACTTTTGGTTTGTGTAGCTATTTTTGAATTGAAAAGTATATTTTTATAGAATTTTTTTCTCTTAAATAAATTTTTATTTTAACATTTTAGTTTAATATTTATGAAATTGTATTTAACATTTTAGTTTAACATTCCTCTTAATTAACATTTAAGAAATTGTATTTTTATGCTTAAATGATAAACTTTTTCTAAAGTGTATCATAAAACTTTTAGTTTGACAGAGAGTCTTCTACAAAAAAAAGTCTTCACCTTTATCTTAAAAATCCATACAAAACAAATAAATTAGAACAAACGGATAGTAGTAGTCGATTTAACTTTTAAAGTATCATCAAACATGTATAACTACACCAAAAAAAATTTTGATTGAAAAAAAAAATCATAGAATCTAAGAAATACATTGAAGTAACAAGGATGTTGTGGAGAGATGTGGTCGTAAAAATTAGGCAATGGTGATCGCAACTGGAGTAGTTTCCGCATTGCATATGCCAGAATAGATGAGATCCTAGTAAGTTGTAACGTGATGAGATTTCGAACAAAATCACCAAAAAAATATATTGTTTGATAAAAATCATAAATCGTCAAACACATTTCGACTTCATTTTACGATATATTAAGAATATAATAGAAATCCATATTTTATGGATATTTATTAAAAATAGCTTATATTGAAACTATATTTATTTAATATTTTAAATTATTTAAATATCATTTCCATATTTTCTAATTATTTTTCATATTAATTATATTAATTCCAATAATTTAAAAAAACGAAATTTAATCGATATTTTGTTTCTTTTAAATTCCTCATTCCCTCCAAACATCAAATAAATCCCATGATGTTTCGGATAATAATTTTACCAAAAGATCTATGAATTTAATTTGAATATATTTCATTGAACTAAAATTTAAATTTATTGAATAGTTTCAGTTATTATAAATAGATTCATGTAGTATACATCTAAGAGTATATTCCAATATATTTTTGAATAGATTCAGTTACTATATATAGTTTTTAAATAGTGTTTACATAGTTCTGCAATTTAATAGTATAGAGATGTACTCGTAATAATATTTCGTGAAATATCTCATAATTCATGTTTTGATGATAATTTTGAAAGACATATGTTCTGATGGTAGTTTTGAAATGAATGTACTCATAAGTTATGATATTTTTTCTTGAAATGTCTCCTAATTCATGAACCTATTATATTATATTCAGGAGCGGATCCAGACATACTTTTTATGGGGTGGGGGGTAGGGGTAAAAATAAAAATTATAAACACTTTAGGACTAGAAATATAAATATTAACAGAGGCAATATTCAAAATATGAATAATTTACATGAAGTTTTTGAAATTTACCAGGGGCAACTGCCCCCCCCCCCCTCTTACCCGCCCATGATTATATCCAGCCTAACATATTATCTGAACATCAAAACAGAATATACAATATATTTCTAATTTCTAATTATTTTTGTTTAAGTCGATGTCATTAATTTTAAAATTCTCATAAAACCATCTAAAATTAAAATTAATTAAAAAACAAACAAACAAAGTCCCACTATTGTTTTTTTTCCCTTTGTCCCCTATAGGCTATTAATTGCCCACTCTTCGCGGAAATGTAACAAAGACTGAGATTCCTCGCTGTCTGAAACTAGATTGCACTAACTCTAAAATCACTTGCAAAGACAAAGATCTTCTTCTTCTTCTTCTTAGTTCTTTCTTTTACCTTTCTGTTGATCAGATCAACCAACCAAAGTGAAGAATGGAGAACCCTTCGGATCAAACAGAGGCTAAGAAAATCGAACTCAATGGAGTAAAAAAACCAAAGGGTGGAATCATCACTATGCCCTTCATCATAGGTAAAAAATTACATTTCCACTTTACTTGTTCTTATTCTAAGCAAAAACGTAACGGCTCCTTAATTCCTCATGAAAATCACTAAAATTTTCTCTTAAAAATTTATGGTGAAGCAAACGAGGCGTTCGAGAAAGTGGCAAGCTATGGATTATTACCAAACATGATTATGTACTTAATCAGAGATTACAGATTTGGAGTAGCAAAAGGAACAAACGTGCTCTTCATGTGGTCTGCTGCATCAAATTTTACTCCTCTCTTGGGTGCTTTTCTCTCTGATTCCTACTTAGGTCGATTCCTCACCATCGCCATCGCTTCACTCTCCAGTTTCCTGGTAATTTTCTTCTCTCTTTACTCTTCAATTCTTCGTCTGCCACCAAGATTCGACAAACCGGTTTATCTTAACCATTTCGGTTTGTCACTTCGATGATTTTTTTTTGTCATCTTGTCACTTCTTTGATGATTTTTCGTAATTACTATGTTAAATTGTTTAGTAGGTGAAATACAACTTCTAAACGGTCTTGTTAGGTTTTCAACCAGAATTGAATTTTCCGGTTTATATTTTGTCTGTGAAATTCCGGAACTTACTTACTACGTGTCATTAGACTCATAAAATCCGTAACTGATTTCAAAAAGCGGACAATTCTTTTTAAAAGTTCTCATCAGAAACTTTTTCTGTTATATGATATTTTATGCTTAAAAAGAATAAAAATATTTAATAGTATTATCTAATAATTTTATAATTTCATTTTTAACAACATCTACACCACAAATTAAGTGAAGGATTGTGGTACGAGGTTTATTTTTATAATAAAATATTGAATATTTGAGCTTATAGTAATATTGGAGCGGATTAATTTAATTTCCGACACATTCATCGTTGCATCTGTACCATTGAATAGGTGGTTCTTTATTAATATTTAATAACGTCGAACTGTATTATATAACATTCAATTGGAAGTACCACTTAGTAGTTACACTTCGGCTATAATCTAATAATATGTATTTTTTCAAAAAATCACTAATAATATTGCACAGATTTGGTAATTTCACGCTTTGCATGTGACTTGTAAGACATTTAATACCCGTACTCCTATGGGAAAAATTGCTGCATTATTGTTTACTACTTATGTTTGTGTTACACTAAAATTCATTTTCAAATTAATTCCTTAACATTTCAGTTCCATGTGTTCTGAATTTTCTATTTTAAAATTAATTGCTAATTTAAAATGTCATTCGCAAGTGGTGTGAATGACTCAGAAGTGATGACAATGCGAAATTTAATTTCAGATGTGACTATATTCCATTCATAAAATAAGTATTCTGCAAATCTTAAAAAGTATGATTGATTCATAACTAAAGAAAAAAATTGTGACTACGAATACAGAATACTATATATGTATCCAATATATTTTATTTAATTTAAACTTATATATAGATGTCATATGTGTGTAGCAAGAATATGCGTTTAATTTGGTTTTTGGGTGCGGTTCATACACTTTAGTTTAAAATAATTTTTGTTTTCAAACAAAATGTACGTTTAAGTTGAATGACTAACAATTGCTTTGCTATGTTTATTTGATTTTCGGTTCACGTAGATTCTGTTAGCGATTTTTTAAAATAAAATAAACAAAGCTAAAACGGTTTTTACCCGAACCCAAAATGTTGCTCGATTTAAGTTATTTGAACCGATTAGACGTTGAATTGTTTTCGTTATGGGCCAAGTTTTTTTTTTGTATAGACAACGATTTTATACGAAAACGAGTTTCTATTTGTTTTTTAAAAACACCCATTTAAAAAACTATGAAATTTTTTGTTTACGTTTTCGATATATATATATCAACTTTTATCTTTAATTAATTTTAATATTATTTATTAAATTTATATTGTTTTAAATTTTATTAGATTTGTTTTTAATTATATATATTATATATTGTTATGTTTCTAACTCGTACGCATTTCCTAAATTATTTTAAAAAATCGTTCAACGTTTCCGCACGTTTTGTTTTCGGATATTCGTTCCCGTTTTCATGTTTAATAAGTGTAGAGTGTAGAATATAACATATAGAGGTTATAGGTTAAGCAGATTTTGAACCGTGGTCCGTGTCCACACTTTTTACTACTTGTCCGATTCTTTGGCGAAGTCAAAACTAATCTTAATTGATTTTATTCCCCCAGTTGAAAATCAAATGTTTAAATTTCAATATATCGATTGATTTGACATGTTGGTACAATTATTCATATCCCAAACAACTTTATATTATAATTTCGGTAGGGTTAATGACATATGACTTTACATTAGACCTACCAACGTGTGCTCGTGGCCACGATTTTGTTGCCGATATGATTATTGGATTTTTCTTCTTGGAAGTTTTTTCTCTAATTAAGGACATAGTCATATACAAACATAACAACATGTAATGTTTGTTAGCGTAACGACATGTAATGTTTTGTCAGCGTTCAGCTCAAATTAAACCAGATTTTTCTAGACCAAAATCAATGAAATTAATGACCATTTTTGAATCATACCACAGGGAATGGTGCTTTTATGGCTAACAGCTATGCTACCACAAGTAAAGCCATCTCCTTGCGATCCCACAGTGGCCGGGAGCCACTGTGGGTCAGCGACTGCGTCTCAGCTGGCTCTTTTGTATTCCGCATTTGCCCTTATATCGATCGGGTCAGGTGGGATCAGGCCGTGTTCCATAGCATTTGGAGCTGATCAATTAGATAACAAAGAGAATCCAAAGAACGAAAGAATCCTCGAGAGTTTCTTTGGTTGGTACTACGCTTCCTCAGCTGTGGCTGTACTCATCGCGTTCACTGGCATTGTATACATCCAGGAGCACCTTGGATGGAAAATAGGATTTGGAGTACCCGCGGTACTCATGTTAATCGCTGCTTTGCTATTTGTTCTTGCGTCTCCTCTATATGTTAGACGCAGTTTGACCAAGAGTCTCTTCACTGGTTTAGCTCAAGTGGTTGTTGCAGCTTACAAAAACAGGAAGCTAAGTCTACCAGATCATCACTACTCCTTTGACTGTTATCACCACATGAAGGATTCTGATCTCAAAGCTCCAAGTCATAAGTTGAGGTAAAACTACTACTACTACTATAAATATACATTAATTTCTTAAGTCTCTTGAGTTGTTAATTACTTTCCAAGCAAGAAAGACCAAACTCTCTTGATTACCTTCTCAAAGAAAGCTTGCTATTTTACCCAAAAAAAAAAAAAAAACAAAGAAAGCTTGCTATACAAGAAAACATGATTTCCTATCTCTTCATTTTGATACGCTCTCTTGCTTAGAGTTTCACACAAAGCTTGTTATACAGGAAACATGATCCATGCACTCTCTTCACTAGGTTTTGAACCAAATACAACAAACATATGCACTTTTTAAGTTGATGCTCTCTTGATTTGAACTAATCTTATTATACATGAAATAAGGTGCTCTCTTTTTACTTTTGATTTTCTCTTGGTTAGGTTTTTGAATAAAGCTTGTTTAATAAGTAACCGCGAGGAGGAGATTGGGTCAGATGGGTTTGCTCTGAATCCATGGCGGCTATGCACAACAGACAAAGTAGAGGAGCTTAAGGCACTGATCAAAGCCATACCGATATGGTCCACAGGTATAATGATGTCCATAAACACTAGCCAAAGCTCGTTTCAGTTGCTGCAAGCGACTTCAATGGATAGGCGATTGAGCCGTCATGGTTCAAGCTTTCAAATTCCCGCTGGATCATTCGGTATGTTCACAATCATAGCTCTAGCCATGTGGGTAATTCTATATGACCGTGCGGTTATCCCGTTAGCTTCAAAGATCCGAGGTAAACCTTTTAGATTCAGCGTTAAGCTAAGAATGGGATTAGGGCTATTCATATCATTCTTAGCAATGGCGATTTCCGCAATGGTCGAAAGCTTCAGAAGGAAAAAAGCTATAAGCCAAGGGTATGTAAACAATGCCAATGCTGTGGTTGACATCTCAGCGATGTGGCTCGTGCCACAATATGTGCTACATGGATTAGCAGAGGCTCTTACAGCGATAGGACAGACTGAGTTTTTCTACACCGAGTTTCCTAAAAGCATGTCTAGTATAGCGGCTTCTCTCTTTGGTCTAGGAATGGCTGTGGCAAGTCTATTGGCAAGCGTGGTCCTCAGTGCGGTCAATGAACTAACATCAAGAAATGGCAAAGAGAGTTGGGTTTCAGACAACATCAACAAGGGTCATTACAACTATTACTATTGGCTACTTGCGATAATGAGCTTCATCAATGTGATATATTACGTGATATGTAGCTGGTCTTATGGTCCGTTGGTTGATCAGGTGAGGAATGATAGAGTTAATGGTGTTAGAGAGGAAGAGGAGTTGCTGGACATTGTTGGGAAAGGCTCCGAGAAGGAAGGTCTAAGTGAGGTTATTAAAACCAATTAAGAAATCAAAGATCTTGTATTTTGTCTATAAAGGGAGCAAGAAACTATAGGAAATGATATTTTATTGCATTTGGTGTGTTGTGTTACTCAGTATTAAGGTCTCTATAGATTTGTAATTAAGTTAAATTATGTTTTTTCTTGGGATTTTGATGAAAAGGTCAAAGGTTTTTGGGTGTGTTCAGGCCAAAGTGATTGTTGTGTATTTGTTGTGTTATTGCAATTGATTGTAAATTTCTTTGTATATCATTTAAGAAAATTATTTAAAATTTCATTAAATATCTCTCAAAGTAATCTAAAATGTAATTCACGTTTCGGTTATATTAACTAGATAGGAGCGAGTTTGGACAACACGGGATACGTGTGAAGTGTGTTTCACCTTATAATACGGTTGCATCTAAACTCGTATTGGCTCATTTCCGAGAAGAAGAAAGAAGAGACAGATACATGGAAGTGATAAACTTCATCATGATGTGAGCATCGTAAATGGTGATGCATAGTGCAAGAAAATCATCAAGGAGCAGGTAACAAGAGTGTTGCTAATAGTGAACAGGCCACATCCATGGGATCACGTTCGTTGTGGTCATCAAGAACCAAAGATATGAGTTCGGGGGAAAAGTGTATGCACCAGAAACTGTTTGAATCGATTGCCAGAAACTGGCTTCAACTCTCGTGTTTTCCTCCGCTTCACAACCTTCTTGAGGGATCCCAAAATCGGTTTTAACTTTGCCTTTACCTTAGCTGTGTTTCAGACACTTGACATCTTTTTAGGATTCATTTCGTATTTCCTTTTTCTTACACAGTTGCTTTTGTTAATATCGCTAATGATGGTTTTTGTTCATCATCTTTGCAACAGTACTCTTGAGATCGTTTGTATATCTCTTTTAAAGGTCGTCTTCTTCCCTTCAATTGTTTTGTTTTCTCCCTTCCCACGCAAGTTGATAAGCTTTTTTTTTATATACAGGACACTACTGGAGCAAATGGTCAGCCTATATATTGTCTTCAAATCCTAGGGTTGTTGTCTACTTGTTCTTCTGACAATCATCTATTTGCAGGTCCGAAATCCTCAAGCAAGTATATGTACGCAAACTCGTCCAAAATCATCTTGCTTTTCTACAACTTTTACATCAACAACTTCTAAAGAATCTGGTTAGAAAAGGATTAGAAAGCACTAAAACGACATTTTCATTCATTCTTAAGGCTTTAGTTGAAATGCAAGAGCACTCTTTTATTGAAATTTTCATTTACAATAATATCTGAATCACTCATCCCATTTCAATCCTTACACTCAAACCTGAATACGTCTCCCATGCAGAGCAGTAACTCACTATCTATTCAACATATCACTATCTATTCAACAGATGGCTTGAGTCGTCATACCAACACAACTGTAATGTAATGTCACCCAGAGTCGTTTTCATTATCAGGTGCTCTCTGATAACCCGACATGCTTGTGTTTGCATGGTACTGCCCATACAAGGCATAAACGGCAGTTGCAAGCACACTGACAACAATAAATCTTATCCATGCTTCATAATGCAACTGCAAAGTAGTGAAAATATCAAAGTTAGATCATATATTCATATGGTATGTGGGATTACTACATAGCTAGATCTTAGCGTGTACCTGAGCAAATAAGAAGATGTTGAAGAAAATGCATATGCACGGCACAATGGGTACACCAGGACAGTAAAACCCAGAGCCCCGAGAATGAGCATAAGCCTGGAAGCGAAAAGATGAAGGGATTAACATGGAGCATTGCTAGAAAGGCATATGCCTGATTTGTGGAGGGAAGTATGAGGTTGTATTTCAACTGCATTGCCGTGTCATTTCTATTTTATGTTAGCAAACTTCAACTCTAAGATACAGTACTTGGGAAGCTTAGCATAAGTCACCGTGATTCAACCGATGTTAATGATGCTCTCACATGAAGTAACTCAAGGCAGACTAAATGAATATTTTACTTTGACGTAGTCTTAGATTGGTATATGTTCTTGGTTTGACATTAGCAGTTACTTCAACAGTAACAGACTTTCAAAGAATCACTGTGGAGTTCCACGTGCCAGCACATGCCATTTGTGAGTTCTATTTTGTGTTTTATCACTAAAAGACTTAGTATTTAACGTTTCAACATAATTGAAACTTCCAAATTTTAATTAAGAAGAGCATTGGCTTATGCGTAAGGCTACTTACTTGGCGATAATGAAGAGCTGCTGAAGCAACAACTGCCACACCAACTGAGAGGAGAAGAAATATAACTGAAGCACTGAAACGGTAAAATGCGCCAGCACAAAAACCGCTGCATGCAATTATAACAAGGCAAATGACGCCTTCATGCCAACTTGATGTCCACCCATTGGACGACTCTCTTATTTTTTTATCATTCAATCTCAACGCCACAACACAAGCCGCAACAACTGAATACCCAGTCTGAAACAATGGAATTAAACTGGAAAGTTTAAGCATCTATTAGAAAACATAAGGGATATAGAGAATTCAGACCTTGACGTACCAATGTACCAACGGAAAGAATATGGGAAAGACTATGTACATTAAATATGCCAGCTAAAACGCCAGCTACAATGCCACACCAGATTTGAGAATGAAGAGGTGTATGAAGAGTTGGGTGTATTCTGGAAAAGATTGAAGGCAATAGACCATCCCTCCCAAGTCCCAAATATAACCTGGACTGTTTATGCGAAATATCAACTCAAAGATACCTTGGATTGGATGAGAAATTACAAAGGAAACTCAGATACAAATATATATTCACCTGAACATAAAGACCAACAAGGAGAGTAGTTGTGAGTCCAGCAACAGCACCAATACTGATTAAGACTGAGACGAATTTCATACCCTTTGATGAAAAGGCTTCAGCTAAAGGAGCATCTTCACTAAGGAGACTAAAAGGGACCATCCCAGTAAGCACTAAACATACACCAATATACAGAGAGATACAAACCAGAAGGCTCCCCATAATTCCGATAGGAAGATCACGCTGAACAGGAATCAAACAGATGTAAGACAATAGCAAATAGTAAATATGTTGAACCAAAAAAGAAAGAAAGGGGAGACAGACCTGAGGGGTTTTCGACTCTTCAGCAGAATTAGCAACTGCGTCGAATCCAACATATGAAAAGAAGACAACAGTAGCTCCAGTAAGAATTGCTTTAAAACCATTAGGCGCAAAAGGAGACCAATTTGCTACATCGATATCAAAAGCACCGACACAAATGACAATGAGAACAATCACAACCTACAGAAAATAAAAAAGTAATAAAGATAGTCAAGAAAAAATCCTTCCTTTGGGTAAAAAAGAAAGACAAGGACATAAATAAACCTTGGTAGCAGTCATAACAGAGTTAACAAGGGAAGATTCTCGTACACCTTGGCATAGAAGAAGAGTCAAAATGGAAAGTAAAATAGGAGCCAAAACATTCAAAGAGAGAAATCCTCCTAAAAGGTCTTTGCCACTTCCAAACCAAAGAGGAACAGAGCCATTAAAAGCTGGAAAAAGCTCAAGAAGAGCAACAGCATAGGTAGCTAAACTACGAGAGATAGTAGCAGCGCCAATATGATAATCAAGCATGAGCTGAACAAAAACAAGAAACGCAGTGATCTCATTGAAAGCTGAATAGGAATACATGTAAGCTCCACCAACAACAGCTGGGAAACGAGAAGCGAGTTCAGCATAACAAAGAGCATTCAATACACATGATGCTCCTGCTAGTAAGAAGCTGATAGTCACTCCTACACAATTCAAATCAATTCAATTCCAAGTAAGTAATTTTATAACAAATCAAAGCAGAGATGATGATATATATAAATATATTCCGAGTAACTAACAAACTGACCGGGTCCAGCATCGCGAGCAACGGTTCCGGTAACGACGAAGACACCGGCGCCTATAGAAGCACCGATGCCTAAAAGAATGAGATCGAAAAGGCTGAGGCGACGAATGAGAGAGTCGCCTGAGGTGGAGTGAACAGCAGTTTGTGATGATGATGATGATGACGGAGGAGGCAATGATTTAGATCGGCGAGCTGAAGCACAGAAGTGAGTGAACCATGTGGCGGAGGAGGAAAGACGTTGACTGGTGAAACCTTCGTGGCCTCCCATGGAAAGTTTTGAATTGTTCCAGAAATGGAATTAAATCAACTTTATTGAATACAAATAAATTGTATCAGAGAATCAACTATGAATGGAGATCTCTAACAAGAACGGAGATCACAGAACCCAAACAACTAACAAAACGACAATCATAAGCATAAGCGTGTGCTGGTGGATAGGATGATCAGGGATCTGACGAATATCATGAGGCCTTCATTTTTGGGCCATTCACCTCAGCCCAAATTTAATATGAACAAGGCCCAATCGTAAAACAGAGCCATGCGATTCCGTAATCTGCTCTTCTTTGATTCTTGAAAGTTGACTTTAGTTACAAGAAGAACTTCTATTTGTATTTTCTCAAATGTATTCAAATGATGTTTAATCAATGGATTACATCTATGTTTGAGCAAATATTGTATATTAGTGAAGAGAAAACAGAAGTGTGCACTAGCTGAAAACTATGGGCGTGAAATTAAAATGAAAATTAGCAGAACACTTCTTGTATCATTTTTTTTATTTTTTTATTTTTTGATAAACAACAACTTGTATCTTTCGCTATGATTTTAACCTTTTTTTTTACAAGAGGGACAATTTTCAAACATTAGGCATCTGTTATAAGATATTGCAAGTTGCTGACCTTGACTCTTTAAGAGTACCAACTCGATAACCAAACGAATGTCAACTAATAATTCACATTTTTTTCAGATTACTCATAAAAATAATATATTATTCAGAAACACAGATGCAATTAATCTTACACAATAATCACCAAACAAAAAGGTAAAAATAAAATCAATCTCCCACCTGAATTGCAGTTTTTGTTTGTTTTTGACTAAAATGCAATTATACACTTGCGCATTGTATAATGCTCCGCAAATAATGTTTTTTATCAAGCTTAACTAAACCCAAACGTTTAGTTAGACATAAATTGCTTTGGAGGAGCAAAATTTGGTGCTTCACTCTCATACTGTCCTTGTCTTTGAGCAAGTATCCCATTCCAACCTGCAATTATAAACAAATTTCCTTACAATATTCAACACACATATATATATATATATATATTATTTTTGATAATCAAGAAATTTTATTATGTCTTCGGTTCATAGTACCCCTAGATTTGAAAACAGCATATAGTGATGAAAAACTGTAAACCATGTACTTCTAAACATATATGTCTATACTAAAATCCGAAACCAAAATAGTTCTTATCCTTAGTCAATTTAACTAACCACACTTGAACACTATGTAAATAAATATCTTGGACTATACATTTATTTGATTTGAATCTTAAGCTTTTGAGTTAATTAATACCTAGAGAAGGATCAAGATTCCTAGCCTTTAGCTCTCTGTATTCTTGACAAAGAGAGCAACAAGGGCATAAGACATGAGTGGCACAATCTGAATAAGGAGCTTCCACAAGATTAAATTTTCTCCTTATTTTTTCCCTATACTTTGATCCCATCACCCACTGTGAACATAAAGCCGGCATCATCAACAAGTATATGAAACCGCCAAGAGGACAAGCTGCATAAATAATTCAATATGAACTTTAATAAATAAGTCCTATTAATGAAGGATCCAAATTTGGTTTCAAATTGTATAAACCAGAACATACTCATGTCTCCTTCATCCATTACTTCCGCTATTTGTCCAAATGTCACACAAGGCAAGATTGCTGTCATAACGGCTGCACAAGGTTTTAGTGAGTCAATTAATAATAAGTCTTTTTTTTGTTTGCAAGATATATACAGTAAATATCTACAACTAATTAATAAAAGTGTATATTGATACAATACCATTGGTTTGGTCTTCTTGACAATCAAACAAACCAGTTCTCCATGGACTCCCAATTGGTAGGTTAACTTTAGCTTGATGATAATTTGGCGGCGCGAATTGACTCACGGGAACTCCGGTTTGCTGTCTCGGTGTACCAGGTTGGTGAGCAGGTAAACTGTTGCTTGGATTCTCCGGTGGTGTAGTGGGACGAGTCATTGGTTTATATACTATAAGTGTAGCTAGGCTCTAGTTTTGATGTGAAGGGTTTATTTATAGGGGAAGGACAAGCTTCCTATTTTTCCTTAGCCATGCAATTTAATCAATATATATTCAATAGAAAAGTTAGGTTTTTCTTATTGTTGAAACAAAGAAACTTCAATGCCGAAAAGAAAGAAGAAATGTCGAATTATGTAGTTCACATTTAAGTTTTGATTTTTCAACGGTCGATAAACTAAAAGTCAATGGATGAGACGGAGTAAACGTCTTTATCAAAGTCAACGTCTCGAGGCACTCATTTTGATATTTGTTTCTTAAAACAAGTTGCGAACAAAAACAAATTGATCTGATTAAACATCAAATTCATTAGCTTACCCAACATGTAAAAACTATATTTTGATACAAGCAGGGTTTTGGATTGATAAGAACAAATATATTTGTATATTTTCTGTTATTTAATCAGATAATATCATTTTTCTTTTATTGTTGTCATCAGCCTAAATTTAATTGGAAATTTATAACTTCAACTATAGTAGTTTCTAGATAAGAAATAAATATGATTAATAATTTAAATTACAAGTAATAGATAGGGATTGACCAGTCCCTTATCCCATCGACTTCTTTCTTATAATTTGAGCAAGTGGATTAATCAAGAAACATGAGGAGAAGATACAAGAAGAATTGTATGTAGAATCAAGAGATATTTTTGTACTTGAGGTGTCATTTTGGTAACTGTTGACCAATACAAGTTTAATAGGATTTTAAATATATTATTTTATTGATTTTTTTGTAATCGAATAAGTATAACAGGGATTATGGTTTTGTCAAGAACAAAAATAATAGAGCTGATAGGTTGTCTTCAACCCGACTCAACATCGGTTCAAATAGACCGATTATTAGTGGGCCAGATCAAGTAGATGCTTGAAGAATGTGATATCGATTTGGGTCGGGTCTTCGGTAGAACATTAACGTAGTCTCACCGGTAGTCTTCTTGTTTTTTTTTAAAAACTTTAAGGACTTCAAAATTCGACCCCCCAAAAAAACAGACTTGAAGAATAGAAAAAAAAAATTAATGAGAAAATATGTTTCTCCTATATTTCGGATAGAATGATGATAAAGTCCCTACCTCATTGAAAAATAATGATGATAAAGTTCCTAACTCATTGAAAAAGAGACTTAGTTATATATGGATGGAGATAACTCAAAATACAATAAACCAAACAAGGAACGTTATTTATATGAGTCAGGTTTACGAACTCCAAAACTCATCAAGTTTAGAAGATTAAAGGTTTCATAAATTAAAGTAGATGATTTTATTTGGGAAACTACAGTTGCTTGTATTTTATTAGGAAAAAAAAAACTAGTTGCTTGCGGGTAAACTCACGTTTTGATAGGAGTATCTTGTGAACCCCAATGTCCAAA
Organism: Nasturtium officinale; assembly: GCA_963854855.1. Classification (NCBI taxonomy): domain Eukaryota; kingdom Viridiplantae; phylum Streptophyta; class Magnoliopsida; order Brassicales; family Brassicaceae; genus Nasturtium; species Nasturtium officinale. The sequence continues at coordinate 16,117,010 of OY978500.1, forward strand.
CAATTCAGTCTTTTTAATTTCCAATTTTTAATTTTTGAAAAAAATATAATTAAATATCTGGATTTAGATCAATTTTTGTAAGTTACGTGGATTTAATAGTTTATTAAAAATTTGAAATGAAAAATCATTTCAAGACATTGTTGGGGATTCGACTGATATTGGAGTCACGCTCATACTAATGTCTGAATCTCATCTCTGTGTTTTTTATTTACTATATATCCGTTCTCAAATTTTTGTTATTTTCACGTTATTCAAAAGTAATCCCGTTATGTAGTGTGGATATGTTAAAAATAACAATATCATTAATTCTAAAATTCTAAAACCAGTTCTCAAAACCAACATTTACATGTTTTAATAAATTATTCTGTAATTTATCCAGTTGAATTCTTTCCACTATCCCATTTGTGAGAAATTGTTCATGTTCTTGATTAAATAATACAGATGAAGAGATTGGGTTAATGTGAGTTAGACTTTGGATATTAACTTAGGACTCAGCTCTTAGTGGATCTAATTTGGGTCTATCTATTGGGTTAGTTATGCTCCTAATGGGTCTATTTTGGGCCTATCTATTGGGTTAGTTATGAGATTAATCAAGAAGGGATAGTTAGAAGAGGAGAGATGACTAAAAATGAGATGATGCTAGAGTCTTCTTCTTAGAGAGAGAGCAAGTGTTAAGCTCTGATTCTTGTAACTGTAAACTCTGGTTTTTATACCGTCATAGTGGATTCGGGTGACTTAGTCCCGGCGAGATGTAGGAGGTTGCCACAACGGCATCTCCGAACTCGTAAAATCATCTGTGTCTATTTATGTTTTCTGTTTCCGTTTATACACACGAGTGATTCTTACTCCTTGAGTGAGTATGAGAGATTATGGATAGTTTAAGAGGATAATAATTCACACCATCATTCAATTTATTTGGTTTTGATTGATTTGCTCGCAAGAAAACACAGCAACCAAAACCCACAATGCAGTATTTACAGGCTCAGCAATTGTACTAGAGAAAATAAAAACAAATGTCATGTTACAAAATCATCTTCCCAAAGATGAAGATCACACAGCTTTTATTGACCAAGTATATCCGCTACTGATTTCTTCACAATTTGGGAAAGCTCCTTTCTAAAACATGAACATAGACTAGCTTTAAAAAAAAATAAACAATCAGTTTCAAAACCGCATTTAAAGAAAAACAGATATACCTGTCGGGTTTGAACAAGAGATACCGATACGTGAACCACTGCGAACAAAACAACAATATATCATAAGCTAGAAAAAAAATTCAAAATCCATTTGAAACTTCTTGAATGATATCAAGATTCAAGAACTATTTACTTACCGTAGAGAACAAGATACCAACTAGTTCGAATCCGGTAGAAATAACTGGCAATTTTTCGATTGTCTAATAAAGAAAATAACAAGTCTTGGTGAAGATCTCACACGTTTAGAATATAAAATCACAAAAAAGAGTTGTGTCTTCGATAATCATATAGTACTATATATACCGTGATGAGATTAAGTGATGCCCAAAGAGCTACAATAGCTGCAAAACTCAAACCAATAAGACCTAACCGATCTTCAGGCTTATCCCACTGTAATCATTTATATTCCAAAAATTTACCAAATCAAATACTAATGCATATAGGATCAATCTAGGGTTTGTTTTAGAGTTTTACGGACTTACAACATTCTTAATTGAAACAACAACGCTGAGATCAGTCGATGATTCTGAACTTTCTCCACTTGCTTTCATCTTAAGAATGATGCTACTAGGGTTTCTTTTATCTACAAGGAAGCTCGAGATTGAAAATCTCTGATGTTCCAATTGAACAAGAGAAAATATGAATAGTACCTCGTATTAGAGAAAATGGGAGTTTCTGAATGGAAGTGAAATTGGATTTTCTCTGTGTGAGTAACAATTGTGGAGGAAAAGTTGCTGAAATGGTTGCCATTGTTGTAACCTGAAAAGACGATTATTTTTGATAAAATTTCAGTGTAAAAAGATTGAAAACTTAAAGATTTTGATTCAATTTGGATACAGTGACGAAAGAAATTTTGGTTATGGATTTAGAGATAGCCTTATCTTCCACTAATCCACGTGGCATCACATATATGGCATACAAAATCTCAAAGGTGAAAAACCATTTCGCCACGTGTCAGAACAAGATCCAATCATGAGTGAAGAAGATTCTCTAAATGGCAAAAAAAAAAAAGATAATACAAATTACATCAATCAAGTCACTCATTTACTTTGGCAACAGAAGTCTTCTTTCTTGTTGATCGGAGAAACAATGGCGTCTCTTGCAACCATCGCCGCCGTTCAACCCTCAACCGCCGTGAAAGGAATTGGAGGCAGCTCTCTCGCCGGAACTAAGCTCTTCATCAAACCTTCTCGCCAGAGCTTCAAACCCAAATCGATCAGGTAAAAGACTTAAATGTTTTGAAAATGTAGAATCTTGGATTTGAGATTGATGAGAAATGGTACTAAAAAGGAAGTTACTTTTGTGGTTTTGTGTAGAACTGGTGCTGTGGTGGCTAAGTATGGAGACAAAAGTGTATACTTTGATTTAGAAGATTTGGGAAACACAACAGGACAATGGGATGTGTATGGATCTGATGCTCCTTCTCCTTACAACCCATTTCAGGTTTTTAAAAACATGTAATCATAAAATCTATATGAATCTTGGAATTCCAAAACTTTGAACTGATTCTAAAGACTTTGTTTGCAGAGCAAGTTTTTTGAGACATTTGCTGCTCCTTTCACAAAGAGAGGTTTGCTTCTCAAGTTTTTGATTCTTGGAGGAGGCTCTTTGCTTACTTATGTCAGTGCTTCATCAACCGGCGATGTTCTTCCGATTAAGAGAGGTCCTCAAGAGAAGCCTAAGCTTGGTCCTCGCGGCAAGCTTTAAATTACCTTTCTAAAATCTTTCAAGAAGTCAAAAACTTTCTTCCCAGTTCTGTTAACCCTTTGTAAGGATTCATGTATATTGTGTTCTGTTACTTGCTTTGCAAGCTAGTGGTTCTGAGAGTCAGTTATAATGATGAATTAATGAAATTGCATTTCAACTCTGCTGCAATACAAGGGTGCTTTTCATTTGGAATATTTTTCTTAATATAGAAAATTCAACAAGCAAAACCTAATTTTATAAGAACAAGAAACCGAATTATTTTCAGGAGTATCGCGCGGTTGGACTCCTCATACCTCCAAGAGTTTCAAGATAAGAACTCTTCTTGTTGGTTGTCATAATACCAGTGACTTTTGAGAATAATGGTTTCTCTCGATCTCCAAAAAAGCTTTCTTTCTTCACTTCATTGTTTTTGTTAGCACCCCATTGCATTACATCAGAAAGTGTTCCTGTAGCCATATCCTCTGAGAAACTTAGTCTTTCCTCCTTTGGTCTCTCGTTCTCCCTCACAATATATCTATTCTTGGCAGGTGTATTTGTAGGTTCTTGAGTAAGCTGATCAGCGAAAAGCACGTCTTCTATTCTCGACATCACTGTGTGAGCCAAACTCTCAAGCACTCGCGAGTAACTCTCCAATATAGCGAGTCCTACATCCTGAAAATAACCAGAAAAAAACTCATATCATATTTTCTTAAGAGCAGAAAGAAAACATAATCAAAATATGTGTGGGAGTTGGAACTTTTAATTACTCTGTTGAATTGGATCTTGCTTATATCTAGCGCGGATTGAGAGATTCCAGGAAACCCTTGTTTCAATAGGAGCAAGATTGTTTCAGCTCTTTCTTCAAACTGTTCTCTTTTCTCAATACTCACTGTTGATCCCCAAGGAGACTTTGTGTCTTTCTGAACCATTTTCCTCTTCCATATTACAATCGATGCTTCGATTCTGTTCTTTAGATCAAGAATCTTGTGTTCAGATGATAAATCCATTTCAATTAAGAACTGATCTGCATCAAACAGCTCTACAGTTATCATTCTGTATATCACATCTCCCAAGCTAGCTCTTCCATTCTGTTCTCAACAACATACAAAAACTTCGATAAGGACCAGATCATAACAGATTCTTGATTAATCTTTATATATTTTGATTAAATAACCTTAGGAAGTGACTCGAGGTAGCTTTCGGGGATCTCCATTTCAGAAAGAACTTGGGCGTTTATCGCCATTGCAGCTTTAAGGACTTGATTCACACATTCCTTTTGGCTCTGTAGAAACCTTCTTGACATCTCAGAGAGGCCATTAGGTGGGACTTTAACCGCCGGTAACCACCATTTCTCATCGTTCCTTGACTCACAAGAATCAGGAGAATCTTTTTTGACATAATAGAACTCATTCTGATCCTTGAATTTATCAAGACAATCCTGAAAACAAAAAGAAAAATGATCTGTTAATTTACATCCATTGATTAGTATATTTGTTCTGTTGTTATTGCTCTTACAAGAAGCATCGCGTCGAGTTTCTTAAGTGCAGGGATATTGCAGAGAAGATCTGTTCTTTGTCTTGTTGTCATGACTTCCATTGAAGATCCATCTTTGTTTATCTGTTGAGTTGGAGCAAATTCAACTATATGATCAGCCACAGAGATAAGCCATCCAATTTCTCTTTTCCAATGCGTTTTTCTATCCGCCGCCATTGGCTCTAAACGCCGTTGTTCTCCAAACGCAGATGCTGCAACAATAAGAACATAATTTACATAACCTTAATTGAGTACAAAACTCCATGAAACTGTTAAAAAGGTATTTATTACCTGCGAGATTGGTAATGGCGTTAGATAAAGCCAAAGCCGAAGAAACACCTTTTCCTCCTCCTGACATATCTTCTCCAAGAAGCAATTTCGAAAATTTCTCTTTTATTTGCTCCATGGCTGTATTGAGCCAAAAAAATAAAACAGAATTATATTTGCCCTAACTTGCGACCGAAGAATAATGTGCTCAACCCAAGAAACCTTGAACTAGATTTCACCTGCTAGTAATAGTGCCTCCATGGATTCCGATGAAGCGATCCTCGGAAGCTTTTCGTTGCGGTTAGGTGTTACGCCGCTTAGAGGCAAAGAAGGTCGGTCAACGCTATTAGATTTGCCGGGTTGACTCCTGAACATCAACATGTCATTATCATCATCGTCCAAATTGTCAAAACCATCCATTCTCGTTGCGCAATCTGAGCTCCAGCTTTTAACATGTCTTGAAGTTGAGTGTTCGCTCATGTTCTTGAAATGAAATAATCTTGATTTGTAACTCTCTTGTTCTTGCTCCATTGCTTTTACCGTTACTAATCAAAATAAAATTTAAAAATGATTAGATTTCTCTGTGTTTGAAAGTCTTTTTAATCTCTTTTGTTTTCTTGTTCGTGTAATAAAGAGGAGATTTTGGAAAACAGACTTTATTAACTAATAAACGGTGTCTGAATTTCAGCCTTAGCAAATACAGAACACAAGTCTTTTGATTTCTGTTAATGGTTTTAAATCTTTTTTAACCTGATTATTTTAGTAACTATTATGATTCGTTGTCCATAAGCCATTAACAAGTGAATTTGCTCAGATTCTTCAGGGGAAGAAAAAATAAAAAAGATATTTTTAATTTTCTTGGAATGTTTTACTATATATAAGTGGACACTTGGTGGAATGTGGGATGCACGTAATTAAAAAGTTGATTATCTCCACACACAATTTTTTTTTTTTTTTAGATCTTAAATCATTAAGGAGGACATGTTACAGACCCTTATCCGTAATTATTATTATTTAGTTCTTGTGGCATTAAAAAGTTCAGGAATGAAAATCTTAATTAAATTAGAAACATTGTTGGAAAACTTTTTTCCACAAATTTGAACCCTGTCTTGTTTTTGTCTATTATAAGCGTTTATGCTAATGATGGATTAAGTCTGTTTTTCGATTAATTCATATATTATGGGCTTTTGCTTTCCCATAAAACAAGATATAAGAGGTCGTGTACATTACACTTTTATTGATCATAAAAGCAAACATACATGTAGAAATGGAGAATCTCAACATCAGTGAAATCATTTTCCTCTGTTGAGGTCTATTTACTGACTTAGATCAAGATCTTGAGATTCACACAACCATTTTTTTCTCAGGAATTCTCATAGAAGCAAAAGAAACAAAAACAGAGGGTCATTAGGGTTGTAAATTTGTAATTAAGGAGTACAAGCTCCTTTGAAGATGAGGAACTTAAGGGTCTCCAATTTAAAATAGATAAAAGTCCCTTTAGAATGTGTGAAGAAACACCCAAAATTTGATCCCACCACACATTGCCATCCACTCCCATATCTCTCATCAAACTCCTGAATTAATAAAAAAAAGTTTAACTAAGTTAATTGTAAATGATAATGATGTATTTATGATCACTAAGATATAGAATGCAAGAAAATGGTACCTTCTTAATGTGGCCAGCAATAGATTTACAATCAAAGACATCAAAAAGATCAAGAGCTTGAGAAGCAAAAGCCATGGCTTGCATCTGCATCTTCAATGGCATATCTGAATCTTCCACCATACCTTTTCCTTCCAACATCTTCTTAATCTCTCAATCTCTCTCTCTCAACGATTCAGAAGTTTCTGCAGATTACACAGACAAGGAGAGGTTTGGATAGAACCTAAAAACAAAAAATGAAAAAAAGATTCCTTCAATATCTAATCTTTATAAGAAAACCCATACGAAGAAAAAAAATGTCTCTTCTTTAAGAAATGTGGGAAAATGTGCCTAACTTTTTTCTTTGTCGTTTTCTCAAATTACCTCTCACGGGTTTTTGGATTCAAAACTCTTTTCAAGAAGTATAATTATCTGAAAAAGAATGACATGAACGAACACAAATACTAGTCTGTTCTTTAATCTAGTCAAAAAAAGTCGGTAATGTCAAAGATGGCGAAGAAAAAAATAAAATAAAATAAGGTGTAAATGACGCATTTGAGAAATACATGCCTCTCTCTCTGACGTGTGTCCATGTATTTTAGTCTTTTGACCTTTAATTAATTACTTAGATATTAGCTTTGTTCTAAAAATCTGCGGCCAATCGGAGATTTTTTTAAAAATTTCCGATTTTTTTAATTTTTTTTTTTTAAAGTTCAATTCAATATTGTTTTTAATTACTATTTTAATTACTTTAATAATATAAACAAAATAATTTTATGTGTATTTGGAATTTTAATTGTAGATTTTAAATATATTTATGATAAATGTTATTTTTGTAAATTAAAAATTTAGAAATAATCTAAATACTTAAAAAATATTTATAATGACAAGTTTATGAATTTTAAATATTATATTATATTAAATTTATAAATTTAGTGAGAATTTATAAATTAAAATAAGTTAAAATACTATAAAAACTCTAAAACTAATTTTCGATTAATTTCTATTTATTTTCCAATTAATTATTTAAAAGCTATGCACACGCCCACCAAAGCCTAAAGAGTTTTAAAACATAGGATATTATATAACACACGTGAAAATTTGTGCTTAGCTAAGCTTCCAAAAAATTCGTTAAAATGTCGGTGTGACTATTTACAATATGTAGGCCCATTAAGAAATATTTACAGCCCATTGATATGCTGAAGATCACAACCTATTACCTTATCCTATAATTCTCACATTTTGCACTTATCGATTGTTTAATGGGATGTCGATGATGAATATCTGATAATCTTGCTCTATATTTCTGGTGAAAAGGAGAAAACGGTAACAACCATTTTGAACCATCTTCCCTTTTCGGCTTCATTACTTCTGTTTCTGCCTAGTGTAGTCTGTAGTGTAGCTTCCCGCTTTGATTTGAGGAAATGTAGAGACATCAGAGACAAAGAGAGAGAGAGAGAGAGAGAGAGAGAGTCAGATAGATCATAGATGACAATTTTGTGACATTACATGATTTTGATATTGATATCCTGTGGAACCCAATTTGTTAAAATATGTAACTCAATGAACTGAAATTACATTTCCAGAAGTTATAGTATATGTTACAAAATCAAATGTGGCAAAAGAAATCATATAATTGGACCCTCTACAACAAACTTTTACTTGACTAGCATTCACACCCTGTTGATCTTTGTTGCTGACCTCCAGCAACATCAATGGTATCGGGAAGGTACCTACGAGATATCAGAGAAGTAAGGAAGGTCACAAGATAAAGACTACGATGACAAGAAGAGATGAAAATTTTGACAGAAACAAGTAATACTTACGGTTCTTCTTCAGGTTCATTCTTGAATGCATTTTTGGTTATGCATTCGAAAGCCGCATCCACATTAAATCCTTCTTTCGCAGAAGTCTCAAAATAAGGAATGTTTCCTTTAGATGCACACCATGCCTTAGCTTTTTTCTCAGAAACCTAGCAAATACAAAGAAACCAACACACAAGAAAAGATAACTTGAGCATAATCAAACTCTAAGCTAAGGCGTTGTTGAGTTTGTAATAAACAAAACGTCTCACCACTCGGCTCTTTCCACCATCAACATCAGTCTTGTTACCCAACACGACAAACGGGAAATTATCAGGATCCGAAGGACTCGCCTAAACAATGAAGCATTTTGATTATGAACCAAAGATTTTCCCAAACTTATAGAGAAATGAAATGGTTAGATGAAGTATATATACCTGAATCAAGAACTCTTCTCTCCAGTTATTAAGATTATCAAAAGATTTCATAACATTGACATCATTCACAAGAACACAACAATCAGCTCCTCGGTAAAAAGCAACTCCCAAACTTTGGAATCTTTCTTGCCCAGCAGTATCCCAAATCTATAATGGATTAAGAGATTTTAATACATCCTTAGTAAGTATTAGTACTACTTTGTATTAAAACATCTCTACAAAAAAACAAAAACAATGTATATTTTCCAAGAAACACACACATATTGGTACTATCAAAGCAGGATTTTAACTTTTTTTCTTGCATAACTAAACTCAACAGTTAAACTCAAAAGGTAAGGTTCATTAAGAATATTCTAAAAATCATATAGTATTTACCTGTAGAGTGAAGATTCTGTCATCAATTTGAACCTCTTTAGTCAAAAAATCTGCTCCAATCGTCGCTTTATACTGATTACTAAACTTTCGATTCACAAACCTAAAAATTTAAAACAGAATCAAATTTCATAAAAAATAATAATTAAATATGATTTTTAAAAGAGTCATATATCTGGATTCAGAAACCTACTGATTCATTAACGAAGTTTTTCCAACCCTGGAAAAAAAACAAAACAAATGATCAAAATCATATACAATAGACAAATAAAATCACATTAAAATTTTTAAAAGTTTATAGAATTCCAAATTTAAACTCGGGGAAGAAAATAAATCGAAGAGATGAGAAAATAACCCGCTATCACCGAGAATAATAACCTTCAGAAGAACTCTCCGGCGAGAAGACATTGACGGAAACTTTAGCTTATTTGATTTTTCTTCTCAGCGAAGAAAGTGTCTCTGTTTTTTTTTTGGTTCTTCGTGTGTGATTCAGCCTGAATTGCTGGAAAAGTATATCCGCTTAATATTTTAAATATTTTTATTCCCAATATTACCCCTCCTTTAATTAGGCATTAACTAATCGTATTTTAAAATTGGAAAGTAATTAATTATACCGGTTTGGTAACATGAATAATTGCCTAATTGCATTTCCTGATGCATTATAAATTTATGTAATACCATTATTTGAAATGTATGCATTTTAAGTATAATATTGAAAATTTATTAAGGATGCTATTAATTTCTTAATTATATGTGTACATTTATATTTTAATACTAAGTCCTTATGCCATTTCACAAAATTTAACCATTCTAACTACTTTTCCTTCTGTAATTTTTTACTCTGCAATTATGCAGTGTTACTAATTGAAGCCACAAAGAAATCTTCAAGCGGTCTAATGCCTCTAATTTTTTTTTTCCTTTTAAGTATCATTGACTAAAGTAATTGAGGTTTCGTCAACACCATGCTTTAAAAAAAGATTATAGAGACTAAAGAACATGTTAGTTGTTCACAGTAGCGTTTATTTTTCATCAAAATTACATGGATAACAAAAAAAAAAGTCATGCTTTAGAAAGAAAGATTATAGAGACTAAAAATATCTATTCCTTGAAATTAAAACCTCAAGCCAAAAATAATAAAGAACCATAAGAAAAATATCTTTAATATCTTCACACACACCAAACTCAAAAACAAAATCTCTAGGCATGTGGAAGATGTGGCTCATGAGAGTTTTAATTAGAGCCACACATTGCAAATAAAGTGAAAGCGCGTCCAAAAACGTGTGAACACCTAAGCCTACCAAAAATCAAGAATCCTCTGTTTTTAAGTTCTTGTCTCATTGGTTGTTTTCTCCTCCGGTTCGATCTCTTGTTACATTCGCTGCTACCACCAAATGTTTGGCTTTCAAGTGCCATTTTCTTGAATTTCTTCAAGTCTTCTTTGTATTGTGTTGAGCTATAATCTGAGCTTCCGTCTAAGCTGTAAATAGTGCTATGACCTGGATTGACTCCTTCTGTTAGGTCATCTATAGATATATTTCCTTCAAATGCTCGAACTATCTGTAATTTTCAAAAGAGCAATGACCAAGTTTCATAAGAACTCATAAAGTTTCAATCTTTAATTCAAGTACAAGGTTGAATTTGATAGTACCTGGCTCATTTTAGGACGTCGTTTAGCTGAATGACGAACACTAGCAACAGCACAAGCAACCATTCTTGTCATTTCGCTGATATTGAAGTCATCCTTTAAACGCGGGTCAAGAAGACCTTCAAAGTTACCTTCGTTTAGAGCTTGTATCATCAAAGGTTTTGCCTAGAGCATGAATTAACATTAAGAAGGTTATTATAAGTTAAATACTTGATGTGAAGGGGAAAAAGATAACGAACCCAATCAACGATGCTATCATCAGCAAAAAGACTGTGATCTATCAACAGGACGCCGTCCTGTTATCAATTCAAGAAGCACCACTCCAAAAGAAAAAACATCTGATTTATCAGTGAGTTTCCCAGAAGAAGCATATTCAGGAGCCAAGTAACTGCATCCAAATTAAAATCACATGAAAAGAAGCTAAGAGAACTTTGAAGTTGTTCATAATTTGATGATGGCATATAGAAACAGAGCGTTTCATACCCGAATGTTCCCATTATCCGAGTGGAAACATGAGTATCAGTGTCTAAAGAAGACCTGGCAAGTCCAAAATCTGCTAACTGATGAATCAAGTCAAACATCATCATTAGTGCAGCTGAAAAATTTAGTTATAAAATTTTGACAAGTCTTAGAAATACCTTTGTCTCATAGCTATCATCAGTTAGAATATTTGCAGCCTTTACATCGCGGTGTATTGTTTTAGGGTTACCTGATGAAACAAAACAAAACAAAATCTCTCTGACAATTCAGATAAAAACCAAAGAAACAACTCAAAGACAAGAACAGATAACTCACAATCTTCATGTAAGTATGTCAATCCTTTAGCTGCACCTAAAGCAATCTTCATCCTCTTTGACCACTCCATTACAGGTCTCCCTTTCTCTACAAAACATTACAATAGTTTCAAAATTCACACAAAACCAAGTTTAATTAACCACAAGAAGAGTTGGAAAACTCACCGTGCAAATGAAACTCAAGATTCTTATTAGACACAAACAAGCAATCTTTGAGAACCGGTTATACAATAACCAAGAAGAGAAACAAGATGTCTATGATGAACTCTACTACTAGTTTGTATCTCTGCTTGAAACTCACGTTCACCTTGTCCACTTCCAGCTTTAAGCTGCTTAATAGCAACCTCTGTTCCATCTAAAACAACTCCTTTATGAACATAACCAAACCCACCTTGTCCAATAAGGTTAGTGTTGGAGAAGTTACTAGTTGCTTTAGCCAAATCTTCATATGTAAACAAATTATGTCCAATGTCTGAAGAACCACTTTGATTCCATAGTTGAAGATTATTGGTAATATTCTCTACAAACATTTAGAATCAGCCAAAGTGAATATATACAAAGGAATCGAACATTTAAAGACCCTAAATTTTCGAAATTTTGTCTAGAAATAAAAATACCTTTGGGATCTATATTATTAATGGCAGCTTTCTCAGCATCTCTTCTCTTTATCTTCTTCTTCTTTCTTTTACAGAAACAAACGAAGATACAAACTCCGATAAGAACAATCGTTGCTCCAAGAACTACTCCGTTAACGGTGGTGGTGAAGAAGGACCGATGATGAAAGGCTGAGATGGAGTTGATGATGTCGACATGTTTGCTTTGGTCAAAGGAAACACTGGGTCCGGTGGAAGTGCGACGGAAGGGATAGTGTTGTTAGACGGAGACGATGACATTAGATTGGAAGATGATGTCTCAGTCTCAGGGTGAGTGTGCAGGTTTTGTCACATGGCACAAGTGTGAAATGATGAAGAAGAAGAAAGAGTCAAGTGGGTCCTACTAGATAGATTCTAAATTCTCTTGTCCAATCTCTGTCTCCAAGTTACAGTACCATTAACTAATCTACGCAACATACAGATGTTTTTTTTCTTCATTTTTTTTGTCAACTACGCAAATAAATATAACAGAATTATTTATTTGACGACAAAAAAAAAACAGATTTGTTTATATAAAGTGCTTTATTAAAATAACTACTTACGATATATTCTTTCTACATTACATCTTATGTTATTTTTTTCTTAAATTACCATTCGAATCTAAAACACTATGAATTTTAGATTTATTGAAAGATTTTTAAAACTAACCAGAGAATTGTTCTTATAGTTTATGAGTTTATTTAAGAGAACTAAACATTTAGACAGAATTGAGTTAAAATGATAAATCATGTATTAGTAAACATGAATATTTTTCAACAAAACATGAATATTTACAAATGTGATGTTATTGGATTGTTAATTTTAAAATATCCTGTTATTGAAAACATTTAAAAATTCGATTTGAAAATTTTAACTAAGATGTCAAATGATTTTTTTAGTTAAAAATATAAAAATCAAAATTTTCATAATTTTACATGAGATTCCAAAAAATAATAATAACAAAATTACTACATTTATCCAACAAAAGTTTATACTACTATAAGCAAACTATACTGTACACAAATATGTTTACATTGTCTCCCTTTGAATTTTCTGTGAAAGTAAAATTCAAGGGACCTTAAAAAGATATGAATATTGAATGTACATACTATTTATCGTTCTTTGGTGATCGTAGCTCTCCCTAAGGTAACACCAAATTAAGAATTATTGACTTCTCTGAACAACCTAATCCCTCGTCATGTAAATTGATCTTTGTTATATCTATACTCATTGCATTTATAGTTTGTTCAATAAATATGAGCCCTAAGCAGAAATCTGATTTTTTTTTTTATCAATGATGCTCCGAAATTTGTTTAAGTTATTCATTTACCACCATCTTGGAAAGTTAATAAAGAGATGCATACGGGGCAAAGACATCTTCCAAACAAAATCGGTAAAAATATGGATGACGACTTAATGGAAGTCCATTGCTTTGATAAAAGTTCATCTTTCTATAGACTTGGCATGCAATCTTGAGAGAATTTCATTGTTAAGATCAGTTGGGAACAGTTCTAAATTCTTAAATGATCAATTTTGCCTTCGGTTCAAACATAACCAAAATAACCCCGTGTAAAAAAAATGTATCAAAGTTTGAGTCACAACTCAACTGTTAGGAAATGCACATCGCTTTTCCTATAGTTTTCTCAAATTATTAACCAATATAAACTTTAAAACAATTCCAATTGTTTTTTTGCCTTAGTTTTCCTTTGGTAATAATCAGTGGATTGTTAAAATTAAAACTGTCTTTAGCCACTGATTATTACCTGAGTTTTCCCATTAGTTTTCTTTCGATATACAGTTAAACCTCTTAAACCTTTAACTAATGGATAAGAGTGCTTCGACAATGACTTATGTTTTAGAAACAAAATTTATCCATTTTGAAAAGAATTGCAATTGGTTCATCTTCAAACACCAATTCTGATTTGCTGCCCATCGAAAAGGCTGTAGTTTGAATCTCAAATTTCAAGACTGATTGATTTAATACTTGGGGAACATTTTATTCCATAAATGTCGTTTTGTCCTCCAAGTATCAAATAAATGATTTTTTTGCCTTCGGTCATAGTACTAATCTTGATATTTTCCTTTTTCCATCTTGTTTCCTTTAAGACAACCTTGTGGGTTACATCTAAATCCATGCAAATCAATTTTTCCCATGTTATTATAAAGGAAGCTCCCTAGAGATCGGTAAAAAAAAGGTTTGATTTGGACACACAAGAAATCCAAACCTTTTATTCATCGTCCCTCGTTCATGGTGCATTTTGTCTCTTTTTCTCCTTTACTTTTTTTTAGAATTCCTTTTTCTTTTTGTATAAATAGACACCCGAACGAAAAACAATGGTTCACGTAACAGATTCGCGTAGCATATTCTAATATATTCCCAGAACTACATGTAATTTGATCACTTGTTTGTTATTCTTAAGAACTTGTAAAGTTTTTTTGATGGATTTATTTTAATTTTTGGTATCGTTTAGGTGATTGTCCCGTTACTAAATTCAGTGGTGAACCTAGTCGCTGCGGTGGCAGCTCAACCCGTAGCCTCCGTCTCCATCTTACTTATTTACAGTGGTCTTCTTCCCCAAAATCTTCATTTACAAAGACTAACCGGCAATGAAATTATGATAGATTGCAATGATTTTCTTGTACAATTTATCGTATCTTTCCTAAAATGTTTATGTTAGTTAAGTATTTTATAATGTTAAAGAAAATACATCAATTAATTGTTTTGGAATTTTTTTTTATTTTTTTGAAAATTTCGTTTTGGATTTTTTGAGAAAAAAATACATTTTAGTTTTGACAAAAAAAAATTACGGGTGAAATAATGGGAAATTATCAAATACTCTAAATTTCATATCAAAGCCAATTAAAATCAGAAACTCCAAATTATAAATCATGAACTCAAAAAACTTAACCCTATGATGAAAGCTAAACCATAAACCTTAAAAGTTGTTTTCTAATTAGCTTATTTTTAATAGATTTTTTTTGTTAACTGTCCCGAAATCAATCCAAGATATTCCATGAATTGAAATTGAGGGCTGAAATCAGTACTATTTGGTGATAGTGAAATTATAATTAAGAGAATACGAACAATGAGTTTTCCCCCGCAATAAAAAATAGGAAAACTGAGGTCCAGGTTGTATGAGTACATTATGATAGTTTGAGGTTGATAAGTAAACAAATCAAGTAATATAGGGGCAAACATTAATACTAAATTTTCATAAAAGTACTCCTATTGACGGAAACAAGTAAATCTGATTTTCCTTTTTATCCGAACTACCCATCTGACTTGTCCGAAGTCCGTCTACTGTCTGCAATAAATTCGCCATTAAAACTCTTTTTTTTCCTCTCTCTCTCTCTTTCTCTCTCTCTCGGGACTCTGCAACTCATGAGCAACGCAAGCCCCCATTTTCATTACTCTTAATCGAACATAAAGTCTTAATTTTTCTTCCCAATGTCATAAAACAGAACTGTAATTTCCTATTTCCCGATCATTTTCTCCGGCTGAGAAATCATCTCTTGGTTGTAGTTTGTTAAATCGAAGCTTAATTCGATTAGTTCTCAGGGTTTATGAAGCTGTAACTATGGAGGTGAAGTGGGTATCTTGTCGGAAACAATCACTACTCTTGATTTCTTGTCTAACTTTGCTTCATCTCGCGTTCTTGGATACTGTAAGTACAAATATTCATGAAATTAGGGTTTCCAAACTTGGTCGAGTCTTCTTTTATAATTATTGAATCTTATAACTGATTTTGAAGTGGTAATTTATAAGGTGGAATTTTGAAATGATTTTTTTTTTCAGATATCAAGTGAATCAACTCAGAATGCAACTGATTTCAAGAAAAGATCTAACAAAGGTAAAAAAAAGTTGTCAACTTTTAATTGCAAAAATTGACCTTTTCCTCTGATTCTTGTGGCTGATGCTGAGATAAGACTTTCTTATATTGACTGCCATTGATTTTCTATGTTCAGTTTCTTGTCCTCCTGATTGGATCATTGGACCGAACCAAACTAAATGTTACGCCTACTTTAGAAACTCCACTACCTGGGAAAAATCAGAGATGTCATGTAGAATTTATGGTGGTCACTTAGCATCGTTTTCATCGAACAAAGAACTCAGCTTTGTTCAAAAACTATGCAATGGAAGCAACACTAGTGGTTGTTGGATTGGAGGAAGAGGTTTGAATTTTTCTACCTTGAATTGGAGCTGGTCTGATCCTAAGACTCCTCTATGGACCCAATCCATGTTTCCTAAAGTGCCACTTCGTACCCGCTGTGGCAATGGCAATGGTACTTCATCTTGTCATGCTAATATCTGTGTAGCCGTGACAAACGGTTCATCGCCAATCTTTGGTGAAAAATGTAACACATCTAGTACTTTCATTTGCGCTGTTGATCCTGGTAATGGCCTCTCTATCTCTATCTCTCTCTTTCACCAAATAGAACATTAGGACTATTGGTTTTAGGCATTGATTTGTTTTGAAAATGTGATTTTGTAAACAAAACAGTTCTCAAATCTGCTAAATATCTTTTTTTTTGCAGATATTAAATGTCGCAATTGTCACGGGGAATATGTAATTATCCTCGCTGTTGTCAGTGGTTTGATTCTCTTAACCACATTCGCCATCATATTATGGCTCCTTGTCTACAAACGAAGCAAGAAACGCAGAAAATCCCGAAAAGTATCAAATCCAGCTTCTTCTTCTTCAGCGTTAGATCCTCACTCATGGAAGATCTTCACTAGCGAAGAATTAAGATCAATGACGAAGAACTTCAGCGAAGCAAACCGTCTTGCCGGGGATGCCAAAACTGGAGGAACCTATAGCGGCAGTTTATCAGATGGGACTAAAGTCGCGGTTAAGAGATTGAAAAGGTCTAGTTTTCAGAGGAAGAAAGAGTTCTACTCCGAGATTAGAAGAGCCGCTAAACTTCATCACCCAAATGTAGTGGCCATCAAAGGTTGTTGCTATGATCATGGAGAACGTTTCATTGTTTATGAGTTCATAGCTAGTGGACCACTTGATAGATGGCTGCACCATGTGCCTAGAGGTGGTAGAAGCTTGGACTGGAACATGAGGTTGAATATTGCCACAACTCTAGCTCAAGGAATCGCGTAAGTCAAATCTTATACTAAAGCTTTTGGTTATTAGGTTTGATCTTGAGAGTCATATACAATTTTCAGTTAAGTTAATGAATCTTTAGTTACTTTAAGTGGTTTGGTCACACTAATTTCGTTTGCATGAAATTTTTAGTCAATTTAAATGATTTGATTTGGTTTGGTTTACATTTCCATCCCTACTATATTTATAGTTACTTGGTTTTGTTTTGTAATATAATTTCTTTGAACCGTTGAAAAATCAGGTTTCTACACGACAAAGTCAAACCGCAAGTGGTGCACCGTGACATCCGAGCAAGCAACGTGCTGCTTGATGAGGAGTTTGGAGCTCATTTAATGGGCGTTGGCCTCTCAAAGTTCGTCCCTTGGGAAGTAATGCAAGAGAGAACCGTAATGGCGGGTGGAACCTATGGTTACCTTGCACCGGAATATGTATATAGAAACGAGCTTACCACTAAGAGCGATGTCTACAGCTTCGGAGTCCTTTTGCTTGAGATTGTGAGTGGTCGTAGACCTACTCAAGCGGTTAGTTCTTCAGTTGGGTGGCAGAGCATATTCGAATGGGCCACACCATTGGTTCAGGCAAACCGATGGTTAGAGATTCTTGATCCGGTTATCACATGCTGTTTACCAGAAGCGAGTGTGGTTCAGAAAGTTGTGGAATTGGTCTATTCATGTACTCAGAATGTGCCATCGATGCGTCCTAGAATGTCTCATGTTGTTCATCAGCTTCAGCAATTGGTCCAACCATTAGATGTGAAGTAACTTATAACATAAGTCCTGATAAAACACTTTTTGTTTGACTGTAGAATCGAATCTTATTCTAAGGAGACATTTCTTTGTCCAGATACTATTTGATGCCATAAGTAAAGAAATTTTAAAGACCAAACGGTGTCGTATTAGTTAAATTTCTTAGAACTTTAAAGGCAAAGCTTGATGTGCTTGTGAACTAAGTACTTCTGTATTAATCATACTTGTTCTTTAAGTTTCATATTTTTAAAACATTAAAAAACTAAGCTTCGTAGAATAAATAAGGGTGACCAACTGACCATATCCAAAGACCAAAGCATTTCATAAAAAGTCTTCTTTCTTTTGGATTTACATATTTCTTCTCTTTAGGATATATTTTTCTCTCAAGAATCTTTTTGGTTCGTTACTTTGCTTCATAGCTTTTGTTATATTCTTATTCCGAGTATTACTTCAATTTCATTCACTAAACCACCAATTAGATTCTTCTGTGTTTTCATATAAAGCTTCGATCTTTTTCTTTCCCCTATCTTGTTGCCTCTAAAGTCGAAAACAAGATGTTTCTCCGGTGCTTCAAACCCAAGTTCTACAAGAAAAGGTTTAATCATTTGTCTCTCTGTTTCAAACAAGTTTTAACCTTTTAACTTTTGAATGTTTTTGAATTTTGAGCAAGTATTTAACATATTTATCACACACAAAAAGGTATTTTAACATACATATCCTTGTTTTTTTTTTGGTAAAATGCAGCAAATCTACAACCAGCTACATGAAGATTCGGTTAAATCTAGTGAGGAATAAAAGAATTGCAACGGTTAATTTTCTGAAAACAGATATTATGTATTTCCTCAAGAACGGCCAAGATTCTCAAGCTTATAAAAGAGTAATTAAAATTTCTTCTTTCTCTCATTATAATTCTAAGCTTTATTAAGGCTTTTTGTTTTGTTTTTTCTAATCTGTCAACTACTTGTTACTACTGCAGGCAGAAGTATTACTCGAAGAGCTGAGAATAATATCGTGCTACGATCTCATCGAGCGATTCTGTGATTGTATCACTGAAAATCTCTCTCTAATGCTGAAGAAAAGGTTTTTACTTTCTAAGTTTTAATCCTTAAATTTCATACAAAAGGTCTCAAAAATTTACTAACTTATGTGTTTTTTTTGTTTGTTTACTTAAACTCTTAGGGAATGTCCTGAAGAATGCAGAGAAGCTGTTTCCTCTTTGATATATGCAGCAGCATGGGTTCCTGATGTTCCTGAACTTAAGGATCTTAGAGCCGTGTTTACGCATAGATTTGGGAATTTCATTGCTTCATCTGTAAATCATGAGGTTAGTTTATTATTGAACTACATTGTCTAATCTTATGCAACATTTCTTGAACTAAGAGTATCTTTGTTTTGAATCTTGTAGCTAGTTGAGAAAACTGAATTGCGAGGACCACCTTCACGAGAACTCAAGATTCTAACAGTGAAAGATATTGCAAATGAGTTTTCGATTAAATGGGATCCTACAGCTCTGAAACTGATGCTGCTTAGAGAGACTTCAGCTCTGCAGGTAAAATATTTATATTCAAAATTTGAGTAGAGAAAAATATCAATCTCTCAGTTTTGGTTGTTCTAATTGTCTGGAAAAATGTTTAGATTGAGGGGAAGATAGAGACGGGAAAAATTCGCATAGATGATCAAAGCGAAGATGAGTCGGTTCTTTCAGAGAATTGGAGAAGAGATTCATTGTCCAAAGGAAGTTTGAGTTCTAGTTCAAGCTCCAGCTCGAGTTCTTTTAGAAGAGAATCTGTAGAGAAGAAGAAGAGGAAGAAGAAGATTTTACCATACGGAATAATCTCTTCTCCATACACAAAATCAGGAGCTCGAAACAATGAGAAATCACTAGAGGAGGAAGAAGAGAATCGAAAGAGTATTGATCAAGAAAACTCAAGGTTACTTGGACTACAAGGTAGTAGGAGTCTCACAAGTACAAGCAATAACGAAGTTTCCACAACAAGAGAGGTCGAGAGAACATCGCCGTTTCAGAGACAGAAGCTCCTGGATTATGATGAAGTGGTGGCTCGTCTTGCAGCTCTTCGCCGGAGATAACCGAAGACTAAAGTAAATAAGTAGCAACAAAAAAAAGTTGTAGTAAATTAGTCTCTTGGTAATTAATTAAGGTTTATACTTTCTAATGGTAATTAATTTAATTACTTATAAGATTTCTTTGTAAATGTATGTAATTACCTTATCCTTAATAGTTTGTAATTAGTCAAACAGTTGAATCTTTCCACACAAAAAAAAGTAAGTGGAAAGTAATCAAATGTATTAATTCTCTTACAAATAAAAATTTGTTTATTCACTACGTTGCTGGTTTTTTCAGAGACACTTTTTACAGTTTTTATTTGTAAACAGAAATTAATTCCCTTACAAATAAAAATTTGTTTTTATTTGCTGAATTAATTCTCTTACAAATAGAAATTCTTTATTACAAGTGGAAAGTAATCAAATGTACACTTTTTTACAGTTTATTCACTATATTTTCTGTTGCTGAGTTTGCTAGTTTTTATAGACTAGTTTAAGCCACAGCGACCTTATTTGTTACTCATCACTGTCAAAGGAGTTGATTCTGAAGAGATATGGAGAGGGTTCACTAGGTGGAACTTTTTAGTGTTTAGCATATTGATTACATCTAGGAAGAGTTATGATCTATGTTTTAAAAATCGTTAGCCGCTAGTCGGGTGGTGAGGATGAGATAATTTTTTTAAAATATATTTAAAATATACAATTAAAGTTTTAAAGACACATGAAAATAATTTTTTCATATTATTAAAGTAATTAAACTAGTAATTTCAACTAAAAAAAATTTTGGTTGATTTTTTTTTTTTAATTTTTTCAAAAAAAAAAAAAAATCGGAAAAAATCGGACCAATTAATCGCCCGACCGCAGAACCGATCCGATTTTAGAAAAATCGCGGCGGTCGACCTTCGCCTAGCGCCTAAACGACCGATTAATCGACCAGGTGGTTGATTTTTAGAATAATGGTTATGACTAGTCTAAATAATGGCAAAGGTCGAACCAATTATTTCTCTTACTAATAGAAATTTGTTTTTGTTCATCACTCATATTTCTTTAGTTTATAATGGGATTGAACCAAAAATACATCTTCATATATATATATATATAGCAAATTGTTGTCTACATCCCAAAAATAAAAAGGTGGGTTATGTCTTCTACTACCACTTTTTTGACTAAAAAGTTTTGGACGATGTCTGTTCTACTACGACTAAAATCAACTCTTTGTATTACCTACTATAAATTACCTCTCTATAAAGTATTCTAACGTCAAACAAAGATGTAATAGAAATTCTTGAAGAGGAATGAAATTGATCTCGTTTCACAAGATAACGTAATCTTGACTCCATCTAGACAACCAATTTCAGAAATACTAATTACATATATATATATATATATATAATCAAATATATATTCCTAAATCATACTAAGAAAAAACTATTGTGAACCTTTAGTGATTAAATACAAAAGATTTTATGCGACCAAAAAAAAAAAAAAAAAAAAGTAAAGAAACGTTATATTCGTTTCTTTCCTTTAAACTTTATTTACGTCATTACCCTGAGAGGTTAGGCCAACGAAAAAAGGAAAATTACACAAAAAAAGAAAAGCAGAAATTGCCTTTTCTAACAAATGAAACGACATCGGATCAACTAACTATACTAAGGAAATTATTCCTTAAAAACTTAAGTTGAAAGCTTTTGATTTTCAAGTTTAAATTCTCTTTCTCTTTCTCCGATCGATCTCAAGTAGTGAGAGAGCTTGATTTGAGTAAGAAGAAGAAGAAAATGGGTTGTGCTCAATCAAAGATCGAGAACGAAGAAGCTGTTACTCGTTGCAAAGAACGAAAACAATTCATGAAAGATGCCGTCACAGCTCGTAATGCTTTCGCCGCCGCTCACTCAGCTTATGCTATGGCTCTTAAAAACACCGGAGCTGCTCTTTCTGATTACTCTCACGGCGAATTCTTATTCTCTAATCACTCTTCCTCATCCGCAGCCACCGCAGCAGTAATCGCTTCTTCTTCCGTTCCAGCTGTATCTCCTCCTTCTCCTTCTTCCCCCGCCGCTTCTTCTTCCTCCGCCTCCGCAGCGATCTCTCAGCCTATTCCTGATACTCTTCCTCCTCCTCCTCCACCACCACCGCTTCCCCTCCAACGTGCTGCTACGATGCCGGAGATGAACGCTAGATCAGGTGGTGGTCACTCTGGTAACGGTCTTAACGGAATTGAAGAAGTCGGAACCCTAGCTAATCATGATGATGATGATGATTCTGAATTAGAGAATCGTGATCGTTTGGTTCGTAAATCGAGAAGCCGTGGAGGTAGTAGTAGAGGAGTTAGTAGGATGATAATTGAAGATCATTCAGAGCAAGCGCCACCACCTCCTCCGGCGAATACAAGACCAATTCCACTGCCACGTCAGCATCATCATCAACAACAACAACAACCTTTCTATGATTTTTTCTTCCCTAATGTTGAAACTATGCCTGGAACCACTTTAGAGGACACTCCTCCACAACCACAACCTCAGCCAACAAAACCTTTGCCTCCTCAACCACATTCACCAATTCCAGAGGAAGATGATGATGATGATGACGACGATGATGATGATGAGGAAGAGGAGGAGGAAGAGACTGTGGTGAAACGGAAACCACCAGTGGAGGATAGGCCAAAGAGAGTGGAGGAAGTGAGTGTGGAATTGGAAAAAGATGCTAATTTGAGAGGGATGAATAAAAGCAAAGGGATAGCTATTCCTGGAGAAAGGAGAGGAGTGAGAATGCTGATGACGACGACCAATTTGGCTAAAGTATTCAATGAACTTGATGATAATTTCTTGAAAGCTTCTGAAAGTGCTCATGAAGTTTCTAAGATGCTTGAAGCAACTAGACTTCATTACCATTCTAATTTTGCTGATAACAGAGGTATATGATTTTGAGTTTTGGATTAACTTTTCATTGATTGGTTTAGCTAAAGGTTTTAAGATTATGTGCTGTTGTTTTTGTGACAGGTCATATTGATCACTCTGCTAGAGTAATGCGTGTAATTACATGGAATAGATCGTTTAGAGGAATACCAAATGCTGATGATGGGAAAGATAATTTCGATAAAGAAGAGAATGAAACTCATGCTACTGTTCTTGACAAATTGTTAGCTTGGGAAAAGAAGCTCTATGACGAAGTGAAGGTAAAACCATATCAGAACTTCTCTCTTTCTGTGCTGTTTTTGTTCAATCCCACTAAAAGATTCAACTTTTTGAGGAAAGATTGTTTAGTGTTTTCTGGTAAAATTCTCTTTTTTGTGAACTTGATACACTCTGTGATTGTTTTTGGTCCAGTTGTTATTAGCAAAGATGATATATGTTTCTATTAAGAGTCTGATTTTGGAATAAACTCTCTGTTGGGTATAGGCAGGTGAACTCATGAAAATCGAGTACCAGAAAAAGGTTTCTCATTTAAACCGGGTGAAGAAACGTGGTGGTCACTCGGATTCATTAGAGAGAGCCAAAGCAGCAGTTAGTCATTTGCATACGAGATACATAGTTGATATGCAATCTATGGACTCCACAGTTTCAGAGATCAATCGTCTTCGGGATGAACAACTATACATAAAGCTCGTTAACCTTGTTGAGGCGTAAGTTTCATTCGATTGCTGGTAGTTTTGCTGTTTTTATGATGTTTTAGACATATTTTGAATGTTGATGTAAAACTTTTGCAGGATGGGGAAGATGTGGGAAATGATGCAAAGGCATCATCAAAGACAAGCTGAAATCTCAAAGGTTTTGAAATCTCTAGATGTTTCGCAAGCGGTTAAAGAAACAAATGATCATCATCATGAACGCACTATCCAGCTCTTGGCTGTGGTTCAAGAATGGCACACGCAGTTCTGCAGGATGATAGATCATCAGAAAGAATACATCAAATCACTAGGCGGATGGCTAAAGCTAAATCTCATCCCTATCGAAAGCACACTCAAAGAGAAAGTGTCTTCGCCTCCTCGAGTTCCCAATCCCGCAATTCAAAAACTCCTCCATGCTTGGTATGACCGCTTAGACAAAATCCCTGACGAAATAGCGAGAACTGCCGTAATCAATTTTGCAGCGGTTATAAGCACGATAATGCAGCAGCAAGAAGAAGAGATAAATCTCAGAAACAGATGCGAAGAGACAAGAAAAGAACTAGGAAGAAAAATCAAACAGTTTGAGGATTGGTACTATAAATACATACAGAAGAGAGGACCAGAAGATATGAATGCTGAGGGGTCAGAAGCGGATAACGATCATAAAGACGAGGTCGTTGTGAGGCAATTCAATGTAGAACAAATTAAGAAGAGGTTGGAAGAAGAAGAGGAAGCTTACCGAAGACAAAGCCATCAAGTCAGAGAGAAGTCATTGGCTAGTCTTCGAACTCGCCTTCCCGAGCTTTTTCAGGCAATGTCTGAGGTTGCATACTCATGTTCGGATATGTATAGAACAGTTACATATGTGACTCAGCGGCAAAGCCAAAGCGAAAGACATCAGAAAGCTAGCCAAGGACAGAGTTCGTAAGATCAGAGTAATGATTTCGTTTTCTATGATCTTGAAACTTTTTAGAACACATACATACAACGTATAGCTTAAGCTTTATAAATTGCTTTTTTATATAAAATTTTGTATTTTATATGGTTTGTTACACCTGAATTTTATAGTGTTAATTTTTATGGAATTGGTTAGTTGAGTAATAAAGAGTTGTGTATTGAGATAGAGATGCATTTGTAATTTTGTAGTGATAAATCTTTTGTAATGACCCTTCTATTTATCTTACATTTATAATTTATTATACTTTTTATATTGAATAATTGAAGTTTATTATACTCTTTATATTGGTGGTGGTAAGGTAAATTTATAATTTATTGTTTCATACCTTACCACTAATATAAAGAGTATAATAAAATTCAATTATTCACTAAGTCTTAACTAACAAAAAATAATATATATATATATATATCGACCTTACCAAACATCTCCTCTCTCATAAGCCATGGCCTTAGAAGAAGACCCTGAAGCAACTCCGTCATTACCGGACTATAAGCCCTTGCCTTCATCGAGTCACGATGTAAACGACACCGTTATGATCTCATCACAACCTTCTTCGACCGCTCGACGCCGTTTCATCATCTCTATATTTGTCATATCTTTGATCTCGATCCTAATCTACATCTTCTGGCCGTCCGATCCACGCATCAAGATCGAACGAGTCAAAATATCCCACGTGCGTGTCCACCGTCTTCCGGTGCCGTATATAGACATGACGATGCTCGTAACGCTTAAGGTATCCAATGCTGACGTGTACTCTTTTGACTTCACGGACCTTGACGTGGCGATTGATTACAGAGGGAAGACGTTAGGTCACGTGAGTTCTGATGGCGGCCACGTGACGGCTATGGGTTCGTCTTACTTGGAAGCGGAGACGGAGCTTGACGGCGTCTCGGTGTTTCCTGACGTTATTCACTTGATTCACGATTTGGCTAAAGGCTCTGTTGAATTTGACACCGTTACGGAGACTAACGGAAAACTAGGCGTTTTGTTCTTCCGTTTCCCTTTAAAGGTACGCTACTTCAACTCAACTCTAAGCTTACGCAATTATTCCGTTTATTAATTTCTCATTATGAAGACCAAGACTTATATTATCTACTTTTAATCATCAATAATTTGCTAGATATTAGAGTATTTTATGCAATTGTATATTGATTCATATGGTAATTAATGGATTTTTCTTTTCTAAACATTTTGATGAACAGGCAAAAGTGGCCTGTGGGATTTTAGTGAATACAGTTAATCAGACAATTTCTCGTCAAAGTTGTAGACCTGTCTAATTCAAGACCCAACAAACATCATTTTATATTTTTTTTTGCTACTGTTTTGTTTTAACCTTTTTAGTTTAATTTATAATGCAGCAAGAGATTTAGAGTCAACGAATCTTCTAATATTATATTCTTAGACATTTATCAGATTTTAGAAGAAAAAAAAAACAAATGTTGTTCACACCTATAGCATTTGATCTAGAGACTAGAAAGAACATTTTTTGATATTTCAAATCTTTTATGTTTGGTTTCACTAAATCAATGTTTGGTAAATTTCATTATCTAAAAGCAAATTTAACACATCAAACAAACATGTTTCTTCCATAACTTTTTACAAATCTATCACTAATGATAGAATAAATGTATCAATCAAACAGAAAATTAAAACCACAACAAGCTTCACAGTTAAAATTATATAAGAAACATAACACAAAAATAACATTTCATAAACAAAATTGTATTACCTGAAGACTTTAAAGGAGTGGTTAGTGCAAGTGAATCCTCCATCAATCATCAGATTATCTCCGCTTATATATCTGGATTCATCGCTGGCCAAAAACAGAACAGCGTTGGCTACATCATCAACTGTCAATTCGACCCCTTTCAGATTCGAGTTTGCAGCCGCAAAAGCCTTGAAACCCGCAGCTACATCATCTGTTCTTTCTTCCTCAGGCAAATGAGCCAAAGCGAGTTTAGTTAAAATCGCATAAGGCGAAACACAGTTTACACGAATCCCGTGCTGTCCAAGCTCGGCTGCAACGCTCCTAGTCAAGCCTAGAACAGCGTGCTTGGAAACAACATAAGAATGAGGACCAACACCTCCCACAACACCTCCCACACTACATAATGAAACTATCGACCCTTTCTTCTCAGGTATCATTACCCGAGCCGCATGTTTCATCCCTAGAAAAGCTCCTTTCACATTCACATCAAAGACCATCTCGAATTCACTTAAACTGACGTTACGAATATCAGGGCAAGGTGCTCCACATAGTCCTGCATTATTGACAAGTATGTCAAGCGTTCCGAATTTCTTGACTACAAAGTCAACCGCATTGCTAATATCGTCTTCTACTTTAACATCACCATGGATGAAACAAGCCGTCTCCTTCTTCAGCTCACAGTTAAGCAGACTTTTACAAACCTCATAGCCGAGATCATCTTGCAAATCGACAATGCAAACTTTAGCACCATGCTTGTGGAACAAACGAGCAATGCTCTCACCTATCCCAGTGGCTCCTCCAGTGATCAATGCCACTTTGCCTAAAAGCCTATTAAAGCAAGAACAAAATAGATCATAGAATCAAAACAAATAAGGTTGGTGTTACTGTTACATCAAACTTAAGACCAATGGAAGAAAAAGCCACAGAAAAAAAAAAAAACTTTATTCATAAAACTGATCTGGGCCACAAATCTATAATGGGGGAAAGAGAAGGACCACAAAATCAATATAACGAAAACGTGCAGAGTAGGTAAGATGAGTCAAACGTGACACAAAATACCAAATCTGAAGTTGAGAGATTGTAAACAAAGAGCCAATTTCAAGATTCAAGCTGAGACAGAATCAAACAGAACCAAGTGAGTAGATCATAAAATCCAATTTTGGTTCTGTGAAACATAAATTTAAGCATTTTACAATGACCCATGAAGGAAAAAAAAGTTATAGTAAATGAAGATCGAAAGAGTAAAGCAAAGAAAAGAGTAAAGCTTATACCTTTGAGTAGGAAGAGAAGAAGATTCATTATTGTTCATCGACATATTAGCTTTAAAATTCCCTAGATCTTGTTTCTTCTCTTCTATCTAGGTCACTCTCGCTCGCCAGTAACCCTAATCTAGTGACTCACTCACTATTCACAGAGACAACCTCATGAAGCATGCAAGCGCATCTCAGCCGCGAAATAAAAACAAGCTACGATATAGGAAATTCTCGTTCCTTACTACTTCAGGTTTAAGATTCAGCTATCTTCGTAATCGTTAGTTCCAATGATTCCACTCTTCTTCTTCTTGTAGCACTCTTCTCTTAATCGGAGTTTGCGTTACTTCACGGCAACTTTGTCTTTTGGGTGAATTTGACTTTTCTCTCTCTCTCTTACAGCTAATTTAAAGTAAGTCCATGGGCCTTAACTTTTAAGCCCATTACAGAAATGCTCGGCGGACTAGTCCATAGCGGATTGTAGATTTTTTTGTTTGTTTTTTTGTGCAACGATCACATATTTAAAATAATGAATACACAAGTGTTTGATTTGATGTTACAATATACGTGTTTATGAAAAAAAATACTAACTATTTTTGTAGTAGTTAGAAAAGTTTTAAATTATAATATCTTGTAACAGATTACATTCATGGGTCGGGATTGTTGAGCTCCCCATATGTTGTCCGTGAGACCGTTTACATTGGTTGGCCCGAGACTCGACTTTCTCATAGAATTAATTTTGGTTTTGTATGAAATTTTTGCATAAAAACTCCACTCGGATTGAACTTAAGATTTCACTCGGATTAAACAATTCCATGTTAAAGTTTTGGAGCTGTAACTAACGGCAAATACGTTTTAACTTTGGGTTAATCAATCAACTGTAGTTACATAATTCATTGATGATTTAATTTAGTTGTTATTTTTATCTTATAATTGGATAGTTCATGGTTCACGCTTGTTAACATCACTTTCATTTTGTTAACCGTTTTTAGGCGAAAAAATAATATACAAGAATCATAATAATCATGGATTTTCTGTAGCCTCTAAAACGACTGATGCCGATTTGTAAAAACTTTGAGATCAAACAACATCGTTTTATAAATGTTCAACGAATAGACTCAAGAACAAAAGAAACCACAACACAATTTCTACTTTGATTAAAACATTCAACAAATAACTATGAATAGTAAAATACAAAAAAAAATATAATTATTGATTACATGATGATGTGTTATTTGGAGAGGGATGGAGAAGAAGAAGGAAGCCATTGATATTCATGTTGGTGATACCTACACTTGAACGATCTTGGATGCTTTGACGGTGAACACACACACTTCTTCTTTCCACCGCCATCGTAACGTTGATCGGCGGTGGTTACCACCTCTGTCGCCACCGTCACTTCTGCCGCCGGGGTGTTTTCTTGAAAGCTCTCCGGAGGAATAATAAGAGGGAGAATATTTTTGTAACACATTTTTTTTTGTTTCACACTCAAAACAAAATTAAAAGATTATTTTTTATTGAAGATTTTGTGTGTATTTGTGTGGTTTACTAAAAGAAGAGAAGTCGAGTATAAATACTAGTTATCGACTATAAAAATCTTCACTTACTACCGATTACGTTCTGTACCCACATTCGCCACCTTGATTAATGACTAATTCCTCAAAAAATTCAGTCAACCAATTATTTTTCATCTAATCTGATTAATCCTCGCTTAATTCGATTATTTCCACATAATCATCTATAATCCAATTATTTTAAAAATTTCAAGTATAATTTTTTTTGTTTTTATTATTCAGATATTTATATTGAGAGTTTGTGATGTTTTATAATAAATTATATTAAAATTATAAATAAAAATTATAAAATAAATTATTAACACTATATTTTCATATATTTACTATAATTTTAAAAATAATATTATTTAAAAGTTTAATATAATAGATAAATATATTTTTAAAATATTAAAATAACTTAAAATTAATCCTCGATTAATTCTCGTTTACTCTCCGATTAATTCTTTAGGCGTTAGACTTATACTCGTCACCTAACTATAGCGAATTTTAAAACATTGGTATAAAATAAAATAAAATAAAATAACTTATTCTTTCAGAAATTAATTTATTTTAATTACATATTTATCTTTTAGGCATCGTGTAGAAGAAATGTCGCAAAAGAAAAAAATTTGAAACGTCACACGTGGCTAGTGGTTTTGATGATCGGCTTGAGTTTTGTGTTCAAAAACTCATGAGGTCAGAAATTTGTTCTAGTGTATATCTGAACTTAGAGATTTAATAAAAAAAATTTAAAGAAATATATTGTGATAACAAAATTGATATTGTTATGAATCTTGATTAACCAACGAAAAAAAAATAAAATAAAATAATCATTAAAGGTAAGTTTATTGATGAAAAAATATGAAGCCATATGAAATGGTGGACCATTCTTGGACATGTGAAACAAAATGATATGGATTGGAGATTTATATGGTAAAGAGAAATTGAAGTGATTGGAGAGGATAAGCGGTGGGTGTGGGCCGATTACGACGTCACTTCCTCTCTCTTTGGGCTTCTCATTGTCACTCATCTTCTTTAGATAAACTTACCTTTTCTAAGAAATAGACCATATTCATTTACCTGTTGTCGCTGGTAACAGTGATCAATTGACTATTCATTTGTTTAGCAATTAAAATTTTTGGTCATTTAAAAATCTTTTGAATCACAACGATCAATCGCTGGTCACTATCGCTAACGACTACTAAACACGTAACAATATATATCAATAATCATTATCGCTAGTCGCTATCGCCAGGTAAACGAAAATAGCTATAATATTTTATCTCGATAAACCTATTTATCAGAATCAAATCACAATTAATCGGTCTTAATACCTAAATATACTTTAGCAAAGATTACATGCATTTACATTTTCTATATTAAAAAAAACTATATCTGAATATGATTTAAACCAAAATTAAAAATTTAACGCTTCTTTTGACCTTTAGAAAAAAACATTTATTAGTACGAATCCGCAAAGGATGAATTTCTGACATCTAAGGATCTAACCAATAATGTACCGAAGTGTTAACATAAAAGAAAACACGATTTCTGGAGAAAATGAATCTAAAACCAAAGTCTCTTTCAAAGTTAAAGATATATTTCATTAACAAAAAAAAGTTTAAAGATATATTCTCTTTATCAAAAAACAAAAAAAAATTTAAAGATATATTTTATTAAAAAAGAAATACGAAAGGAATAGAAATGACATATGTTATTAAACTTGAGAAAAAAAATACTCCCAAGAAATTAATTTGCAAGATTTAAATCAAAAACTTCTGATACTAAAGATAATCATCATAAAAACATAATATTAATTAAATGAAATCCAACACACAAAAAAAAAAAAACTGAAAAGACCTCAAAGAAGAGAGACTCCACAAATAACAACAACCATATAAAGACTACAATCTATGAAAATTCCACGAAAGGCTTGATAGACAACAACTCCTCTTTCTAGAAGCTTCTCTGCATCAGACCAGTTTTCTCCTTTATTACCATCTTTACTCTTTTCTTCTTCTTCTTCCATTCCATGACTCAATCCTTCTCCAGAAGTTTCCATGGTGAGATGAGACATAACTATAGCACAATCTGTAAGTAGAAGCAACCAAAGAGGTCTCAAGGCTAAGATACTGTTTGAGCTTATAATGTTCAATCTCGGGAATAAAACCACAAACACAGCTATTGTGAGAGAGCTTAAACTCCGAGTTCTTTCTGAGCTTATGATGCTTGCATTGAGTCTCTTGGAGCTGAAGAAACTCCTAGTTCGTTGACTTTGACTCTTTACTGATCTCGTTGCTTCTTCTGGTTTTGTTGGTTCACTTTTTGAGGGTTTGTGAAGAACAGTAGAAACCTTTGGTTCTTCTGACCTTGCATTTACTTCTTCTGCTTTAATGCATGTCAGAGACAATAGCCACTATGATTAGGAGGTCTCAATTGTTTCAAATGCAAATTGTTCAATCCGTTAAATAGTATTATACATTTAAGTGTTCATATGTGAAAATATAAAATAAAAATGTCTATGTAAGTGTCTATAGGGTCTTTTCATAATTTTTTTGTTGTAAACTTTAAAAATGGAATGAGATATTGGAAACACAATCATGAATTACTCTTAGTATATTTTTTTTTGATTGAGTTATATTGTATTATGATTGATTTAGAATTTTGAATCCTTTGTAAAATTGTTAGATCAAAACTTAACTTTAAAACATGGGAATTGTGTGATACAACTTGAGGTTTGTTTTTTTTTCTTGTAACGTTTGTTTTTAATGTAAACGCAAACTTACATTTATAAAAAAAAAAAAATAGTGAAACGAGAGAGGAAACATAGTTTTAATTTGTGTACCTTTGTATTGATACTTAAGAGATGGGCTTTCTTGAATCATCTGACGATTAGATTGAGTGAATGATTCGCTGTATGTGCGGTTGTGAGAAGCTGATGATGAGGAAGAAGATGACGGTGATGAAGGATCATAATTATGTATTTGGCCTGTGATTAAGGCTAAACGATCTGATCCTCTTTCCATTATTTTTCTTCTCCTTTCTTCTCTGTCCATCACCATTTTCCATGACAAGCAAAAAAATGAAAAACAAAAAATTGAATAAATAGAGAACAAGTATCAAAATTAAATGGTTTTTTTCTTTTAATGTTTCATCATTTCTTTTTAAACCTCCAAAAATAGGTTTTTTCTTAAAGTAGAAAGAAAGGCTAATGAATAGTTCTCTTGCCTAAATTTAGAATGTATAGAATTTCACTTTGTTGCAAAATCATATAGTAGGAGAGTATTTTCTCCATTTACGGTATTCACCTACGCAAACATATATATATATATATATATAAACATCAAAGTGTAAATTTATAGAACCTAGAAAACTAATATGAATTGTAAGTTTTAACATTCGTTAGTTAACTAACCAAACTAACTATTAACTTTAAAAACGATGATGAAAATAGAGGCTAACCCATTAAATATCACCGAAAAAGATAATATGTTAGTCTCATCCTATTACCAAATAGGAATTTCATTCATTTATGTATAATTATTCTTTTATTATCTTTAGTATTTTATATTTTTATGGGTTTTAAAATAATACCACAGATCCTATAAAATATAATTCACATATGAAAATAGTGATTCTCCGCAGCCAGTACCAAAAAAGGATTAAACCATAACGAAAACAAACAAAATGGAGAGTAATAGTCTAATAGAGTTTATAAAGAGAGAGAAAAAACGACCACAGTGGGAGTCGACCACAGTGGGAGTCGAACCCACGACCTTCTGATCCGAAGTCAGACGCGCTAATCCACTGCGCTATGCGGTCTTTTAGTTATGGCATAAATGATTAAATAATAGACAATACTTTTGTCCTGCTCAAGGCTTTGTAAGCTAGCTTTGGGAGTTCCTGGAAAACCAAAAACGTAGTTTAGGCTTTTATATCGAGGTATTCATAATGTGGATCAAAATTCTCAAATTGATAATTTTAGTAAATTTGTTCATCTTTAAGCATAGTTTACATGTAGAGAGTTTGGTTTTTCTCAGATGTCTCCAATGATACATCTCGTAGGAATTTACTGTAGAAATCTTTGTTATTGTTTGTTGTTGTTGGAGTTTAGGGTAACATTTTGAGCTTTATTGATTGCAAACTTAATCAGAAGTCTTCCTTGTTGATGAAGTATCAGACACAGCTTCATCAACTGTGAGATAAAACTTAGTGCCACTGACTTGTGTAGCTTTTCCATTACACTACCTATTGGATTAGTCACTAAAAGTTGAAACAACAAGTTTAATGATAAGATATCATCTTGATGATGATGAACCCAATTAGAGTTCCCTTTGACAAAAAGTCTAACACAAAATCCAGCCTGTTACAAATTATACAAGCAAATTCTTACTTTCATACTAATGTAAATGTAATGAGTCTATGAGGCCTTTTTAATAAATGAGAGGCCCAAACTGTAGTGGCAATTTGGTAATTGTGTCACTTGGTCGTTCTTAAGCAAAAACAAAAAAAAAACAAAAAAAAAATGTTCGTTTCCTGATTTGTAAGTATTTTCATCATCACATTCACAGCGAGCTAAAACGTCGTTCTTTGTTCGATCTCCGATTTATAGATTTAGGCGATACTTGGAGATCCCCTAAGGCCACCATTCAAAGCCTTCTTCCTCCGCTTAATCTGTAAATATGGTGACTTTTGAAATCTTTCCTCTTTTTTTTTTTTTCAGATCTCGAGTGAATCTATCGACGATTTCGATCTCGATTTCCTGCATTTCATTGAGCCCTTGGAATCTCAGATCGCATGTTTCTCTTCGATTTTTCTAATCTGATTCGAATTTGCGTTTTGTGTTGCTGCCGATTGCATGAAATCGAGTGTAATCTCTTGACATTTGGTTTGTGGAATTGAATAAGGATCATTACCGGTGCTTTTAGAGAAGATCTGAATCTTTTGGGTTTGGATGCTCAAGTTTTTTTTGTTACTGTGTATTGTGTTCTAGACTCTTAGCTGTTTTGAATATATTTGTTTTGTTAAAGTCCTTGTTGATCCGGGATTTTTGTAAGATTTGATGTTTAGAGTGTTTTTTTTAATGTACACATATATGTATGATCTTATTTGTATAGTTTAGTTACTGATGACTTCTTTCTTTCTTATTATTGAAACAGCCTCTCAGACTGGAGATCAAGGTATATTGTTTTGATTTCCTTATGGTTTTGAGGGTTTTCTTTTTGTTTCATTCACTTTGGTGTTTTTATTTGTTAATAATTTGTTTGTGTTGTTCTGGGATCAGAGAAAATTAGCTCAAAGGTCCGAGAGAGTCAAATGTGTGGATCTGCATCCCACAGAACCATGGTAATTTCAAGCTTTGATTGTGTTCTCATGTATCTTAGTTTCATGATTATTCATTTTTTTATTTTCCCCATTTGTGTGTCACTAATTTTGTGGAGCTTTGTTCACTTTCTTATTTTTGTACCTTTACTTCTTCTGCTAACGAATGAATTGGGGGAAAATATTATTTTTCAGGATTCTTGCGAGTTTGTATACGGGAACCTTGTGTATTTGGAACTACCAGACACAGGTGGGTGAATAGTTTGATTTTCTTTACATTTTTGTCAGTTGCCTTGTGCACATAGTTTTCAATGAAAATTTTGTCAACTGGAATGACCAGTGTGCAATTCATTGAACTTCTTATAATCTGGATCTTGCTTGATAATCATCAGGTGATGGCAAAATCCTTTGAGGTGACCGAATTACCAGGTATACAGATTTCTTTCTTTTGCATCTTTAGTTATTGTTTTACTTTGTTCATGTTGTATATAGTATGTAGCTGTGTTTACTTTGTTATTTATTCTGATCTTTTATATTATGAATTTGCAGTTCGGTCAGCCAAGTTTATTGCACGAAAGCAATGGGTTGTGGCAGGAGCTGATGATATGTACATCCGTGTATACAATTACAATACCATGGACAAGGTTAAAGTGTTTGAGGCTCATTCAGACTACATTAGGTGTGTGGCTGTTCATCCAACCCTTCCATATGTGCTGTCATCTTCTGATGATATGCTCATAAAGCTCTGGGATTGGGAAAAGGGTTGGGCTTGCTCTCAGATATTTGAGGGGCACTCGCACTATGTGATGCAAGTCACCTTTAATCCAAAAGACACTAACACTTTTGCCAGTGCATCCCTTGATCGTACGATAAAGGTACTAATATGGTCTAATCTTCTAACTTGATTATGGCTTAGTCCCCATAGGGTTCTGAAAAGTGTCAGCTCATACTGTGTTTACATGCTTGTTCATCTTCAGATTTGGAATCTTGGTTCTCAAGACCCAAATTTTACATTGGATGCCCATCAGAAAGGAGTGAATTGTGTAGATTATTTTACCGGTGGTGACAAGCCTTATTTGATTACTGGCTCTGATGATCACACTGCTAAGGTCTGCATCCTGGTCACTTCTCTGTTAGATGATATATTTCAATTGGAAATTACGTGCTTTCCTGTTATTTACTAGTTGAATTTTGGTGAGTCAGGTCTGGGACTATCAAACCAAAAGTTGTGTCCAGACTCTAGAAGGGCACACACACAATGTATCTGCAGTATGTTTCCATCCGGAGCTTCCAATTATAATCACAGGTTCTGAAGATGGCACTGTTCGAATTTGGCACTCAACTACATACAGGTACTAAAATATGAACTGTTTTGTTTTTGGATATATTATAGTTTAACGCTTCTTGTATGCCTTAGCTAAACCATCTTCACATGGCTTTCATTCTTGTGCACCTTTTCACAATTACCAATCTCTTCTGTTGTCATTCCATTGGTAATCCCAATTTCCTAATGGCTGCATTTTCTTTCAGACTAGAGAACACTTTGAATTATGGCCTGGAGAGAGTTTGGGCAATTGGTTACATTAAAAGTTCACGCCGGTGAGTTATTGGGTTTTTCTCCCTCCTCTTATCAATAACTCAATGCTTGTCAGGAGTGTTATCCGGGAGGATATAATCTCTCTCAGTTCAACTTTTGGCACCCTTGTTGTTTTTGTCCTCCCTAACTTTGATGATTTTTAATGATTAGGATTCTTAAATTTGTTAGAAGCGATAGTAAGAGCTCTATTTATTTTGAGTACTCAATTGAATTATCCTGTCAGACCATAAACCTTGATCACGCTTTCTCTTAACAGGGTTGTGATCGGATATGATGAAGGAACCATCATGGTTAAACTTGGACGAGAAATTCCTGTCGCTAGCATGGATAATACTGGAAAAATCATATGGGCTAAGCATAATGAAATTCAAACCGCGAACATCAAAAATATTGGTG
This sequence comes from Nasturtium officinale, assembly GCA_963854855.1. NCBI lineage: Eukaryota > Viridiplantae > Streptophyta > Magnoliopsida > Brassicales > Brassicaceae > Nasturtium > Nasturtium officinale. The sequence goes on from OY978500.1 coordinate 16,153,328, forward strand.
CAGATTACGAGGTATAGGCCATACTTGTAACTCTTATATTTTGTCATAGGACGACTTATTTGTTTATTTGTTTATCTGATGGTATTAAGCTTTTGTTCTCTACCTTAGGTTACTGATGGAGAGAGGTTGCCCTTGAGTGTTAAAGAGTTGGGGACTTGTGATCTTTATCCACAAGTGAGTGTTAATATACAGCACTTGGTCCCATAATTTGTAATATTTTGGCTTATTATATAGTTTAATTGGGCAAAATAATTTTTGCATAGCTGGTATGACTGGCTCATGCCTCAAAGTTGTGGGTATTGCTAAGCCATGTCTTCAGAATATATAACTGTTCTCGGCTTATCTGTAACTCATATGTGGTTGACTCTCAGAGCTTGAAGCACAATCCTAATGGGAGGTTTGTCGTAGTCTGTGGTGACGGGGAGTATATAATCTACACGGCTTTGGCTTGGAGAAATAGGTCATTTGGTTCTGGACTAGAATTCGTGTGGTCGTCCGAGGGGGAGTGTGCGGTTAGAGAAAGTTCATCAAAGATTAAGACATTTAGCAAAAACTTCCAGGTTTGTTATTCCCTTGTCTGTTCTAATCCATTCTGTTAGAGCATGTTAGTATGGTTGTTGGAAGTGTTATTGATACTTGTCATGGCGATCGCTATTTTAGTATCTGGCTGATTCACTAAAGACATTTTCAGGAAAAGAGGAGTATCCGCCCTACCTTTTCAGCTGAAAAGATTTTTGGAGGAACCTTGTTAGCTATGTGTTCAAGTGATTTCATCTGCTTTTATGATTGGGCTGAATGTAGGCTGATTCAACGTATCGACGTCACTGTAAAGGTAACTCAGTTAACTTGGCACAGTTTGTTGTGATAAGTTTACTTCGAGATGTATATTTGGAATATTGAAAGCTAATGTCATTAGCTTCAGTTGGAGGTTTTCCTGGTTCGTTTTCTTCTCTAACTCTTAGTGTTGCCTCGTAACAATTGCAGAATCTTTATTGGGCTGACAGTGGTGATTTAGTAGCCATTGCTAGCGACACGTCATTCTACATCTTGAAATACAACGTGAGGATCCTGTCTAACAAACACTTTTAAACTTTGAATTTCTATATGCAATTCACGGATTGTCCAAGGGCTTACATTGTCTCCCTGTTATACAGCGCGACTTAGTCTCATCACATTTTGATAGCGGAAAACATACTGAGGAAGAAGGTGTTGAGGATGCTTTTGAGGTTCTCCATGAGAATGATGAACGTGTTAGGACAGGTATTTGGGTTGGTGACTGTTTCATTTACAACAACTCTTCGTGGAAGCTTAACTATTGTGTTGGAGGCGAGGTATTGTGCATATATTGGTTGGATTTAAATGTTGTTATGAACTAGTTCTTGATGAGAGTTGCTAATATATTAATACTAGGTAACGACAATGTATCATTTGGACCGCCCAATGTATTTGTTGGGCTATCTTGCAAGTCAAAGTCGTGTCTTCTTGGTAGACAAAGAATTTAAGTAAGTGCTTAGATTTGTGTGTTTATTTCAAATTGTTCTTCAAGTTTCTGATGTTTGTTCCTTGATCTTTTGGGGATGCAGTGTTATAGGATACACCTTGCTGCTAAGCCTGATTGAATACAAGACTCTTGTGATGCGGGGTGATTTAGACAAAGCCAGTGAAATCTTACCTACAATTCCTAAAGATCAGCATAACAGGTATGTCATCAATTAGTTAGATCCAAACTTTGATGTGTACATGTGATTCAGGCAGGGTTATAATCTTATTCCCATGCTTATTTTGTTTCTTTTGGATGAAATATTATGACTTTTTCCTCTTAGAAATATGTGTTTCTAATCACTCTAATGTTAACATAGCTGCACACTTATCAAAGGGTGTTCCCCCAATATTCCTATTTATGTTCAGAATTTTTTTCACTTGTTAGTGTTGCTCATTTCTTGGAGTCACGGGGAATGATTGAAGATGCTCTAGAAATTGCAACAGATCCTGAGTACAGATTTGAGTTAGCCATACAACTGGGTAGACTTGAAATTGCACAGGTGATATAATGTGTGATGCTTAAGGTACATTTTTTTACTTACTTTATTGGGCAATACGTTAACATGTTATTTATTTTGTACTTCTAGGAAATCTCTGTGGAAGTACAGAGCGAGTCTAAGTGGAAGCAATTAGGAGCATTAGCCATGTCCTCTGGAAAGGTGTATATATATATATATATCTTTACATCTCTTTGCGTTTCGTCCTAATGTTTTGTAGTTATAAGAGAAAGAAAAAAACCTTTCCAGTAAATGATATATCATTTGATTTACATTATGATTACGAGGTTTTATTCAGAAATCTGGGAGCAGAGAGCAAATATGATGTTAAAATAGCAAAAATGTGTGTTTCTCGTCAGAACTGACGTGTGGATTTCCAACTAACTCTTTGTGTTTTTGTGCCATCATGACAGCTGCAAATGGCAGAGGAATGCATGACGTATGCAATGGATTTGAGTGGTTTGTTACTGCTTTATTCTTCTCTGGGAGATGCTGAAGGTTTGACAAAACTTGTGACACTTGCTAAAGAACAAGGGAAGAACAATGTGGCATTTCTTTGTCTGTTCATGCTGGGTAAATTGGAAGATTGTTTGGAATTATTGGTGGAGAGGTAATTTCATTAGTATTCACTTGGGAGTTTGGAAAATCAAAATTATGCACCTTTGGTTATCTGTATGACAAAAATTTCTTTCTCCAGCAACCGGATACCAGAGGCAGCTTTAATGGCACGATCATATTTTCCAAGTAAAGTTTCCGAGATAGTAGCTCTTTGGAGGAAAGATCTCAGCAAGGTTCTTTTCATATCTCTTAAGTGTCTGGTGTATTGTGATCAAGCAGACTAAAGTTGTGGGTTTGAGTTACCGTTCACTTGACCACAGGTTAATTCAAAAGCAGCAGAATCTTTGGCTGATCCTGAGGAGTACCCAAATCTTTTTGAAGATTGGCAGGTTGCTCTTTCTCTCGAAGCAAGAGCTATAGAGACAAGGTTTGCTTGCATATCTTTTTCTTTCATGTTCTTTACTATTACAAGGTCTTTGCATCAAGCAGGATATCATTAGTTCCTTTTGCCTCCTTGGAGTGATAATTCCACATGATTTACAAAGTAAGATACTTGGGCCTCTTTTAAATCAACTATTCTTCATATTCAGGGGAGTTTATACAGCCGCAGAAAATTATCCTAGCCATGCTGAAAAATCTTCCATGACCCTTGTGGAAGCCTTTAGAAACTTGCAAGTTGAGGAAGAGGAATCATATGAAAATGGAGATATCGACCATGAGGTAACCCTTCTTCTTCTCGAACTTTCCAATTAACTGACTGATTTACATTTATTGTTAGTAATCCAGCGTAAGTTGGTAAGCAAAACAAGTGTTTTGTTTCTTCACAGGAGGTAGGAGCAGAAGAAAACGGAGATGAACAAAAGAATGAAGAAGACGTAGTGGAACATGATGAAGAAAAAGATGCAGAAGAAGAAGAAGAAGAAGGAATTGTTGATGGCGACTCTACGGATGGAGCTGTACTTGTTAACGGAAGTGAGGCTGACGAAGAGTGGGGTACGAATAATGAAGGAAACCCATCAGCCTAATAGCAAGTCGGTCAAGGCCAATGTTGAAATTTTTGTCTCTGGTGATTAATTTGATTCTTAGAAATGCCGCTTTCTAACATGTTCCCGTGTTCGTTTCTCTGGTTTGAAATCATTGCATTTTATAGCAACCTTAGGAAACATAATATCAAGTCTTTTTTAGCAACATGACTTGGCGTTTTAAACTGAGTTTATATCTTTATCTCTGAGATCTTCATAAGTAAGTCACGATATTTTGATGGTCCAGTTTTAACGGTAACTGATGATGATTAAACTTATAGATCTTTTTGTTTATTTTGTTTTTGCAGTGCTTACTTCGCGTGAGTAGAGTTTACAGTTCATGGGGATGGTGAAAGTTCGAGTAGCGATGGAGAAAAGAGGACTTTCATTCTTTTTTACTTTGTGAGGATACATGGGTCAAATCCGAGCAGCCTGGAACCACATTTTGAGACCATTTGTAATAAAAGTATGAATTTTTTAAGACAAATTAAAATTCAAGCAGGAATATATATATATATATATGTTCTTGCTGGAGAGACTGGAAAAAAAAATTAGATGAAAAAGAGGCTGGTGAGAGTTTAAAGGAAGTTGTAGTTCCTTTTTTTACTCAAGAGGGAGATTTTTCTTTATATTATATGGGTATTTTTTTTGTTTTTTTGTTACAAACATCTACTAGATTTCATTTGATTGATCTTGTTTTCTTTTATATGGTCATTATGTATCTTGTTGAATAAAAAAAAATTACGTATGTTGTTAAAAAGAAGAACAAATATATGTAACTTGTTGAAAAAAAAGAAAGAAAAAAATGTTGTATTATTGTCTGTAAAGCCAAAAGAAATAATAAATTCACTCAAAATAGTGAATAGAAAGTTGTTCTTCTATTAAGTATTAACGCAGTCTATAGCTTCCTCTTCGTCTCAGACCACTTCTCTCCGGCGTTAGTTTTTTCTCTTTATCGGTAAGTCCTTTTCATTTTCTCTTCGCCGGTCATTTGCGACGAATCTTAGGTTTTCTCCATCCTCGGTTTCTTAAAGATTGATTTTTTTTTCCTCTTCAGGGCTTAGCTGCTTTGATTCTAGGGTTTTGTTCAGTTTGTTTTTTGAAACAATCTCGTGTTATTCTCAATTTTGTTCATTATAGTTTGTTTTGACGATTAGGGTTTTTGGGATTTAACTCGTATTTAACCGATTTCGGAACCTTGTTCGGCGTTTCTTGATCTGTGTTGAGGTCGAATTTCGATTTTCTTCTTCATCATTGAACTATTGTTTTGTATGATATTTTTTAAGCTGGTAGTATGAATTTGAATATAAACCCTTATATTCTAAATTACGTTTGAAAATTGTTTCTGCATCCTTGGATTTAATCTCTTTTCATCTATGGGTTTCATTTTTTTTTTGTTCTGACTCTGTTTCTTTTGTGTCAATGTTTAGGTAGCTTCGTTCCTTCTGCTTCTGTAGTTTTCAATATTATATGCATTTTCATGCTTGAGATTTTGTGTTCTTAGATTTGGCATTATTTGTGCTCTGTGGCTTTAAGTAATAAGTAATTGGGTGTGTTTGATTACTGTTTGATATGTTTAGCATTTGAAGCATGTTTTGTGGATTGTAATTTTGTTTTCTATATATATAGAGATTGGATTTGGTTATCTGTCTTTTAGAATCTCTGAGGAGTATTTGATATTCATGGAATTTTGTTTTGCACGGTTTTTTTTTGTAGGTGTTATATAATTGTTTGATATTCTCTCAAACGTTTTCAAATGGGGGACTCGGAAAACGTGCAGCAACCATCAAAGAAGAGAGGTGCATTGAAGCAGCTATCTCGTGACAATCCTGGTCTTGATGATGAGGACGATTCTGCTGAACTTGAGAGTGGAACTTTCAAGAAAGCCAGTGATGAGGTTTTGGCTAGTAGAAGAATTGTCAGAGTTAAGCGCAAGGAGCCATCAGCTGCGCCAGCTGTAGCAGCCAATCCATTTGCTGGAATTCAGTTGGTCCCTACTAATGCACCACCTGTTGCAACTGCACCTCTGGGTGAGTCAAATTTGGCTCCAGCTGAAGCAGTGGTTGAGGAAAATCAAAAGGAAGTTGATATCGAGGAGGGCGATGAAGTTGACAGTAAGAAGGTTGATGTCAAAGATGCTGCTGGGGAAGAGACTGAAAAGACTAAAGATGAGGGTGATAATCTATGTGTAAAGAGGTCTGTTGACCAAGTTACTGATGCTGATGTAGCTCAGACGGTCTCAGGTGTTACAAACGTTAGCAACAAAGCTGTTGAAGGAACAGACCAAACTGAGGAACCCCTTGAAAAGGATTCAGGAGGTGATGAGGCTGAGAGAAAAGAAAAAGAAGGCAACGGAACCGAAGAAGCAGTTAAGAACGGTGATGATGGCGCTTTGAGTTCTTTCCAGCAGCATTCAAGTAGCAAAAATGCATTCACCGGACTTGCTAGTACAGAGGGTTCTGGTTCATCTTTCTCATTTGGGGTGGTATCTCAGGATGGTTCAACTGGTTCTGGATCTCCCTTTAGCTTTGGTCTTCCAAACAGCAATAACTCTTCTCTTTTTGGTGCAACTGGATCTTCCTTTATCAAGAAGAGCGACGCTAGTGTGTTTCCGCCAAAGCAAGAGGTTTCCACAGAAACAGGAGAAGAGAACGAGAAAGTTGCCTTCTCATCTGACTCTGTTATGTTTGAATATCTGGATGGAGGATGGAAAGAGCGTGGGAAAGGAGGACTCAAGGTCAATGTCTCCAGTAACGGCGGTAAAGCAAGATTAGTTATGAGAGCTAAAGGAAACTACAGATTGATCTTAAACGCAAGTCTTTACCCAGAAATGAAACTTACGAACATGGATAAGAAAGGAATCACGTTCGCTTGTGTGAATAGTGTAAGCGAAGGCAAAGAAGGTCTCTCTACATTTGCACTGAAGTTCAAAGACCCAACAATCGTGGAAGAGTTTCGTGTTGCCATTGACAAACACAAAGACAGTAAACCGATCGAAAAAGCAGAAGAAACATCTCATCCTCTGAAGACACCTGAGAACTCTCCTTCAGCTACAGATGCTTGAAGAAAGGTAGAAAGAATAAAAAAACATGTAGAAAGACTTGGTTCTTATCTTGTGTCTTGTCTTGTTACTTTCAAGTAGTTGAATTTTGAGGCTATTGAAAACTTGTGATTTGGAGAACTTTGTTGTTGTTTCTTCCACAGTTGAGACTCTTTTTTTTGTTACCATTTGACTTAAATTTGCATCCTTGATCACCTTATATGTGCTTCTTGAATAGGACCGGAGCGGACCAGTTTCAAAAAGGTCCTGAACTTTTAAGGATTAGATTTGTTCTTGAACTGTTAATCAACCTTGCAATCTTGTGATTGGTGTTAGGTCTGATTTTGTGAAGCTGGTTCTATATATATAATATATATGTATATATATATATATCGGTTTAAAATTGGCCAATAGATAATGAGAAAGTTACGTTCAAGGCAACCCCGAAGGCAGAGCGAAAGAGAGCAAAACTGGACCAATCAACAAACTTTCAAATTATTCTATTGAGCAACTTTATTTCTTATCATCTTATTCACATGAAATGAATGCGAGATCTTATTAGCATTATGCCATTATGCATTTATTCAAATGTCTCCCTAATTACGTGTACTCTGGAGGCTCCTGAGCCTAGCTTTGACCATTTTCATGTGAATAAATCCATATATATATATATTAATAAATTGTAAATATAGTTAGGGAATGAAATGTTGAGGTTTTACAAAAGAGCTAGACCTATACTTGAAGACGTTGCCAAAAAGAAAGAAAAAACACAAGGCATTATTAAACAAATGAGAAAAAAGAAGAAGCCTCCTTCTAACCAATGCTGCAAACTTCCTGAGAACCAAATAAGCATGATGAGACGGTCTCTGCTCTCATCATGTACATTGCAGAGAGACAGCACGAAGTTGGGGTCGCGATTCCACATTCCAAAGATTGAACTTTACAAGATATAGAATCCGCATATCTTTGCTGATGTAAGAAATATATGTTAAATTTTATTGGTAACTCACATATACATACTTTTGGATTACGACTGATAGCTGGTTTCAAATTTAGATTTTAACCTTGCATTAATATTGACCCTAATCACCTTTACATCATACTAAAAATTGGGTTCTAGTTTTTAACCCAAAGATGAAAAAAAAATGGACTTCAATCCTACGTATTTTATATTAGTTAATTAGAACCAAAATGTTTATTAGCTAGTCGGAATTTAGAGATTAATCGGGAAGTAAACAGGAATTAATCAGGAATTAGTTTTAGTTTATTTTAATATTTTTAAAATATATTTATCTATTATATTAAACTTTTAAATAATATTTTTTAAAAATTATAGTAAATACATGAAAATGTAATATTAATAATTTATTTTATGATTTTTATTTATATTTTTAACATAATTTATTATAAACATCACAAACTCTCAATATAAATGTTTGTATAACAAAAACAAAATTTTTTTATACCTTAAAATTTTAAAATAATTAAATTATAGATGATTAGACGGAAAATAATCGGATTACACAGAGATTAATCGGATTAGACGGAGAGTAATCGGTTGACTGAATTTTTTGAGAGATTAATCATTAATCGAGACGGCGATGGTGGATCTATCAACTAAGCGGGATGTAATCGGAACTATGCGGGAATTTTTAGAACATGGGTAATGACTAAGTAATACCCCATTACACAAGGAAATTTGTTGAAAGAATTTTTTTAAAAATTTTGGTTACAAATGAAAAAGGTTTAGTGAATTTTTCCAACAGCCTTACGTTTGACATATATTTAGTTTTTGTTATAAAAGAAACTATATTTTCTTGTGTCCAAAAAGGAAATATAAATATTATTTATAGAGAAGGAAGGAATAACAATTTAGTGATTTACATGTCTCCGTGACATATAGTGTGTTACAAACATGTAAGAAGACCTTATCATGTATGGTTACAAATCAATTTAATTCATGATTTTTGACCCAAATAAAAATAAAGAAACCTTACATCCTTTTTTTTTGTTCAATAAACGGACTTACATCCTTCAAGAAAATATATAAAATTAAACAAATAAGGAAATGAGTAGATTGTTGACCAAAAGCAAAAAAAAAAAAAAAAAAAAAAAGGGAATCGCACGTTTTTTTTTCCTCTTCTCCTCTGGTGGTTAACTGTTAAGTGTTAACACTATGTAACTAACAAATAATATCGTCACATTTTCCTTATTTCGCCAGTCTTTTTTTTTTGTTGTGGATAAAATATTTTGCAGACAGACTTTACCAGTTTCTGTTGGACAAAATCCGAAAAGATTATTACCTGATATTTTTTTAGTTATTATTCAAATTTCTTGAAAGTAATTCTCTATTATTCCATTTAACAAAAAGAAGTAATTCTCCATTATTGGAAAACAATGATTACAATGATTATAGTTCGTCGAAAATATCAGTTGTGTCAGATGTATTATGTGTTAAAGAGTTTCATTTAAATACAAGTTCGTATAATTTGTATTGAGTAAGATTCATTTATTATTTAATGCTTTTTTGACATTTATTATTTTTTTTTTTGTTGTAAAAATTAATATAATCATTTCTCAACTTTTTTCCCTTTTGCTTTTTGATTAAGATCTCAACTTTTTTCATGTGGGAAACCAACTAATGTTTCTAACGTAATAAGAAATCCAGTAAGTGTTTATACGTTTAGGGTTGAAGATGGATTTAAAACTTTCAGGTTCTATTCCTTAACACAGCAGTTAATGCTCAAGTTGCTTTTTGGTTTTGGTATATGATTGATGTGTCTAACATACATTCGGATTTTTGTGGTAGAGAATAGAGTTTTTTTCGAATAAAATATGGATAGATAGTGACATATACAATTTCAATTTTTGGTCCAGTATAGATCACTCTAGAATTATACATTAGAATTTTGATTATTTATTTTTTTTGTAGTAGAGATATCAATTTTGCAGATAAAAACAAATTTCAGTTCTAATATATAACTATGAGCTCGCCTTCCTTTAATCTTCAACAATTTACTCCATCAATATCTATAGCACACACAAAATGGTGAAGTTGGACAAGGTTCATTTACTGTTAGGACTAGTTCTGCTTGTAATTCTGGTCGGAGCTCCGATCAAAGCCAATGGACCTGTTTGGGGTGTAGGTGTACCTGACACATTTAGCAGGGCAAGAGCATTCTCAATTATGTCTTTTGGTAAGAGATCACTATTGAATAATGAAAAAGATATAAAAATCTTTTAAATGAGAAATTCAAATCTCGAGACTCAAATGACACTAGTCACTTTATGAATGTATTTTTTTTTTAATTAATTAAAATATTATTTTAAAAATTTGAGAAAATTAAATGAGTCATTTATGCTATAAGACCAACCACATCTCTGATAAAAATGTGAGTGTCTTTACAATTAGTAATATTATGTTTAATAACATGAGTGTTTTTAAAAGATAAGTAGTATTTGTGCAGAGAAACTGCATATAACATAACGTTAGATGTATTGGAATCTTATTATTAATTATGTGTTAAGACACTGATTGAGTATATGCAGCTCATCTAACTTACTTTTTATTTGGGGAACTGCAACTGTAGCGTTTCAGATCCATTATTTATATTTTTAAATAAAGTATGTTTGTAATTTATTGTAAACGATTTATTTGTTATTATGTGGTAATTAATAATAGGTCGAAGGATAAAAATAACTTGGCTTTCTATTGCGTGGCCCAGAATATTCCCCCGCATGCTCTTTTAAAAAAAGGTTTCAACAATATGTTAAGCAGTAGTTTTTTTTTTGGGTTAAAATTTGATGTTATGCAGTAGTTCCTATTAACATTATTCATAGTTATAACTTGGCTTTCTTTGATGAAAAGTTATAACTTAGTTGCAAAATAACATTATTAATAGTTAACTTAGTTGCAAAATAACGTTATTAATTGATATAACTTACTTGTAAAATAAATACCAGATGGAAGGATGTCTAAGGGAATAAGCAAGCAAGGAGTCCAATTTTACCACGACCTCATCGATGAGCTTCTTATATAATTTAATATATATTTTCATGTAACTATATTAATGTTTTTAGTAACTCAATAATATGTTATATACGAAAAAAATTACAGGCAGAATTTTACGGAATATGCGAATTTCACTTTCCACGAATACGGACACAAAGTGAAAAATTGGATCACATTCAACGAGCCGGTTACGACGTCGGAAAGAAAGCCCCGGGACGTTGTTCACCGTAATATGGACACAAATGTCAAGATGGACGGTCAGGATACGAAGCTTATCAAGTCAGTCACAACTTACCTTTGGCTCATGCTGATGCAGTTCAGGCCTTTAGAAAATGCAAACAAGTTGGAGATGCCTTTAATTGTTAGAAAACTTCATCAGTTCAGGCCTCAAAATTTTCACTATTCAAAACTTAAAAAAATAAAATCTGGAGGATTTTTTGGAGTTGAAAACATCTCAAATTTTGATGATTTAAGAGCTTGTTGGAGATGCCTTTAATTGTTAGAAATGTGTATGGACTTTTAAAATTTTAACATATGGTTGGACAAGAAAATTATTTGATAATAGATTAAAAAAATAGAGGTGAAAATTTCCAACACAATATTACCTATTTAATGAAAAAAGAAATCTGTCCCCGTGCCTTGTGTAAGACTAAGAATCATTATGACATATAGTATTACAAATATATTTCATTCAATGTACATATGAGTTTTGACAAAGACACACCTTCATCAGTTATACTTGTTCAACGAAACTTTTACTTACATCCTTCAAGAAAATAATATCTATAACAATAATAAACATGAAAAGAACAGACAAAAAAATAGCTAAACTACAAGATTGCCCTTGTAACTAAAAAGAAAGGTGAGTTTTGTTTGGGCACGTTTTTCCCTATACTCCTTTGGTAGTTAAGAAGTAACGAACAAGTGTTTTTTTTGTTGTCACATTTTCCTTATTTCAGAATAGTCTGTACCAGCTTCTCTCGGGGTAAAGGATCAAAAACATTATCACGAGCTTCTTTTTTCTTGTCTTAAATAATATTCAAATTTCTTAAAGAACTTTTCTATTATTCGGAAAAAATGATTTCAGTTTGTATAAAATATTGTAACATACTAAGATTTAAGAGTTCCATCAATTATAATTCAGATTCCAGCTCATGTATTTTATTCTCGTTTATTTTTATTTTTTGGAAACCCAGTAAATGATTCAGAGGCAGTAGGAAAGCCAATAAGTGTTATAATGCATTTTCATTTCATACATTTGGGACTGAATAGGTATTCTAATGTTACATGTTTTTCAGTTAACACCGTAGTTGATCATGCGTAAGTTGCATTATGATTAGGTTTTGATTAAATGAAAATGGAAAATGAGAAATTCATATCTATTAATTTATATCTATCAATTATTGAGAATTGTCTTAGCAATTATATACTCTTTTTTGGTTGGAATTTCCCTTTTTCTGAATATTTAGTTTACTCAAAATGCATTGGACATTAGCGCTTCCTTAGTTGAGAGTTACAGCCAGAGGTCAGTGAAATATAAACTTTAACCCTTAATGTATGATAAATTCATAATTAGTGCTGAAGTAAAAATGTAGGTCAAGTGAATAATGATGGTAGTTGGTTTGTAATCAATTATACAGTTTTTTTTAATCACAGCAACAGAAAATTTAGATACAGTAAGGAATTTCTATATATAAATAAAACATAAGACTATATGAGCCCGACGTTAAAGCTTTCAAACCCACCTGAGTTCCGACAAGCAAACGTTCAAACTCACTTTTCTCACTAGAAAAAAAATGCCAATATGTATCGATTGTTACAAACAAATAAGTCATTTATGTCTTTCCTTGTAAAAAAAAAAGTGAATGAAAAAATGGTACTAGCTAGTATATATACAAGTAATTCCTGTAATTATAAAAAAATACTAGTATACAATTATTTGATAGCACTTAAATTCTTTGTTTCAGGAAACATATAAAGAATCAGGTGTTAATTAGTTAATTTATCTAACCCAACTTAATCTAAAGAATCACGCACTTATGATGATGATACTGAAAACACATTTCACACACACTATAGTACTGACGAACTTGGTATATAACCGTGAGCTCTCCTCACTTCATCTTCAACAATTTCCTCCACCACATATCTATAGCTACAGATAGAGTGAGGAAACTAGATAGAGAAACACAAAATGGTGAGGTTCGAGAAGGTTACTGTACTGTTAGGGTTAGCTCTGGTTCTAACTCTGTTCGGAGCTCCGACCACTGCCGCTGGCGCTGGACCTGTTTGTGGTGCAGGTGAATCTGGAAAATTTAGTAGGTTAAACTTCCCTGAAGGCTTTCTTTGGGGAACCGCAACCGCATCGTTTCAGGTCCATTGTGTTTTACATATGTTTTTTCATTTTTTTCTTTCTTTCTTTCAATTCGTTTAATGGTTGATAACTTAATTAACTATTATGTGGTAATATAGGTTGAAGGAGCTGTTAATGAAGGCTGCAGAGGTCAAAGCATGTGGGATACTTTCACTAAGTTATACCCGGGTATGTAATTTTTTTTTTTACCTTTGATCGATATATAATTTTTAGGAAAAAAGAAAAATATTTTTTTTTGAAAGGGAATAATGTTTAGAATTTACACAATTGATTTAAAATATGTTGATATAAACTTGTGTGTGTTCTTTTTTACTTTGTTTTAACATATAAATTTTATAATTTACACATTTTATTTTTAAAATGTTTAAATAAATTTCCAGAAAGGTGTGAAAATCATAACGCTGATGTTGCTGTGGATTTCTATCATCGTTACAAGGTAATTTAGTATATCTATTATTTACTTTTCTTTCTTTTGATTTTTTGGATGATTAATATTCTAAAATTAATATTAACAGGAAGATATCCAGTTAATGAAAGATCTTAACAGTGATGCTTTTAGACTTTCCATTGCGTGGCCCAGAATATTCCCCCGTAAGTGTTTTTTTTTATTATATGTTAACATTACTAATAGTTACAAATTGTTTAGAAGAAAAATGAAAATAACAAGTGGAAATTGCAAAATAAACAACAGATGGAAGAATGTCCAAGGGAATAAGCAAACAAGGAGTCCAATTCTACCACGACCTCATCGATGAGCTTCTTAAAAACAGTAATTTTTTTTTCTTCTCCAAAAAAACATTAACTAGAAAAACCATATTATCAACTTACACTAAATCTGAATTTGCTTTTTGATTTTTGGAAATTTAGATTTAACGCCACTAGTAACTGTCTTTCACTGGGATACTCCTCAAGACTTGGAAGATGAATATGGTGGTTTCTTAAGTGGTCGCATTGTGTAAGTTCATATATTTTTATATACGTCTTCATGTAACTATATTAGTGTTTTTAGTAACTCAATAATATGTTATATATGAAAAAAAAATTACAGGCAGGACTTTACGGAATATGCGAATTTCACTTTCCACGAGTATGGACACAAAGTGAAAAATTGGATCACATTCAACGAGCCATGGGTGTTTAGTCGTGCCGGTTACGATGTCGGAAAGAAAGCTCCGGGACGTTGTTCACCGTACATCCCCGGTTATGGACACAAATGTCAAGATGGACGGTCAGGATACGAAGCTTATCAAGTCAGTCACAACTTACTCTTGTCCCATGCTTACGCTGTTGATGCCTACAGAAAATGCAAACAGGTTATCTATAAATAATTTTACGTAATAATTTTTTTTTAATACTATATGTGCTATTTTATAATATATATATATTTTTTGTTTAAATTCATTTAGTGTGCTGGAGGTAAAATTGGAATTGCACACAGTCCAGCTTGGTTTGAACCAGCCGACCTTGAACATGTTGGAGGATCCATTGAACGTGTCCTTGATTTCATCCTGGGATGGTAATTAAAATCATTAAATAAACTACAATTGTGTTAAATTATAATACTAACGATCGTTATAATTTCTTAAAACAAATCAGGCATTTGGCTCCAACAACTTATGGAGATTATCCACAGTCAATGAAAGATCGAGTCGGTTATAGATTACCAAAATTCACAGAAGCTGAGAAGAAACTACTGAAAGATTCTACAGATTATGTAGGAATGAATTATTATACTTCGATGTTTGCAAAAAATATAAACCATGATCCTAAGAATCCGAGTTGGACAATGGATTCTCTTGTTGATTGGGAGAGTATGTATTCTAATTTTCTTATTATAGTTATCTTTGATCGTTGTTCTAATTTACTATTATGTTATTAATGCACATTGTTAATGTGACCAGGCAAGAGTGTGGATGGATACAAGATTGGTAGTAAGGTAATGGAAAATATTATTTATTGTTTCCCACACTTTTCTTTATAACATATTTTATAATACTAATAATTTCATGCTATATTATTAATTAATGTTATGATTTTCTTTTCATTAATTAGCCTGCTGGTGGTAAATTGGATGTGTATTCGAAAGGTCTGAGATACCTTTTGAAATACATTAAAGACAACTATGGCGATCCAGAAATTATGATCACGGAGAATGGTTAGATAGAATGCTATAAACTAGTATTATAATTTTTTATTGTTTTTTAATAAATAAAAACTGAATTTTGAATCTTGTTTTTGGTGTTTAAGGATACGGAGAGGATCTTGGAGAATATCACAATGACATAGAAATTGGGACAAATGATCACAACAGGAAATATTATATCCAAAGGCATCTCTTGAGTTTGCACCAAGCCATATGGTAAGTATAAAAATTTCAAATTAATTAAACAAAAAAACTATTATTAAATAAATAATTAATATGATTGTGTTTTGTAGCGAGGACAAAGTGAACGTTACTGGATATTACGTGTGGTCGTTGATGGACAACTTTGAGTGGCAAGAAGGATACAAGGCAAGGTTCGGGCTTTACTTCACCGATTACAAGAACAATCTGACCCGTCACCAAAAAGTTTCGGGCAAATGGTTTTCTGATTTCCTCAAACCACAGTTTCCAAAGTCCAAGCTGAGGGAAGAACTCTAGAACAAGAATCCAAATCTTGAATCCTACAAGGACAAAATAATTGAGTGCAAGAGTCATTAAAATATTCCTGGGGATAATATCGGTTCGTATGTTCTATGGATCGTGGTTATCTTCTTTTTTTTTTTTTATCTATCGTTTCTTCCTATGTTAGCAAGACTTGTGAGTCGGTCAGGTTTCTTTCGGATTAATAAAGTGTTGTTTACAACAACAACAAAAAAAAAATGCCATGGTTTACAACAACAACAAAAAAAATGCCATGGTGTTGTCTTCTTTCAGTTTCTGTTGAATTAATATTTTTAAATCTGCTAGACTTTTTGAACGAAAATAACAAATAAAATATAGATCAGCTATCATTCAAATATCAACGCTCAGTTCAGTATTATATTTTCTTTCCAAGAACTATAAAAATCATATCAACTTACATTACAATATATAATCGACAAAAATAGATGATCTTATTTCCTTCAATAAACTTTTGTTCCATTTTCTTGTTAATTTTGTTATTTAAAATTAATATATGTTTGTTAGTTGTACTGTCCGATTATTTTAAATATATTAACTTAGCAAAGGATTTCAAGATATTATGTCAGCAAATTCTCCATATTGGAGTTTCATAACCCTGGCCCCGGAGTCCCAATCGATCTACGTTTTCTGTGGGTGGGCATTCATACAATCCACATGACCAGCAAAATATATAAACGAGTAACTAGTATCCATCCCATATTAATTTGATGGGTTTATCCGATTATCCGATAAAAAACTTAAATCATTTAAAATAAAATTATATATTAAAATTTATAAAATAATAACTAAAATATAAAAAATCAAAACAGCAAGTAATTTCTTTAAAAAGAATAAATAACATATTTTTTAGAAAACTCATAACAACAAACAATTTTAAATATATATATTTTAAATATTAGCAGTTATACGCATGATTCTCACAACCTATCAATAAAAATATTATTATCCGTATCTGCCTCGATAAATATATTACCCGCACCCGCATAATATTAAACTTATATTTTTCAATCTGTGGAGTGGATCAAATATTAAACCTATATTTTTTCTATAAATATGGACTTGTAGATAATGATTCAAATTGACATGTTTATTATACAGTCATTATGGTGAAACGGTTTGCTGTTTTAAGGAGCGTTCTAATTAGACACTGCCTATTAGATTTTCATAGAGTTTCATTTATTTATTTCTTAAAGGGTATTAAATACTAACATCTTGAGTACTTTTCTTACTAACATTCATAACAGTTAACTGATAAAGGTCCCAATTAATCACCGTATTTGATGTTACGTGTACAGTTATAGATATACATACATGTTTGCCTTGTGGATGTGGATCTACTTGTAAGTTGTAAACCCTTGAAAATAAAAGGTGTGTCCGCAAAAACATAGTACAAATTAAATTTGCTGTGAATATAGAAGTGGGCCAAGTGGGTGGCAATGATGGAAACGGAAGGTAATTTATATAACGATTGTTTTTTTTTTCCGCAAAAGTTTCACAAAATAAAGCAATTGCATAAAAAGGTATATTTTCTAACTTAAGCATCATCTTTTTCCCACTGTTTTATGACTTTTCTTGTATAGAACTAGCTAGTGGAGGACTCAATTATTATATCTACCATTGGAACTAAGCCATTTATTTTTCAGATCTAACTCATCGTGGGCCATTAGGTTTTCAGAATGATAATGCATAAGACAGTGTCATTCGTAGAACATTATTATAAAGTATCTAAGAATATAAATAAGTAAGAAATCGTTCTTTTCCGGAATATGAGAGAATCCCGAATGTATATGCACACTAATATATTCTACTTGATTCGACAGAAGTATGTGGATCCTCCTACTACCTTTGATTCGATTAATAAGATCGTATGATCATATGAGTACGCTCAGCTCCAGCCTCTAAGTTTATTTGTTTAAGTATAAAATAAATTTCTTTTCACCCACTGTAAAAAAATTACAAAATTATAATATAGAATTGTAAACCATCTAAAGAGACTTATTGTAGTGGTATCAGCCACTCCAACGCTAGTGATAGTTCTTTCTTTTTTGAATAAAATGTGATGTAAATTACCAAAATGGAATATTGAGTTTAATTACAAATCCTTTAAGCATGGAGCTCCTTTGGTATGAAAAAAAAACACCAGAAGAAACTTAGCAGGAAGAGTTACAACATTGATCTTTGGAGCTATGAGTGAGATACTAATTGGTTAAGAAAATCAGTTAAGGACCGAACACATTTATTGATTTAACAATGACATAATTATGCAGTCTAGTGACATTTCTTCAAAATTGACCATAACATACTTGACAAAAAAAGATTATATATAAACCAAGTCATACACAAAACGGACGACAAAAAATCATGACAAACGTTCAAATGCACAATCTAACGTGCAATGCAGTCTACAAAAAAAAAAAAAAAAAAAAACTAAAAAGGTACATTGTAATTTTTGGGAAAAGACTAGAGGCTGTATTAAAATTCAAAAGTTAATGGTAATTAAACAATCGATGGTCTACCAACAGCCTAACACATGCTGTAAGTATTTTTAACCAACTTTTTATTTTATTTTGATGCGGAGATAACTATAATTAAAGATGGTAAATAAGTGTAAAACCACACTTTTAAAACGAATGGAGCAGATGAACTCAGATATACAAATGCATATATAATAGGACATAAATTTATAGAATATTAAATTAAAGATGGTATAGAGGTATCTCTTTTCCCTTGTTTCAGTAACTGGGCAATTATTTTTCTTATAATTTTAGTTCGTCGTACAAACTTTCTCAATTTATTAATTCAAGAAAAGGATTTAACAATCCAAAATATATATAAATCACGTGTTGCACGTTGAAACGACTTTTCTAACTGTTTTATGTTTGTCCTCTACGGAAGACTGGAGTGCGATAACACACGGGAGCCATGCATTGATTTAGGTATATTGGTTAAGGTAGTTACATATATTGGTTAGGTACCCCGGTTAAGTTATTACTTATTGCCTATTGGTATAAATTATCAACGTATTCAAATCAGAAAAGGGTTCAGAAGAGATCCAATATATATATATATATATATATATAATATTGTTAAGAAGATTACAATATACATAATTTTTATAGTTTAATAATATTGAAGTTAATGTATTTTATAAAATATTATTAATTTATCAAGACTATTAATTTATAGAGATAATATTTGAGTTAAAATAAAGAAAATGATTAATTTAACGAGATGCTAATTTATAGAAATTTAAATGTATTACACCCTCTTGACTACAATATATTACACCCTCTTGATTCCAATATCTTAATTTCTTCTTTCTTTTTTCTCTCTTTTTTTTACTTTGGAACATACTCAATAATAACAAAACCGACTCTAATAACTAAATTTAAATTTAATTTTAGAAAATAGTTTTAGTGATTTTTTGTGAAAATATGGCTTCTTAAACTTTTAAGGCACTAATTTACTTGTTAAAAAAGTTACAAAATTGTTTAAGGAATTGAGTTTTTTGAATACTTTTTGGCTTTTAAAATAAAGTTCCTTGTAGAAGTGGAAGCATTGCAAAAGTCAAAAGGGATCAGAACTAGTAATCGAAGTCGAAGTTCTACTATTAATTTTGAAAAATACCTGCGTTCATAATATATTGTGAAAAGTTTATTAAAATCTCTGAAAATGTAAATATATAAATGAACAATGTTCTAAATTTGTTTATCTTGCTTTTTGGCGCCTCTAAAATCTCGTTAGACTACTCTCATTGGTCATACTTTGAGGGTCTTAACTAATACTTATATTATAAATTTAAAACACTCTAATAGAGACATAAAGAAATAATGTCTTCTACACTAAAAACCTTGGTTAAGACGCCATATCTCCACTTTTTTATTTGATTAGTTTAAGAAAAAGAAAAATAAAAATAAAATCATATTTATTAAAACACCCTAAAAATGTATTAAGTTAAAGATGATCTTAAGGTTGTTCTTTTTGTTTTCTTTTAATTCTACAAAATTAAAAAGACAGTAATACCCTTTACTTTTATCCTCCACAAAAAGTATGGAGGATAATTTTGTCGATAATATATACGGAGGCTTATTTCTCAATTTATTTATTTAATTAGGATAGTGCCTTGAACAATTAACCCAAACAATCGTTTAGAACTTCCAAAAAATTTAACAAAATGATAAATAAAGTTTCAATTTTAGAAAAATGTAGCGAACTGTGAGTTTGATTTACGTTATAATATTATTTAGAAACAATTTCTAATAACATTATGTACGAACTAAATAATAAATAATTTCTAATACATGTTAATTTATTTTTTCGTTTTATGATATTTTGTATTAGATCATTTTAAGTGAAACGTCACGTTCACTAGCATGAAATTAAATTAGTTAGATGTCACATCTGTTTAACTTTGCTACATACAAAATGAGTTATCTAGAAGAGCCACGAGATAAAAATGAAACCCACGTTTGAGTTAGTTACAACGGTTTTATTCTTAAAGAGTTTCCACAGCCATTTGTTGCTTCTTGAAGCTTAAAATTTGTGTGTCTTTTGTTCTTGTAATTGATATCTCCGCCATGAGGACACATTTTTTTGTTCTGGGTTTGTCTCTTTGTCTTCTTCTTTCAAGCTTCTATGAGGTTTCTTGTCAGGTAAATACAAAAAAAATGTCTTCGTTTTTATAATTTCAACCTTTAAAAAAGGATAAATTGATTTCTAATGCATTTGTTATCTTTTTAGGATGATGTCAGTAGTGGTATAAGTCATTTGGACCTAATCGAACGTGATTATCAAGGTAAGTACGTTTTTAGCAATATTCCCGGGTCTCGACTATTTCCTTTATTTATTTTTGGTTTCTTGAATTGAAAATTTTATATTATTTGCAGCTAGTGTCAATGCTATTCAAGGCAAAGAAGATGAAGATCAGTGTAAGATCTCACTCTGTGTTTCTTTTATTCTGATTATTTTTGTTTTGTGACTGCTTCTGTGTTTGTGTTTGTGTGTGTCTTCAGCTGCAAAGATACAGAGTGAAAACCAGAAGAACACTACAGTAACTGATAAGAACACTATCTCTCTGTCTCTGTCTGATGAACCTGAGACTACCTTTAGTGATGCAGTTGATAACTCAACTCAGGTTAGGGTTTTAGCTTGCGTTGCCTCTTTAGGTTTAGATTTATATTCTGATGAATCTGCCTAAGAGATAGATTCCTGCAAACTTGTTCATTCTAAGATTAAGTTGAACCTATATATCTGCCTAATAGATAGATTCATGTGTTTTTAGGTTGGAACTGTTAGTGATGGAATTGTTCAAAGTTCGAGTCTTTTGGATCAAATCGATCTTGAATTCGAAGGTATCTCAAGATCTTGATCTCTCTCTTTTAGGGATTGTGTTAATCAGATATAGGGGTATAGTATAGTGGTTGTTTTATTTGTCTATCTTGATTTAATTACAGCTCATCTCAATGGTCTTAATCAAGCTGGATCTGATAGAGTCAAAACTAAATCCAAGGATGATGAAGAATTATGTAAGAAAAACATTATATTTCCACTCTTTCTTTATGAATTCTTCAAGAGTTATTGCTTTTTCTGAGGTATTTGTTATATGTCTTGTTCAGCTGCTCAGAGACAGAAAATGTTGGAAGACATAGAACGCGATTTCGAAGGTATCTCACAGATTCTATCTAGATTATAGTTAGTTTCTAAGAACATTATAAAGAAGTCTGTTAACTTGTCTTCTTTTGCTTCTCTTGCTTGTTGTAGCTGCTTCAACTAGTCTGAAACAACTAAAGAGTGATGACCTAAGTGAAGGAAATGATGAACACTGTTAAGACTCTTCATCTTGACTCCATTTAATCCTTGGCCATAGTATGATACACTGAAATAGGTTTTGTGTCACTTGTCACAGCTGCAAAGAGACAAAGTTTGTTGGAAGAGATTGAACGTGAGTTTGAAGGTATATTCCCAATATATCTGTTTCAAATAGTTCCATGTTTTGGAATAAAATCTTGATTTAGATTTTGGTTTGTCTTCTTGTTTCATTTCCTTAGCCGCTACAAAAGAGCTTGATCAATTTAAGGTGAATGAATTCATCGAGGAAAAAGAAGACGAAGAACAATGTAATAAAACTCTTCCTTTTCTGATTTCTTTGTTCCTTAAATCCTCTATTTTAGTATCTTGTGACTAATTTAGTATCTTTGTTACAGCTGCAAAGAGAAAGAGTATGCTTGAAGCCATTGAACGCGAGTTTGAAGGTATCTTCAGACCATTATTGTTTGTGTTCTTATGCTTCAATATTTTCCGAGAAGTGCAAAGTCTGAGCATCATCTAAGATTTTGTTTTTGTATTTTCTGTTTCAATATCTTACTTGCAGCTGCTATTGAAGGACTTGAAGAATTTAAGGTTTCTGATTCCTTTATAAATGGAAATGATGAAGAAAAATGTAAAGTCTCATGATCCCTTTTTGGTTTTCACTGATTCATTGTCCCTGAAGCTGCTGCTTCTATGTCTTGTTACAGCTGAAAAGAGAATAAGTATGCTTGAAGAGATCGAACGTGAATTTGAAGGTACTGTGTATACCTGTCTTTAAACAGGTTTCATGTTTTATCAAGAAAGTTTTGTGTTACTTAAGAATACGTTTCTGTGTTCTGTTTCTCATAGCTGCTACAAAAAGTCTTCAACAACTAAATATTAATGATTCAATCTTGGACAAAGATGAAGAAGAACAAGGTATAAGAAGTTGTTCCCTCTTATTTATATGATTCATTTGCCTGTATATGGTCTTCTGAATCAGATGTCATAATAACAGCTGTACAGAGACAAAGTATGATAGATGAGATCGAACGAGATTTCCAAGGTATCTTCTACATATAGCCTTGGGAATTATCTGAGAGTCGAGTATTATCTGAGAGTCTTGAGTCTTCACTATCACTTTGCAGCTGCTACAGATAGCCTTAAGCAACATCAAGTTGATGATTCTACTGAAGACAAAGAACAAAGTAAAACACTCTTCTTCTTCTCAACCAATTTTGTTTCTCTATATGGCAATCTGAGAGATTTTTTGAATGCATTGTTACAGATGCAAAGAGGGAAAATATGCTAGAAGAGATTGAACGTGAATTTGAAGGTTATCTTTAAAATCAATAGTGTTCTGATAATGTGTTTATAACTCATCAAATACAATAGAAAACAAAACATGGTGACTAGTATTCTGATAATGTGTTTATGTCTTCTACTTGCAGCTGCAACAAAAGAGCTTAAACAACTAAATGATTTAACTGAAGGCAATGCTGATGATGAACAATGTAAATATCTTGGTTTTGCTTTTGTGTTTCTTTGACTCTTTTCTCTCTTTCTGTATTCTGAGAGACTGTGTTTCTTTATTACAGCTGCAAATAGAAACAAAATGATGGAAGAGATTGAACGCGAATTTGAAGGTCTCTTCACATACCATTTATCTCTATTTTCCTTTTTAGTTTCTATGTTTCATTCTAAGATTCAGTCAAATGTTATTCTTGTAGCTGCTACAAAAAGTCTTGAACAACTAAAGGCTAATGATTTCACTGAAGGAAGTGATAATGATGAACAATGTAAAGAAACTAGAAAACTCTTTCACTTTCTTTACATCAGTATTCTGAGATAAAGTTAGTTATCTTTTGTTATAGCTGCAAAGAGAAAGACTATGCTTGAAGAGATGGAACGTGAATTCGAAGGTATCTTAACTTATCATTATTTGTCTAAATGATCTCATTTTCTTCAGAGGAATTCTTGAACCTGTTAAGTCTTATACCTGCAGCTGCTATTGGAAGTCTTAAACAGATCAAAGCTGATGATTCTAGAAACATTGAAGAACAATGTAAACTCTCTGAATCCATTTTCTTTTCTTTACAACCTTCTCATGCAAATTTTGAAACCCTTTTCATAATTAATTAATTATCGGTTCAGCTGCTAAGAGAAAGATAGTGTTGGAAGAAATGGAACGCGAATTCGAAGGTACTTCAAGATTCTATTAGTGATCTCTTTTAAGTATAAATTGAAAGAGTCTGATTCTATCTTTTTGTTCTACAGAAGCACATGGTCATTTTATTGCTAAGGCTGGTAAAAAAGAATGTAAGGAGAAACCAAAACTGTCCAACTCTTTTGTTTCACTCTCACTGTCTGAGACAGTTTTCTAATACTGTTCGTTTCTTGTTCTCACAGCTGCAAAGAAACAGAGCGGCTCCACTATACCAGACGTTTTTGGACTTGAACAGAAAGGTTCCTGTGACTATTTAGATGAAGATTCTTCGATAGTTATATCGACAAAATATAGCATAGAAGAGATCCTCTCTGAAGAATCTGCGATTCAGGTATGTTTGTTTTTGAACTCTTCTTGAAACGCACGAAATTGATTAACAATCACAACATGTAAAGTCTGTTACAATGTTTTCATGATTTTGCAGGGAACAGAGACTTCTAGTCTCAGCGCCTCGTTGACTCAACTCGTTGAGAATCACAGAAAAGAAAAGGAATCTCCAAATATGCATAGAGTTCTCATTTCATCTTCTTCTTCCACAAGCGAATCAGCTGTTACATCAGAGACTGTGGAGAGTCTTAGAGCTAAACTGAAAGAGCTTCGTAGATTAACCGCTCGTGAGCTCGTGACACGTAAAGATTTCGATCAGATTGTCATTACAGCTTCGAGGTTTGAAGAGATAAGCTCAGCTCCAATCAGTTACATCTCTAGGTTAGCTAAATACAGAAACGTCATAAAAGAAGGACTTGAAGCTTCTGAGCGCGTCCACATCGCACAGGCACGAGCTGAAATGCTCAAAGAAACCGCAACCGAGAAGCAAACCACAGTGGATTATCATTTCACAACCGCTAAAACGCTTGCTCAAAGAGGAGACGACTTGTACGTTAGAATCTTTGCGATCAAGAAACTGTTGGCGAAGCTTGCAGCTGAAAGAGCATCTGTCGATGCAAAGTTTAAGGACATTGTGAAAAATCTTTCTCATCTTCTTGTTGGTGCTTCTGAGGCTTATGAAGAGTATCATGGAGCGGTGAGGAAGGCGAAAGATGAGCAAGCGGCTGAGGAATTTGCAAGAGAGGCGACGCAAAGTGCAGAGATCATTTGGGTTAAGTTTCTTAGTTCTCTTTAGAGAACATTTGAGATTCTTCGTTGTGTTCAAAGCAAATGTAGAGCTCTTGTTAGTTCTTGTTTGGTATTTTGTGATGATGTTCTGTTTCAGAGTTTGTGTGTTGGTTCTATCAGGGGAGAGATGTTGGGAGATAAGAGAGAGTCACGGTGAAAACTAATAATGTTTTTATTCCGATTTCCAATAAAATATGATTTCAAAAAAAAAAAAAAGAATCAAAACCTTTTACATATATTATATATTGTAATATTCTCCTTTATTTAATGATAGTTTTGTAGGATATTTCCACTAAAAATAATTATGAAGTAATTATGAACTTTAATTTGCTAAATATTTTTACCTGAAAATAAGGAAATTGTCGAAATCATTTTCTCTTGGTTATGTTATTTTATTTTATCCATTATAAGATTATTTAGTCAAATGCAAAGTATCTACGTAAAATGATAAACGTTATTATAAAAAAATTCAAAAGAATAATTTTTAAATATTTGATATTTTCATTTAGTTATTCAAAATATCTTTTTATTGCTGATGAAGTGCTTTACCAAGTAAGTGAGCTTTATGTTCTTAAAAAGATAATTTGAGGTAGAGAATCTATGTAACCAATAATTTGATTCACAAAGTATCTACTTTTGTTTTCAAATCTGTACATCCGACCGAATTAAGAAAGTGGTTTACATGCTGTAGGATTAATTCTACTGAGTTTTTGTTTTTTCGCTGGCCAGAATCCATCCATTGCAGACTGCTTCTAGCATCTCCAAAGAACAATGTGAAGCTTTGCACACATCCATCAAAGAGGTAAGACTCTTAAAACTCATCGAAACATTACCTTCAAAACATGGGAACAACAGAGCAACGCAATCTGTTAACATGCATGATTCATTAAGTATTTGTAATTTAGAGAGAGAAAAAAACCACATTTGTAGGTCATTCAACATGCGGTTCAAGTCAGTGGTGATATCAAAGAGTTTTCTGTTGAATGGTTATTTCATTTTCGGTGGGGGAAAAAACCGGGGAAGGTTAATGGTAAGCATTTCCCACCATCATTATATAATTATGATGAAGGAAACATTGGATTTTTGCAGGTGATTGAAAAAGCTGTGGAAGTCGATGCAGACAGTAGTCAGTTTCCTAGTAACTGGATTTTTCATGCTAGGGAAATGAATCCTGTAAAGGCTTTTGTTGATTGATGGTTTGAAATCCCAGCTTTCACACTCAAACTCTTTATCTACCTGCCACAGTTCATAAAAGTTTATCTGTTGATCTTTCAACCTCCAACTACAGCTGATATTTAACGTTATGAGAGTGAACTGTGATGTATCTGATTTGTGTGGTTGGTAATAAAGTCTGTTTTGGTTATTACAGGCAAGACGATTGGTTTCATCACAGCTACGGGAAGGGTAAGTATATCTAATTATGTATGCATTGTTATTTTTCAGTGATTGATTCATGTATTCAACTGAAGACATGTTTTTGTGTTTTGTTGTTTTCTTTTGTAGACAACACCTTATGTACCAGAGCTTCAGAAACTCTCAGGGAAAGATGCAGAAGAAGCAACCAAGGTTAGGCCGGATAAAAGAGGCTGTGAAACCCAGAGGCCGTGGTTCACAGCCTGCGATAAAGAGGAAGCCTGAAGAGAAAGCTTCTAGCCAAGCTGGTTAAAAGCCAAAGGGAAGGAAAACTTGAGAACCTAATGGCTTCAAGTTTGTTTTTGTTTTTTTCCCATATTTTGTTAGAAAATTGGGATATCTTAGGCTCTGTGATGCTACGATTGGTTGTTATTTTAACTATTAGGATTTGAGATTACCTTTTTCCTTGTTTGTTGAATTTGGAAGTCAGAAAAACGCTCGAAGGGCTGCAACCACTTTCTCTGGCCTGTATAAAAAGTTCAAAATTTAGAGAGATTCAGAAGGATTAAAGCAGAGCAGAGTAGTATTGTGTATTCACATACCAGTCTTCCTGAGGCAAATGCCCAGCACCTTCGATAAGTTTAAGCTTAACATTTTGGGGGTTCTGTTTCTCAAATTCCTCTGCTATAGACTGAGGCAGGTATTTATCAGCTATTCCCCAAGCCAGAAGAATAGGTTTATCCCAGCTGTGAAGGAACCAAATCTCAGAAAAGTACCAGGCCTATCTGTAGATATGGGAATTTGGCAAAAGCTGAGAAATGCATGTACATACCTGCCAGATGAAAACCCTTTTGCAATTTGACTCAAGATGTCTCCGAAGTTGATCTTTTTCGCAGTCTCGAGTAAGGCTAATACATCAGTATATCATGGTGAGAGGTCTCTTAGATAAAACACTTTTGAATCATCATAAGAAACGAGAGTAAAGTGTCATTTCACATTCAGTAAATTTGGTTTAGAGGTGTACCAAAACCAGGACCTCCGCTTGACAAATATGGTAGACGATACACATCAGCTTTCTCATTCTTCAGGACGTAGCTATCAAAACAGATATAAGGTCATACAATTGTTCAGTATATAAAGTCTCTTATCTATAACCAAAATTTTTAGATAATCATATACACTTCACATGCAGATAATGGTTAACTTGATACATACGGGCTACCTCCTTCAATGAACCGCTCGGCCAAGATAGCATTTTGGCAGGTGAATTCACCAAATAATGGAATTCTAAAACAGAGAAAACAATGGCACACAAGTGTGATTGTGAGAGGGAATAATATCCATTATCTGTAGCACAGGATAAGCCAAGAGTGGTCAATATGGCAAAAAGAGTTGAACCTGAGTTGCTTAAATAATCCAGGAACTGGGGATGAAACAGTCAGTGGACTATTAAGGATAGCAATTTTCTCAACCTTAGTTGGATTTTTCAATGCCCATGTCAAACCATATGAACCTACAAGAAATCCCTAGGGAAACCACAACAAATGCAGACATAAGATATATATGTTAAGTCTTGATGAACATAGACATGCAGAAATGGGATCAGTACACACACATCCGAACCTGAACAACAAGAAAGAAAGGAGATTTGATCTCCAACACATCCAGAAGTTTATCAAAAGCCTCGTGGTACTCTTTTTCTGAAAAGATTGAAACTTATTTAAGAACAAAGAACCATGTATACTGATTTTTGTTAAATGTAATAATATATAAAGAAAACCTGTGTAATTAAATCCATATCCTGGCTGGGGCTTATCACTGAATCCAAATCCTATCCAGTCAGGTGCAAAGCAATGAAATCCAGCATCTGACATCTATTACATTATTCAGAAACACAAAAATTCAAATCCATACTCATATAGTCATATTTGTTTCCCATATAGAGTAAAGATACATGATTCAAGATACAGTGTAGCACCTGAGACATGACAGTCCGGTAACTAAAAGACTGAGTTGGAGCTCCATGAACAAATACAACAGTTCCTCTACGACTCTCCTTTGATCCTTCCGTGGGGGGAAAACATGATCAATCAGTGATCAAGACAACACTTCTTGAAGCAAAAACAAGAAACACAAAAACTTAAGTTGTTTACCAGTTTCTCTCACAAACCATCTAAGCTTCCCGGATTTGATAGTTGAACCATATTCCTTTCCTTTATCTTCAGTCCTCTAAACCAACAAAAACCACTAACATTGTATCAAAACCAGAACTTTAACAATTTAAGATATTTTAGTTTCTGTAATAAACCAAGAATGTTTTCATAGTATTCAATTTAAAAGCTCAACTTTTGAAATAGTACACATGGGAACGAACTTACGTAAAGCATTTGACCAACGTTTCCGTCTTCCGCCGGAGACTCCGGTAGCTGAATTGCGCTCCGGCTTGATGGATTGTCAGTAACAAAGCCAAATGGATTGAAAGATGGATCTTCACCACCGTTGTTTTCATTCTCTGGCGTTGCATTGACGACGGAGAAGCGAAATTTCGATGGCTTGGCATTGATTCTAAAGACGGTGGATTTTGTGGCGACGGTGGAGGAGAATGAGTGGAGCAGAGGAAGTGGAGAGAGCAGAGACATTTTTTGTATGTTTTTGATTGGTCAGGTAAAACCGTATTTAATCTATTTATATGATGAAGGAAAAACAAAATTGAAAAAACTAGTGGATGATGGTGAATAAATAAAAGTTGAGGGAAACATTTTAGAAAATGGAAAACCTTTAGGGGCTTAATCTCCGACGGAAGGGTATAATTAGAAACATTGAAAACTTTTCGCGCTTTAATAACATTTTATAGAAATACAGGGGTTTGAATGTTTTGGTGTGAAGAAAACGATGGCGTTTGATGTCACGTGCTTTGAACCTGTGAAACCCTAAGGTGTGTTTGGTCTTGGAAATGCTAAAGTCACTAGTCGAGCCCTCAAAGACCTTCACCGTCAGAAGAAGAAGCTTAACTACCTAACAGCTT
This sequence comes from Nasturtium officinale, assembly GCA_963854855.1. Lineage (NCBI taxonomy): Eukaryota > Viridiplantae > Streptophyta > Magnoliopsida > Brassicales > Brassicaceae > Nasturtium > Nasturtium officinale. Next base: position 16,182,546 of record OY978500.1, read on the forward strand.
TAAAGGTCAAATACCCGCGCTAGATCACTCTCGGGTCGGATCTTCTGTACAAAACCCGACCGGATCTATCCCCGACCGGATCTATCCCCGACCGAACAATTTTACAAGTGTTCTCCGTCAATCGAATAAGCCAAGTTTTTTTTCAAAATTTACCCGCGAATTGAGTTAGAGGAACTAAAGCTCCAATGGAAGATCGAAGTGAGTCCATCGATCGACACGTATGTATTTAACAATTCGAAACCTCTCTTTTATATTCCTGAATTTGGTCAAGTTTATGAATCCATTCGCTCAAGCTCTTGTATTTTTGTTGTTACATTTGATTTCATTGTGTTGAATATTAAACTGTTTAACAAGTTTGAAATCCTAATTTGAGTATTTTGTTGCTGGTGATGCTTATCTAGTTATCAAGGTTTGCAAGTTTACATTTTTCATCATTGTATTACAGGTACATGCATCTGAGTATTTAGAGAACGAGGAGATCTGTGAAAGAGATGATCCAATGTCAGATGGTGGATGCAATTTACAGATAGGTGAAGCTCTGGTTTGTAGTAGTGAGCATGAGATTGATGTTGGATTTTGTCAAAACCAACAAAGAAAAATCGAAGAAGAAGCAACGGGAGAGTTTGATGAACAGAGCGGTTTACTTGTTGTTGAGAGAAAAGAATTTGATCCCCCAGCGGTTGGAATGGAGTTTGAGTCGTATGATGATGCTTATAACTACTATAATTGCTATGCTACGGAAGTTGGATTTCGAGTAAGAGTGAAGAATTCATGGTTTAAGCGACGTAGTAAAGAGAAGTATGGTGCGGTGCTTTGTTGTAGTAGTCAAGGTTTCAAGAGGATTAACGATGTGAATCGTGTTAGAAAGGAGACTCGTACTGGTTGCCCTGCAATGATAAGAATGAGACAGGTGGATTCTAAGAGGTGGCGGGTTCTTGAAGTTACACTTGATCATAACCATTTGCTCGGTTCCAAGATGTTTAATTCGGTTAAAAGGATAGGGTCTGGGACCAAGAGGAAGAGTGTATCTAGCCCAGTCTCTGATGCTAAGACGATTAAGCTGTACCGGGCACATGTGATGGATAGTGGAAACAATGTGAACCCAAATTCGACTCAGAAAAAACAGTTTCAGAGTTCTGTTGGGTCCCCCGATCTGCTGAATCTTAAGAGAGGAGATTCGGCAGCCATCTACAACTACTTTTGCCGTATGCAATTGACGAATCCAAACTTTTTTTACCTGATGGATGTAAATGATGAAGGTCAACTAAGGAATGTATTCTGGGCTGATGCTTTCTCTAAAGTTTCTTGCAGTTACTTTGGCGATGTCATCGTCATCGACAATTCTTATATATCCGGAAAGTTCGAGATTCCACTAGTGACATTTACTGGAGTGAATCACCATGGCCAAACTACATTACTTAGTTGTGGCCTTCTTGCTGGAGAGACAACGGAGTCTTACCATTGGTTGCTCAAAGTATGGCTCAGTCTCATGAAATGCTCTCCTCAAACCATTGTCACAGACAGATGCAAGCCTTTAGAGGATGCAATCTCCCAAGTCTTTCCTAGGTCCCATCACAGATTCAGCCTGTCGCATATAATGAGGAAAATTCCGGAAAAGTTAGGAGGGTTGCATAACTATGATGGCGTGAGGAAGGCATTTACAAAAGCAGTTTACGAAACCTTAAAAGTTGTTGAATTTGATGCAGCTTGGGGGTTCATGGTTCACAATTTTGGGGTTATTGACAACGAATGGCTCCGTTCTTTGTACGAAGAACGTGCTAAATGGGCTCCGGTTTATCTCAAAGACACATTTTTCGCAGGGATTGCTGCTACTTGTCCTGGAGAAACCTTGAATCCGTTTTTTGAGAGGTACATTCACAAACAAACACCTTTGAAAGAGTTTCTCGATAAGTACGAGCTAGCTCTTCAGAAGAAGCACAGGGAAGAAACTCTCAGTGACACAGCGTCTCTCATCTTGAACACTGCAGAGCTTAAAACAAAGTGTTCTTTCGAGACTCAGCTCTCGAGAATCTACACAAGAAACATGTTCAAGAAATTTCAAGTAGAGGTAGAAGAAATGTACTCATGTTTCAGCACGACACAGGTTCACGTGGATGGGCCTCTTGTGATCTTCCTTGTGAAAGAAAGGATCCAAGTTGAATCTAACAGAAGAGAAATCCGCGATTTCGAGGTCCTGTACAATAGATCAGTTGGTGAAGTACGGTGCATTTGTAGCTGCTTCAACTTCTATGGATACTTATGTAGACATGCTCTATGTGTTCTCAATTTCAATGGCGTTGAAGAAATCCCATTGAGGTATATTCTACCACGGTGGAGAAAAGACTACAAACGAGTCCTCTTGGCTGATAATGGCTTGAGCGGCTTTGTGGATGGCACGGACCGAGTTCAATGGTTTGATCAGTTGTATAAAAACGCTCTTCAAGTAGTTGAAGAAGGAGCAGTTTCTTTGGATCATTATAAAGTGGCAATGCAAGCTCTTCAACAGTCTTTGGACAAAGTTTATAGTTTAGAAGATAAACAAGACTAATCTTTAGTGTTTATTGAAGGATTTATGAGACTATATATGTACAAAAAAAAAAAAAACTTATTTATTATTTATGTTTGCTGTAATATTTTATGTTATTGACCCAGAGTTGTAATAACAAAATGAACGAAGAAGCCTAAGTTAATACAAATAGACAGATTGGTAAACATTGTTAACAGAGTTATTAAGATTTATGGTACAAGTAATAATTTTATTTGAGAAGATGATGATTTGTTAAAGTTGTTATTAGCGAAAGGCACTTCAAAATTATGGAAATGAAATTTAGTACGTGAATTAAATTGATAATTTACTTCTATGGGCCTTGAGTGTGGATGCTTATTACTCTAATGGGCCTTGATTCCTAAACAAACATAAAACGAAAATCTTACCATTCCAAAAACTTAGAATTTAGGCGCAAAATTAAGAAATATTCTCAGTGTTGAGTGGTGAGTGGTGAGATCTGTCGTCTTTCACAGCTCTCCAGCTTCGGGGATCATTCGTAATTCGATCAGAATCGAAAGATCCAAATCTTACGAACATTAGATTCCGGTGAGTTTATAAAATGTTTAAATTGTATAATTATGAAACAATTCTCGATTCTCCAAAGTATTATGAAACTGCTAATTGTATATATATATATATATATACTCCCTTCAATTGATATAGCTCCGACGATGACTCGCTCTGTTTGATAAACTATAAAAGCTGTGGAGAAATTTGATTACAATGGAAGATTGATTCGTTTGCTTTCGTATTTAAACCTAAATTCGAATAAACTAGGTGTTTGATTGAACCTGGACTTGTATTTTTGAAGATACGCTTTAACGTACGTAATGTTCTGTGTAATAGTGAATCTCAGAGATGAAGTTCAAAGCATTTCTGACTGAAAATGGTGTGAATCTCTTAGAAAAGAGATTTCTTCCGGCATTTGAAAAAATGGGGAAAACTTGTTATCTTCTTCTCACCAAACAACACTTGTTCTTCCTTCATAACCTTCTAAATGGCGATGGAGCTCAATGCATTGCTCAGTTCAGTAAAGATCTTCTCTTTGATGACTATCGTATATCTAGCCAGAACGAGGATCGTATTGCTTTCTCCTTAGATGTTTCTCTTCTTTACCGAGCCGTGAAGAGCAGTGTTAGTATTTGTACTGAGTTCAGTGGTGGATTAGCTGCAAACAGATTGCAGATTAAGCTTGTGAAAAAGCTGCCTCCTAATTGTACACAACCTATGCCTTTTCTCACATTTGAAACCAAAGGATACAAATCTGCGGTTATTCAAGATGTTCCTATCTCAAAACCTTTATCTCGGTCTCAAGTTATCGAGCTTCAGACCGCTCTTGACTCGGCTCAAGACTTGCCTCCGACTCTTGTTCAAGTTCAAGACCCGAATCAGTTGCAGAACTTTGTGGATCATATGAAACATGTTGGGGATGTTCTTAATGTTACGATAAGCAAGTATGGTGATCTACAAGTGCAAATCTCAACAACTTTGATTAGGCTTGGCTCTGAGTTCCAGCGGCTTTCAGTTATTGGAGAGAAATCTCAGGCTCCTGTTGAAGATAGGAACTTAAGTGCTCAAGCTCGTTCAGAGAGAGCTATTGCTAGAGGAGATGCTCAGTCTGTGCAAGTGAGTGTTAAGCACTTTTCAAAGAGTCTTCAGTGTCATTTAACCAAACCAGATTCTGCTTTTTATGGGATTGCTCCTCAAGGTGCTTGCTTGACAGTGATCTTCCAGTTTATGGTTCCAGGGACTCGTCAAACCGATAAATCAATCAGTTTGCATTGCCGGCTTCCTGTGCTGGATCCAGGATCCAACTGAATCTTTATCAAGCGAGGTTGTTAACTCGAGGCTTACATGATCATATCAAACGTTTTCAGTTTGCTTTTATCAGAAATATTTTTTCATAAAGGTTTAAATATGTACCACCATTACACTCTCTTACAAACTCTCAATCATCAAATGTTAAACTGAAGAAACACAATAAACTTTTTTTAAAAACAACTTCGGTCTTCTAAAAACAAGCACAGACTAAACCAAATGCTCTCAAAATAATAATAAAGAATGTGTGAAATCCAATAACAGAGATTTTATCTATTCTAGTTCTTGTTTTTGATGATGTTTCTCTTCTGAAATGATCTCTGAGCTTTCATCTACAACTTCAACTCCATTGTTTCTATTGAAAAGTGGATATGCCTCAAGCTGAGCCATTTTCTCCTTAGATACATTCATCAACATCTCCACAACTTCAGACATTGTTGGTCTCTTCTCTAGCTCAATCTGAGCACACATAAGCCCAACCAAAACTACCCGTTTCAGCTCCTCTTGCACATACTTCCCATTCAGCCTATGATCCACTATTTCACCAAACTTTCTTTCGTAAACCAAAGGCAAAACCCATTCGGTAATACCCCGCTTTGTCGTTAGGTTCATCTTTTCTATAGGTCTCTTACCAGTTACAAGCTCCAGTAAAAGAACACCAAAACTATACACATCTCCCAAATCTGATTCTATTCCGGATTCGATACATTCTGGCGAGAGATACCCAATGTTATTACCCTTGGTGATTTTGTTAGCTCCATCTTCTGCATTATCTGGCATCAGCTTACCATATCCAAAATCCGTAACCCGAGCTTCAAACTCAGAATCAAGTAGCACATTGCTTGCTCTCACATCTCCATGGACTATTCGAGGTGTTGCAAAATGGTGTAAGTAGCTGTACAAATGCAAAAGCATAAATCAGTCATCTGTAGGTCTTACCAATTAATATGAAGTATCTTGGTTATGAAGACTTACGCGATCGCTTGAGCAGAGGTTACAGCAATATTCATCCGCCTGGTCCAATCAAGAAGCGACTCAGATGAATGCTGACCATGAAGATGTGAAACCAAACTCAAATTTGGCATGTACTCATATACAATGATGCGTTCTTGTCCTTCCGCACAGTAACCTCGTACAGTCAATAGATTCTTGTGGCGAATACGAGCAAGAATCTCAACTTCTACAGCAAAGTCTATCTCTTCTCTGCTACTCCATGCCTTCAATCTCTTAACTGCAATCTACAGACAACAACAACAACAACAACTCATTACAAATGAACATCAAAGAAACCAAAAAATCTACACATTGTGATTCTACTAACTTAAAACGGTTATACGAATATATCAAGTAAGCTGTAGATAAACAACATAAAGGTCATTACTTGAGATCCATCCCATAGCTGACCCCAATACACACTACCAAATCGACCTTCACCAAGCTTATTATCATAATTAAAACTGTTTGTGGCTGCGTGAAGTTCCTTGAGTGAAAAAATCCTCCATGATGTCTCAGTTTTCACCTTCTTGTTCCTGTGTTTTGTGACATTAAACAACTTGAACACATTTAGTTTCTTATATTCCCCTTCTCAGGTTTATGAAATCTGAAACTTAAAGCTTATCAAACAGTAATTGTTGTTTGAAAGTTCTAACAATGGAACAAATTTTACACAGAAGATTCAAATTTTGAACATGACTAGGCCCTTAAATTAAAGCATCCAAGAGTACAAAGCTCAAAACCCTAATTAAGTAAGAAGAGCAAAGACGTATAAAGCCAAGAACAAATATTTTGAGCAACACAGCAATGGAGAGATCAGATAAACCCATAAAACCAAGTTGAATCAAGATAAAACCTATACATACCGATCAAATCCTTTTCCACAGCCAAAACAACTAAAAAATTGCATCTTTGAACAACCCAGAAGCAAAAAATCTCTGAATTTTCAGCTTCCTTAGTTTTTGAGATTCTTATCGTTACAGCAGAGATAGATAGAGAGTGAAAAGACAAGCAAAGGTAACGCCTTTTTCAGAGAATGTAACAGCGAAGCAAAAAAAAACAGAAACTCCTTTAGCGCTTAATGAGAGAGAAGAACCACTTTAACTTCTCGAAGAAGAGAAACAATTTTCCTTAGAATATTCTTCTATGCTTCAACCCTTTTGAATGTGGTTGTGTTTAGCTGTTTTAGTTTGAAACTTATGAACATTTTATTAAAATATTATAAAGTACATAGTGGGAATGATTGTGCATATCTACTTTATTTTTTATAATATTAATTAAGAGAAAGGTATTGTTTTTATTTTTTTTGAATTTTAAAGTTTTCCTTTTCATGGCCTGTTGATGACTCATGCCAACTAATCAAAGAAAATCTTAATCAATAATTACAATTGCAATTAAAAAGTTGCAAATAAATCTTTGCAATGTTTTAAAAAAAAACAGAAGTTCAAATATTAGTTTACTTTATTGTGTATGAAGATCTCTATATATGGGGAAAATCAGATTAAAAGTATAGAATAAAATCTTTATAATTAGATAGTTAAAATGCTCAGTCAATAGTGTGATCATAACGAAATGTTAGCTCTTATCATAAAATTCCGTTTCCATTATCCTTCACCCAAAATGGGACCAACCAATCATAATTTCAATGTCTCAGTTTTGAATAGGATACATAAATCCATTTATTTCACTTTCATATCATGAATAAACTATATACTATATTATAGAGGCCAATAAAATGGGTGCTATAGTGTTAACGCCCAACATTAAATTAGCCCAACCCATATACATACCAAGTTCTGTAGCATGTTAAGGACCCATTTATACAACATATTCAACCAAAGAAACGGTGTTAAATACATGTACATTACAGCATTTGAAACCTTTAGTATAAACGGTAATGTTTACAAGAAAATATTTCCTCTGAACATATACACACACATGTAGAGAAGTTTTCATGAATGATCAACATCATTACTACACCAACATATCCAATACTATTTCAAACGTGAACCTTTCTTTTCTTTACCATTTCCTCTGCCTTTTCCTTGTATAGATGAAGCCCAGAAGAAAAGAGAGATCCAAATTAGTATTGCAAGAAAGATCTTTACACGATCTTGAATCATCGACGCTACTCCCACAAGACCTATACAAAGAAAATAAAGGACATGACTCTTAAAAGTCAATGAAAGACATCTCCTGAACATTATTTCTTTATCACACAAAAATAAAACGCGACATCGTATTTCTAATCAACAGAAATCTCCTGAACATCCTTCTTTGGCTTCTCCGTCCTAGGAATCACGACATTAAGCACACCATTCTTGAGCTCCGCCTTAATCTCCTCAATCATAGCATCATCAGGCAACGCCAAGCTCGTGTTGTAGAAACCATAACTCTTCGAAGACCAGTACTCGCTTTCATCAGGTGAGCCTTCTTCTTCCTCTGCCTTGTGTTCTCCTTTAATCATCAAGGTTCCATTATCTACCGTGATCTTCACGTCATCTTTGGTTAGTCCTGGGAACCTCGTATCTAAGTTTGCAACAGTCGTCTTGCTCTTTCACTTGACCCAATAGTTGAGATGGTCTAACGCCGAAGTTGTCGAAAATCAATCTTGTTTATGTTCTCTGTTGCTTGCATCAAAGCATTTCCTAGACTCTGAGGAAATATCTCTATTTTATTGTACAGAGACAAAAACAAATTTTAATTTGAAAGTACTATAATTTTGAATCTTTTCGTGAACTCACAGATTTAGAAGTGTTAGCAAAATTTTACATTTATATACTTTAAATTTTATTTCAGTAATTTAGAAAACAAAACTTAAACGTGATGTGTTTTTAGGATATTTTCTCACAACGAAAGTATTTGAATAATGATTTTAATGATGACATTGATCCGAGAAATACAAACATACCATTTAGGGCTGGAGCGAAGTAACCATGATCGTCGGCGTTACGCCAGAGACTTTTCCGGCCACCTCTCCAGGGAAGTTTCCGTCGAGGAGATTTCTTCTCAGACATACTCACTTCTGTGTTCTTGTTTTCCTCTTGTTCACCACTCAAAATAGCCATTAATATGATTAGATTCCTCTGCTTATGTTCAAATCCGACCAAACTCCGTTCACCGTATAGACTCATCAGACTAGGAGACAATTTTTGTTGAAGATTTCTTAAAGCCATACGAGCTACAGCCTTTTTTTTTTTTTTGCAAACCTGACAAAATTCCTTAACTATTTATTTCATTTATGTTTTCTTGTTTAGTTGTTTTCTGAGTTTGATAGAAAAATCCAAGAATTGTTGGATTTATTTATTGCTTGATGGTAAGGTTTTGAGAGGTTAAAGAAGTTTCTAAGAGTTTCTGGGTTGATTTGGATACCAAAAAAACAAAGCAGCTTCTTGTTTATTCTACAATCTTTTTATGGATAAATAGATAATTACAAGATTATTTCCTTTTTGATTTTTGGTTGCTTTACATTAAGACGAATACCTGAACAAAGAAAATCATGACACACCAAATCGTCTTGAGCTACCAATTCCTAAAATATCAAAAAAAATGTTCTAGATTTATTTTGTTTTCTTTCAACCAAATTAACAACATATATAAACTATGGATTTTGCCTTTGTTATGAAAAAAATTGAATGTCCAAACAATCGATCCGAACCATGTCTTTTTTTTACTGATAACAACCCTTTATAAGATATAATTTCTATACTGGTAACTGTAGATGAAACTGGTTTAGAAAGTTGGGAAATGGGGATTGAACAGTCAGAAAACGAGAAATAACAATTAAATAATACCTTGCTTTTATCATCTTGATAAAACCTAGAGATTGCCAATATTATATGAAATTAATCGTACTAAGGCATGAACCATGCCCAAGATTGACAAACAGTTTCTGTTTTTTCTTTTCTAAAAACAAAATGGGACCGGTAACGACATAAAAACCCATGTGTCCAGAGTATCGTAGAATAATTTAGCTTTGGACCGACCTTATCCATCTTTGGACCGTTGGCTTATATTTAGATATTACCTATCAGTGCCTCATTGTTTTGTTTTTGTTTTATTCTCCTTGCCAATACAATAAACAAATCTCTTAAACACTTCGAAAGCTAATGGTAAGTTAGGTAACGGTAAGTGGGTAAGCTTCTGGTGGGAACAAAATACTAGATATTTAAATTTTCTCCCATAAAAAACTTAGATGAGATAAGTTCTAAACAAGACAGTCTCAAATTACTCTATGAATTATTTTTATTTACAAGTAATCTCTTGGTTTTTCGAAGTTTGATTTTTGTTTGTTTTAGTTTTTTTGCTCCATAAATTTGATTTCCTAGTTTTTTCTACATAATTTTAAAATTATACACACTTCAAGAAGCATTGATTATAAATAAATAAAATTATAAGAAATACAATTGGTTCATAGTTATTGGATTTTTTTTAATATCGGAACATAACAAAGATATAACTAAACATTTATTATGACATAAAAAATTAGAGATTTCCATATCTATAAATAATTTTTAGTAATCTTTAATCAGAATCATGCACTATTTTTGTGTTTGTTAAAGTAAGCATGCACTAATCATCCATGGTAAAAGACTATCGTTATTTTAAACTATGGATATAGTGGTATTGCATGCATAAAACAAAGACTATGACTAGTTTCATTATTTTAACAATAACTTAGTCTGAGGAAAAAAAATTATTAGACACGAAAAGTATATATTTTTGGTGGACCATCAAGTGGCTTTGGCTCTACCAGCATGCTTTGCAATTTGGTCCGCCGGCTTGTCTCGTTTACAGTGGCCCACTATATTTTCTTCCGGTTCAACAAGTCCAAACCCCACATGAGCAGACTTGGTCAAAATCTGGCTTCTTGACCATAAGTTAAAATCATGTTTTACGTATAGATAAGATCTGGTATTTTTCTGAATCTTACTTTATTAGGAAAATACAGATAATATTTTTGTCAAGCAAGTCGTTTTGAAAATAATAATAACCATCCATTAATTCACAGGTCACATGCATGTGTTTCTCTGTTGAAGCCCTCATCTTTAATGGTTAGGTAAAGTGTAAAGTTATGTATGTATGTATGCCGAGTCGTTGGTCGAATATTCGGAACATATTCAAAGACATGCTGGGACAGTTACACTATCCTTCAGTGTGTGCAATGAATGAGAGATAAAATATGTTACTGGAACATTTTAATGAATTTATTATAAATATGTTCTAAAGATTTTCACGACAACAAAACAGTTTTTGATATTCCTGTTTTATATGAATCGATAAGAGAGACACACTTTCATCATGAAGTTTTGGACGTTCTACAACACAGTTTTTTTTTTAATTCTTTTGGAATATGAGATTAGAGTTTAATAATATATATGATAGATCGCTTGAACTAATTAACAACACTATTGAATCCAATGAATATATTTGGAAGAACAATAAACAAACAGCAAGAGGAAAATAAATACTGTTAGCCATTCACCTAATTCCCTCCCCCCAATTTATAGTCAACCTAATTAACTCTCTTTCTCTCTCTCTTTTTTCTAACTGTTCAATTGGATAAGAAACATATCAATAATTTTTTTTTCTTGTCGCTAAAAGGTAAAAACTCTAATTTCACATGTCAATCATTTTTCTTCTTCTGAACAAACATGTTAATCATTTACATGACTGAATTTCTATAAGAAAATTACAAGCAACAAAAAAAGTTATATACAAGAATTACAGAGATATGTCTCCAGAAAATTTAAAAAAAAAAATTGTAAAAGCATTATTTTGGGTAAAAAAGAAAGAAAAAAAAGTCAATAGGAGCATTGAATTCGATGATCTCTGTCTCTAAGAATACCATTGTACAAAGCAATCCGGTTCGCAGGCATGTCGTTTCTGCAAACCGAACTGGTTTTCTCCGGTTTAATCATCGGTTCCGGTACACTTCGTCGGAGATGTTCCCTCTTACGATACTCTTCACCGTTACTTTTCGGCTCTTTCACATTCTCTGCGAACTTCACTTTCTTCTTCCTCTGTTTCCTCTTTTCATCTGCATCATCAAGTAATAAGAAAGTTAGAAACTTTATTGCCTGAGGATGATCGGAGAAGAAAAACCGGAAAAGGGTACCTGAAGAAAGACATGAACGGATCATGGCTTGATCCTCCACCTCTGATGTCTGACTTCCAGAAAATTGGCGGGAAATCGCGAGAAACAGAGCAGTGCTTGAGAAAACCATAGCGGTTGCGATAACGACGCCATGAGAGCAGGTAAGGATAGAAGCCATGTGTCTGTGCGCTTTGCTAGGAATCAAAGGAGAGATTCTTCGCGCGAAGATTCATTTGAAAAAAAAACAGAGAGAAGAGGAGACAGAGAGATATTGATTTGGAGTTCAAAATTTAAAACTTCTTCTTTTCCCTGGGGAGAGAGATAGAGAGTGGTTACTTGATGAATGAATGAATGAATGAATGAGTGTGCGGGCATGTGTTGTGTTGCAGAGAGATCGATCGTACCACAAACGTCACGCAAAAGTACTCTTCAAGTTTAACGGTGAGATCTCTTCTCTTAAGAGTTTCGAATTTTTATAAAAAGATGGAAAAGTTATTGAGAATTGGGGTTTTGAAAGAAATTAGGAAAAAGGTCGTCTGACAATAATCAAAAGCTGAAGTTTTATTGTGTGATGTCTTCTCTTTATTATCTTTATGTTGGAAAAAAGTAGAAAGAGAGTGTTTAAAAGATTTGTGTTTGGTTTGGTCACAGGCTCAGAAATCAACTTGAATTGGTAAAAGTCTACTCTCATATTCATTACTTCACTGTCTTTAGTCTCTCACCATATTTATAAGGGCTAGATTCATGGCCTAGATTGATTGTATTAAACTGTAAGATTGAAATATTTATGTGTATACAATAGTATAAGTTAAAGATAAGATTTCTTAACAGTTACTATTTTTCTTATTTAGTTGTTAAATATTTATATACTTCTTGATTAATTTCTACATTAATGTCGGTGCAGAACATGTGTGTGTATTTTAAAAGGTAATAATAATTAAAAAACATGACAAAGGCAGCTGAATAACAAAAAACACATGAGAATATTAATAAATAATAATCTCTGTTTGAAGTTTCTTTGCGCGTTTAAAACATAAAACACCTTGTAAAAAATTAAGTAAAGTTTAGAAGACAAGACATTGAGTGAGAGAGATTCTAACGAGTTCATTGAATCTGTTCCATTCAGTTTGATCCAATCTCTATCATCAAACTTGACGACAGAACCAAACCAGAACGTGGCGTTACCTGAGCATGGGATCTTCCCACGTGTCCTCTTTCAAAACCTAATTTTGCCGCGTTTTGAATGCTAAGCTTTTGCCTTGGGTTTGTTCACAGCCCAAAGTGTATTAGCTATAATAAAAACAAATGAATGGTTTGCAAAAAAAAAAAACGTATTTTAATTGATATTGATCCATGTGAACTCTTTCAGTACGGAACGACCATGTTTTACAAGAGATTCGAAAAGAGTAGCCAATTGGAAGAAAGCTAACATGTTATTCTTTCGAAAGTTTCTTGAAGTTTTTGATTGTGATGTAAAAGACCAGACCAACTTTTCTTTCTTTACCAAAAAATGACTTTTCTTTCTCTGTTTTTAAACATTAATTCGTGTGCTACATAATTTTCAACGGTCATAAGCAATTTGTAGTCCATATATGTTGGAACTACTTAATTGTAAGTTTTAACCATTTTTAGAGTTAATGTATCACAAAATATATATTAATTATCAGGAGATAAGATTTAAGCAGCTATCATAGTACGGGCACTTGTTTTTAGGACCTTACTACTTGAGAGAGACATCAAATGAAGTTAAGGTCTTAAAGTTTTAAGAGAACGTAAAGAGAAAGAGATTGTCACATGGTTTGCTTGACTTTGATGTCCTAAGTAGCAACAGCCTTACACGTTTACTACATCTCTTCCTCTTATATTTTCACACTTATCCACGATTAGTGATGTTTTTGGTAAGCATAAATTTGTGAACTTCCCTCATCCAGTTTTCTTCAAGATCGGATTTAGTTTCTTGAGGTTTGGAAAAAAAATCATAATCAGGCCCAATCTGATTCATGTAGAACCAATCTTACCAGAAACGGGCCAAGTCCGACCCAATTCAGTAAACATGTATTTTATTCCTTTTGCATTTTGTGGTTAACCAAAGACTATAGACTAGTCCATATCCATATGTAGTACTATATTGACATAGAAATTTACCCTTGAAAAGAAGAAGATAAAATTCAGAAGTTCAACATTAAGAAGCATCAAAACGCAGCATACTAGTAATATTTTTACGATCGCATTTGCGTTTAATTATTATATAGAATTCAAATAAAAATGTAAAGAAAAACAAAAAAATTGTGATCTAACAGGGTTATGGATTTAGGCCATAGATTACATTTAAGCGAGAATGGATCAAAAACCAACTTATATCTAATCAAGTAGTAAACATTGTGACTAAATACAACAAAATAGACTTTAACGAAAGAGGTATAGAATAAATTCATAAGTTCAACAGTAATTAAATTTGCAACAAAAGAATATTAGAATGAACCATAATAGCATACTACTAAAGATAGCATACAACTAATAGCATACTACTCTCTCCAAATCCTCTAGTGTCCAAATGAAATAACTAAAACCAAAGATACGATTAGCTACTAAAGAAGATGAGGCTAATGGTTTTATTACTAAAGCTTATCCCAGTAGAAGAAAGAGGAGAGAGTTTTATTTGTTACCTATAGGTACTGCCACAGAGCTTAGGTTGTAAGAATTGGAGGCATGTAATCAGATTTGGTACCGAGGATACGTGCTTTAGTATCGGGAAAGAACTCGAATCCAGGAATCTCAGTGATGTCTCCTTCACTAGCAATACCGATCGGGTAACGAAGTAGATGGCCAGGAAGATCATGTTGAAGTGACTCACTTGAGTAAAGATCCCAATAATTATCAGCAACACGGTTAACTTTCTGGATACATTCTTGGCTCGATGGATCGAGGAATGTTTCATCGAGCATTCCTAAATGTTCGTACCATAACGACATGCGGAATCCATGGATTTGACCTCTAGCTGGTTGTCTTGTGGACAAATGATATGGTTGATAGCCTCCCATAGCTATCTCTGAGTCTCTTGCACCATCCATTGACCTCTGGTTGATATTTGCTGACCCGATTATTATGTACTCATCATCAACTGCCACAAATATCATTTAGTTAACATATTGAATTCAGAAAGTGTTAAAACTTAAAACACTCACCTATCATCATTTTGGTATGAACATAGATCATGAAGCGACGTGCTTCTTGTGCTCGGATATAGTCAGTGTCCGGTTCAGGTTTCTCTGTAGGCTCATACTCTCCATCTTTCTTGACTTCTCGGTTTCCGAGGCAGAAGAATGTTAGATAATCTCGCGGATCCTCTCCTTCAAGTCCCTTTTCTCGAAGTGCCTTGATAACATCTTTGTACATCATCTCCATTGTTCTTTTTTGCCAATCTAATATAGCTTGGACTGATCCACTCTCAGGAATCCCTTCAGGCCACATTGGAATAACAACATAAACCTTAAACTTCTCTCCCGCTTTGATCTTGCTAACAATCTTCAAAGATAGCTCCTTTGGAATCAAATGCAGAGCATTGATTTCCTCTGGTTTGATTCCATCCGCGCTCCAAGCAAAAGAGCTTCCGAGGAAGTACTGGTTCTCGATATAGATGAAATCTTTGGCTCGTCTAATGGCGTGAATATACGCATCTTGAATACTCCTATCAATTATATTATCTTTTCCACTCACAAGACCTGCTTCAGCTGCAGCTTCAGGGGAGTTAGGAAATCCAGCAGCTGCTCCACCATCAATGGATCTAAACAACTGAACATTCCAAACGTCGTGATCCTCTGAGAACAAAACAGGAGAAGGCGGGATGATAATATCTCCAAGCTCTCTTATTTTAACCAAAATATCTTTACCGCCTTGTCTACTCCATCTCTGCTCAAAATTATATAAGACATCCCACGCAATAGGTCCTTCAAGACGACAATGAATGTCATGCCATGGCTCTCTAGGACCGCCTTTGGTTATCGCTGCACCTGTGAAATTCGGTTGATGGAAGTCATCGTGATGCGCAGTATCCAACGTCCTAAACAAGGAGTGAAATGGTGTGTCATATCTTCCATCACAAAGATCAAGACCACCTATAAAACTCACAATTCTTCTTGATCTTGACCCTCCACCAGGCATTTCACTGTCTACAACAACAATCTTTTGGTGATGAGTGAACATAGTCGAGATTTGCAAGTTTTGGACAATGCTTCCACCATCATCAGGGTTTCGAGGACACAAAACACAGTTCACGTCTGTTCCTCTGAAGAAATTCTCAGTTTCTTCATCATGAGTAGCCATAAGTCCATCTTTTTTCAGCAAATCAACTGATGTTCTATCGTCCCAAACAAGCAAAATAACCTTAACACCTTCACTAGCTTTCTTCTTGAGTAGCTCACCAACTGTCACATCTCCACCTTGTTTCGGCCTCCTCGAATCCCTCACCAATGAAATCTCAGTGTAAACAGACCAACCAGTAATGTAAATCAAGTGTTTCGCATTAGTAATGGCATCGAAAATATCCTCCCAACATCGACTTGGCTCGTAGTGTTTCCCTCCTGCGAGAGGAATTTTGGGGACAAAGTTTCCAGGAATATGAGCATCTTGATACAGAGAAACTTTGCAGCCTCTTCTCTGAGAAAAGAATGTGTAAGGAACTCCTGGAAACTTAGCACTCTTGATACCTCGATTCCAACTTCGATCTTTTTCAACACCAAAGTACTGAAGCTTCACATGGATCTTTGATCCTCCAGCAATAGGTTGTTTCTCAGTATCCAAGATCTCAACCCATCTATCAACTTCTTCACCATGCAATATATCTTCCACAGGAACATAACCTCTTCCAATCAACGTTGCGCCAATGGGATTACAATCTTTAACAGTGAAAATAACATGTTTAGCCATATGACCACAGTAAATATGAAAAGATTCATACCACTTTGGGTTTTTTGGTTCATTTGTTATCTTCCTAGTTCTTCCAACTCTCGCTTTCTCTAAATCGATTGTAGCGTAAAGCTGAGGTTCTCCTTTGCCTACACCAATTGTTTCTTCAACATTTGCTAGAATCTGGAAAGATTGAAAAACAAAACATTGTCGAACAGATTGAAGGAAACTTTTTTTTTTTTTTTTTTTTGTAATATCTATAACTAAAACTTATAAATGAGAGACAAAAGACAATACCGATCCTAAGAAACCTGATCTACCTCCTCCACCATGGAGATGATCAACTTCATAGATTGTAGCGTGTAATCTTCCATGCATCAAAACCCCTTCCATTATTTTTTCCTCCGCCTGTAACATCATAACAGTTATAACATATTGGTAAAACTCATACATCAGATTAGCAAAGTAAGTCATTGCACATTTCACATTTTACAGATCCTACCTGACAGATTCTCAGAGATTGAAAGAGATGAGAGAAGAAGAAGAAGAATAGTTCAAGATTTGATCCGAGAAGGAAGCTTTTTGAGAGCTACTTTGTGTGTGGAAATGCTAAATATTTCTGTGATATTAATAGGAAGATGAAGCAATTACGAAAAGAATTCTACAAATAACATAATTAATTAGTAACACTAAAAATATTGGCCGTGAGTTTAAGGCATTGACTACTACTACTACTACTAATACGTGTCCAAATGACCGAGATTACCGATAAATAATAATACTCAAGTTCTCAAAAATGCCTTTTTCTGATCTTTAAAATGACATCAAATGGGTTACAAAAATAATTAACCAAATTAAAAACTGCAGAATTTACAATTAAAATTTACATTTGCGGTTGACCAAATTAAAAATTGCTTAATTTATTCGGTTATTTTTTTTCCAACCTGGTTTTGATAGGATCCATTTGGTTTGGGCCAAATAAATTTACCGAACATAACTGCCTAATGTAATTAAAAAAAAAAAAACAGAGAAACTAAAATTAAGAAAACCCTTACTTTTGCCACAAGTTTGTCCGAATCTGTCTCTCAGCTTCACATTTTTCCCCAAGTCTGCGGAAAAGCCCATTTCGTTCCTCAAACATCAACCAAAAAGCCAACGAGCAAACGCGCGTGATACTCTTTTCCAGAAATGGGGAAGAGACCGCCGATTTCACCGGACATTGAACGAGGACCACCACCACCACCAGCACGACCACAGTTTCGCCCGCCCATTCCTGTGCCATGGTTTGCATGGCTCGTGCCTCTCATTTTAATAGCTAACATCATCACATTCGCTACCACAATGTATGTTAACGATTGTCCCGCAAGATCAGATGAGTGTCTCTTGTTTGATATCCTTGGAAGGCTTTCGTTTCAACCGATTCAAGAGAATATGCTTCTTGGTCCTTCTATTCCAACGTAAGGGACGATTTCGCTATGTTTTGGGATTTGTTCAACAAAAAGGACAATACTTTGGTTAAATAATTCAGAGAATGTATCTTTGTTGTTGATTCAGGCTGAGAAGACTTGGAGCTCTTGAAAGGAAACTTGTGGAGGAAGGTGAGAAATGGCGTCTCGTTTCTTGCATATGGCTTCATGGTGGTCTTCTTCACTTGATGGCTAACATGATCAGCCTCCTCTGTATTGGAATGCGTCTGGAACAAGAATTCGGATTCTGTAAGGCTCTTTATAAGCCACTCTGTTTTTCTTCATCAAGAATCTGAATTTTCTTTAGCTGAGTTGAGAGTTTGATGAAAACACAGTGAGAATCGGAGCTTTGTATGTGACCTCTGGGCTTGGTGGAAGCCTTATGTCTTGCTTGACAGATTCACGAGGAGAACGGGTATCAGTAGGAGCATCGGGCGCTTTGTTCGGGTTACTTGGCGCAATGCTTTCAGAGCTGATCACAAACTGGACAATCTATGAAAATAAGGTACAAAAGTTTATCATTTTCGAAGTTTAATTGTATACTTTTCAAAGCTGATCTTGATCTTTTTTTGCAGTGTACCGCACTTATGACACTAATCTTGATCATTGCACTGAATATAAGCGTAGGATTTTTACCACGTGTAGACAATTCTGCTCATTTTGGAGGATTCTTAGCTGGTTTCTTCCTCGGGTTCGTTCTTCTTCTCCGTCCACAGTACGGGTACGTGAACCCCAAATACATTCCTGCTGGTTATGACATGAAACACAAGAAACCAAAATACAAGTGTTGTCAGCATATCTTAAGGTTTACATCTTTAGCCATCCTTGTTGCGGGGTAAGTTAACAAAAGACTCAATGAACCATTATTCATAAACAGCTTTAACATTTCGAGTGGAAAAAAGTTGTTGAATTCTCCATAAACACACAAACAACAGCACCAATGTTGTGAAAAATCTACCTTTACCAGTAAATGATTGAAATTTTCCTTGAAATATCTGCAGATTCATTGCGACATATGCTAAGCTTCTCAGAGAACGTACCGTACAGAGCATGCCAGACAGAGATTTCAATTAGCATATTGTAGCCAACTACACACATTCTCTGAAAAAGACTATCCCACATAATCCCAAAGGGGTTTTCATATTTGACACAAATATCAGCATCGGAAAGGTTATACATTTGATGAGTACATGACTCGAAAAAGTACTACATGATGTTCAAAGACTGTTGTAACAATACATTTGTATAAAGAGCATATATTACTCTGTAGGAAACATTTTTTTTTAACATATCTAGTTTTCTTTTGTGGTAAAGTAGGATCATAGTAAATAATGTATTCTTAGATCTCACATGAATCAGATCGACCAAACATTGCATATCTGTTGTTTGCAACATTTTCATACAAAAAGTCCCTCACAAACCTGCAACATGTAGACACAAAACTGTTTATAAGAACACTCACTCAAGGCGTTTCCTTCCCCTATTTAAAACCTGAAAGCGAGAACTTACAGAGGAGCAAACTGAAAGAAGAAAGCAAGCTGTGGAAATGGTAAGTCAATGTATTCCATAATCTTCAAAACCGCTTCTGATTTTATGTAAGACCTGAAAAAAAAACACATACCAACTCACTTGATGGCCTGTACAGTTTTTCTTTTTCAATACATATTGAAACACAAATTTACCTATCTTTTTCGACAAGTACAACACTCGATATATCATCCGGAGCTCTTCCTGATCGCATTAACAGTTTCTTGCCTGCTTCACTCTGTAACGCTTCAAATCTTATGCTCCTGAAAACAACTTGATAGTTTTTTTTATTGAATTTCAAGTGAAAAAATTGAAACTTTTAGTTCGAAATTGATAATTCAAACTAACACTAACCTGTTTCGATCATGGTGTCTAACAAATTTCACGCCTCCATTACAAAGATTACAAACACCTACAAAATTTATATCTTTTAGATGCTTATAAAACTATAGCATAAGTGAAAATTCTAGTAATAATTCGAAAACAAAACACTGTACGTGAAATTTTACTAAAAAGGCAGGGTTTAACTGAAAATAAACATGACTACCGTCGAACAACATGATCGGCCTCTTGTCTTCTTCGAAAAAGCTTGAAGTTTCCTTTACCCAATCCACTGAATCGCGACGAAAAATACGTTGGTTAGCAGAAGCAGAAACTCTCAGTCTAACTTGCGCATTCGAAGGAATGGTCAACCGCCCGAAACTCGCCGGAATTAGGATTGCCATCTCTAAGCGCTTCTCGCCGCCAAACGCAGAAACGGTAAATGTCTCCGGAGGGTCACTACAAGCTTTGATTTTATTATTTTCTTCAGAAGTGGTAGTTTCGTAAATAAAGGTAGAATATATGCCACGTCAACGAAATGTAGCCACTCATGGATTTAAACCACGTCAATGAAATGTAGCCACTAGCCACTTAAGGGTTTTAAACCAGTCCGAATTTTATAAACCGGTTTCCTAATTTGTTGAGAAAACGCTCTTAGGAAAAAATCGTGCCTTAAAGCGACTCGAGAGAGAGATATTTTTCACTGCAATTGCAAAGCTTTGAGACAAGTAACGTTCGTCGCTCCGATCTGAATTATATCGGCGAAAATCGGAAAAAAGTAATCGAACGTTGAAGATGGGTTGGATCGGGGAAACCGTAGATTCTATCAAATCAATTCAGATGCGTCAGCTTCTCACTCAGGCGATCAGTTTAGGTTCGTTTCTTCATTCTTATTCTTATCCAACTTAGTCCGATTTGGATTTCTGTGAACTTAAACTGGTTAATTGGCATTTAGGGTTCATTAGTGTATGAACATTGCTGCTTCACTTGCGTTTTTTTCTGAATAAAGTTGACATCTTTCCAGAATACTGGAGACCCTTTTGGTTTTTTTAGAATTGATGAAGTCGATGGTATTTCATTAGAGATCGTTTTCGATAACTGAGGTCTAATTCCTAATTGATTACTAGTCTTACATGCGAATTTTGAAGTATACTCTTTTGAGGGGAAATGTTAAAGTTTGCTACTTTTTTTTTGGTTGTTTTGAGGACATGATGGTTCATTGGTAGTTGGATTATCTGTTTTTAATATGAGTTAAAATGAAAAAAAAATCCTTCATAAGTAATTGATAAATTTTTCTGTGTTGAAATCTGGTAGGGATGATTGTTACGTCTGCTTTGATCATATGGAAAGCTTTGATGTGTGTCACTGGAAGCGAATCTCCAGTTGTGGTTGTTCTCTCTGGAAGCATGGAACCTGGTTTTAAGAGGGTAACTGGACTTAGTGTTTTTGAGATACATAAGATTTTGCAGTTGCTTTTGCTTGAAATCTAAATTATAGTGTATTGAACGTGATCTCTTGTAGGGAGATATATTGTTCTTGCATATGAGTAAGGACCCGATTCGAGCAGGCGAAATTGTTGTTTTCAATGTTGATGTAAGTTCCCCTTTGTTCTTGTTTCATTCGCTCTCTCTATTATTCATTTGTCTTACTCCTAATTGGTTTTTTTTGCTTCACGCTTATCTTCAGGGTCGTGATATTCCCATTGTCCATCGAGTCATTAAGGTAATGGTTTTCTATACTTCCTAGTTATCATTTCTTGGTTACTTAAATTGTAAAATCTTGATTGATAAACCTAGCCGATTCCTGGGGTTTATCACATTATAGGTTCACGAGAGAGAAAATACCGGAGAAGTTGATGTTTTGACAAAAGGTACCGGTTTTATCAATTTTTGAAATTTCCCCTTTGAGAATGAAAGTTATTTTCATAGTGTCATTCTTTTACACCTTCACATTTTGATTTTACGTTTCCAGGTGACAATAACTATGGAGATGACAGACTTCTCTATGCTGAAGGACAGCTTTGGCTTCATCGACATCATATAATGGGTAGAGCAGTCGGGTAATTCATTTACTTCAGTAAAATGTCTCTCAATATATAGCCTTTATTTAAACCAAGGCTCTTGCAACTCAAAAATGTTTTACCCCTTTTGTTTGTTTAAGATTCTTGCCTTATGTTGGATGGGTGACTATTATCATGACAGAAAAGCCTATCATCAAGGTACATTCTCACTCTGTGATTCAAAATCCAAAATGAAAACTTTACTCTTTTTTTTGTTTCCGGTTTTGTGATGGCGACATTTTGCATCTTCTCTTCTTCTTGCAGTATATTCTCATAGGTGCATTGGGTTTACTCGTTATAACGTCCAAGGATTGAGTCTTTGTAAAGGACTGGACTCCGCAAACAAAACCCTTTGTTTATTATCCTTTTGATCTTGTTGTTTCAATGGAAAAAAAAAAAACTAAATGAAAGACGTGGTTTAGATCACTAGAATCAGAAGCTAATTTTAATCGTGGAGGAATACTCTGGTTTTCACTTCTGTTTTCTCGATCTCTGATTTTATTAGTTTTAATGAAAATAAACCACATAAAATTATGTAATTTAATTTACATCGTAACTATGTAAAAAAAAAAAAAAATGTAATTTCAGCTCAGTTAGTTAGATTTGGGGGTGGTTACGTACTGTTCATAAACAATTTGGTTCGATTTCGGTTAAAGTATTTCAGTTTGGGGTTTTCCGGTTAGCTCTTCTCTTAATCTATTGCGAGGCTTTGTCCTTATCAATCAACGCCGTTGACGATTAAACCATTCACACTCCTCTGTAATGTCTAAAAACCTTCTCTCTCGCATCAAACCCCTTACCAATCCTCCTCGATCTCATTTTCCGAATACTCCTCGTATCAATAAACTAGTCAGTGACACTTTTTCCATTCTCAAAACCCATCAAAACTGGTCTAAAATTCTCGAAGATTGCTTCGCTGATGAAGAAGTCCGACTCATCGATATATCTCCCTTCGTTTTCGATCGAATCCATGATGTTGAAATTGGCTTCAAGCTTTTTGATTGGCTTTCGAGTGAGAAGAAAGATGAGTTCTTTTCAAATGGGTTTGCTTGTTCTTCTTTTCTGAAGCTCTTAGCGAGGCATAGAATATTCGATGAGATTGAAGATGTATTGGGGAATCTCATAAAAGAAAATGTGAAGGTTACTCATGAAGCATTGAGCCGTGTTCTTCATGCTTATACTGAATCAGGGCTTTTAAGTAAAGCCGTGGAGATTTATAATTATGCTGTTGAAACGTACGATGCTGTGCCTGATGTTATTGCTTGCAACTCATTGTTGAGTTTATTAGTGAAAAGTAGGAGACTTGGAGATGCACGGAAGATGTATGACGAAATGTGTAAGACAGGTGGTTCTGTTGATAATTACAGTACTTGTATACTAGTCAAGGGTATGTGTAGTGAAGGAAAGGTAGAAAGCTGATTGAAGATCGATGGGGTAAAGGTTGTGTTCCGAATATTGTGTTTTACAATACAATCATTGGTGGGTACTGCAAGATGGGCGATATCGAAAATGCGAATTTAGTTTTCAAGGAGTTGAAGTTGAAGGGATTTATGCCCACTCTGCAAACTTTTGGTGTAATGATTAACGGGTTTTGCAAGAAAGGAGATTTTGTGGCGAGTGATCGACTTTTGAAGGAAATGAAAGAAAGGGGTTTGAGAGTAAGTGTTTTGTTCCTTAATAACATCATTGATGACAAGTATAGGCAGGGTTCTAAGGTTGATCCAGCTGAGAGTATACGGTGGATAGTAGCTAATGATTGCAAACCTGATATAGCTACATATAACATTTTGATTAATCGTTTGTGTAAAGAAGGGAACAAGTAAGATGCTGTTGGCATTTTGGATGAAGCATCGAAGAAAGGGCTGATTCCGAACAATTTAAGCTATGCCCCTTTAATACAAGCTTATTGCAAAAGCAGAGAGTATGAAATTGCTTCTAAGTTGCTTTTACAGATGGCTGAAAGAGGATGCAAACCAGATATAGTTACATATGGAATTCTTATCCATGGTCTTATTGTTTCAGGCCTTATGGATGATGCAATTAATATGAAAGCTAAATTGATTGCTAGAGGAGTTTCACCAGATGCCGCCATCTACAATATGTTGATGAGTGGATTGTGCAAGAGCAGTAGGTTTTTACCTGCCAAACGCCTCTTCTCGGAGATGCTAGACCGGAATATTATACCAGATGCTTATGTGTATGCCACACTAATAGATGGATTCATCAGAAATGGTGATTTTGATGAGGCAAAGAAGGTTTTCACCCTATCAACTGAAAAGGGTGTGAAGGTTGATGTCGTACACCACAATGCTACGATAAAGGGGTTTTGCAGATCCGGAATGTTGAGTGAGGCATTGACGTGCATGAAGAGGATGAATGAAGAACACCTTGTACCCGATAAGTTCACTTATTCCACTATCATTGATAGATACGTAAAGCAACAGGATATGACTACCGCCTTAAAGATTTTGCGAGACATGGAGAAGAATAAATGCAAGCCAAACGTGGTAACTTACACATCCCTTATCAATGGTTTTTGTTCCCAAGGGGATTTCAACATGGCTGAAGATACTTTCAAAGAGATGCAATCACGTGGCCTTGTACCTAACGTTGTCACCTACACAATACTTATAAAAAGCTTTGCTAAAGATAGTAGTACCCTTGGAAAAGCTGTTTATTATTGGGAGCTAATGTTGTCAAACAACTGTGTACCTAATGAAGTTACCTTCAATTGTCTACTTCAGGGATTTGTGAAGAATTCGTCTGAAAGTGTTTTGGCTGAACGTAATGGGTTTAGTCAGGGAAAAAGTTCTCTGTTTTTTGAGCTTTTCAATAGAATGAAATCAGATGGATGGTCGGACCATGCTGCTGCTTACAATTCTGTCCTCGTTTGTCCCTGTGTACGTGGAATGGTGAAGACTGCTTGTAGGTTTCAGGATTGGATGGTGAAGAAAGGCTTCTCTCCTGATCCTGTTTCGTTTGCTGCTATTTTGCATGGTTTTTGTGTGGTTGGGGACTCAAAGCAATGGAGGATCATGGACTTTTGTAATCTAGATGAGAAAGGTCTTGAAGTAGCTTTTAGATATTCGTGTGTTTTAGAGCAACACTTGCCACAAAGAGTGACATCTGAGGCTTCAACTATTTTGCGTGCAATGGTTGGAAAAGCCGACACCAAAGAACATGAGCACTGTACAATCTCAGTAAGATAAGACAAGGAACTGATCTCAGAATGTATACTACTTTCTTATATTTGTGGACAGGAGGCTCACATTGCATAGTACATGAACAAATTGTTGGCATTACAAATGTTGTGTCAGCTCTAAGAATGTGGTACGAAAAGAAACAGCATTACAGCTCAAATTCACAGAAGCAGTCGGGCAAAGCAAAACCTCTGCCAATGGCAAAATCGTTTTTGTGAACTTTCCAGAGAGCTTTCTTCAACTCCATGCCTTCAAGACCCTGAGAATTGAGCTCTGCAAATGCTTTTCTGCTCAGGAACAGAGTATTATGCATCCGTTTATATGCTCGCATAGCTGCAACTATTTTATCCATGTTTCCAAAGTAAGTAGCCACATATGCGTCACTGTTGATGGACACATGATAATCCAATGCAGCTTTTGTGTTTCCATGCATTCTGATGAAATCCTCTTGGTTAAGTAAAGCAGATTTTGTGAACACATTTGTATAAATGGATGTGAATCCTTCCATCTCCATTAGACCGTCTCCTGCTGCTAAGTATATGTTTGTGCTTGTTGGGATGTTAAGTGATTGAAGCATCAAAACTGTTTCATTAGGAGTCAAAGGGCATTTGCCTCGCTTTCTCCATATTTGGGCTAGTTCTCCAGTCCATGGCTTCCTATCAACACGAGCAGCTTCAATTGCAGCAATGGATGAAGGAGAGAGGTTTGGGTATTCACATTGGCTGTATGCAACCATGTCAGGTTCAAATCTGAGGTGAAGCGACACAAAGGGTTTCGGAATAGCATCAAAAAGCTCAATGGCCTTCTTCTCTAAAGAACTAGTAAGGCGTATTGCTGAATAACATGCTTGACATAGTGTGGCTTTCGCATATTCAGGATACCTGAAAATGCGTTGTGTCAAAGTAGAAGAGTAAGATGCTTGAAATTTTTTAGATATAGCAATTACAGAAATAGACTATTAGAAAGGCACCTGTCCCTGCGTTGGCTCATTGCCGGTGTAAAAGAGATGTAACGATGTTCCAACAACGATGGAAGAACACTTACAATGTAATCAAACTGACCTTTCCTTTTGCTACAGTCTACTTTGAATGGTTCTTTTGATGCAATATCTTTTGGCAATTCTTTTACAACTTCGATATAACCATTCATCTTTTGAATAAAGTAGTCTACATCAAACACATCTGCAAATCCACTGCACCAACAGATATCACTGATAATTTTTTTTCATTGATTAAAATCAAGAAAACACGAATTAAATTGCTATCTAAGCTTTGATCTAATGGAAGCACCTTGACTCGTTCCAATATGCAGCTACCTCGAACTTGGGCAGAACAAGCGTGGCATTCAACAAACTGGCAATCCCAACTCCATCACACAACTGCAAGCAGCATCATCAGATCATCATCATAAGATATATTTCCTAAGGCAGAAATAACTCAAGTTGAATTCTTCATTGATGCTATGTGAAAATGGTTGATCTCTTGTTAAAAAAACTTACATCGCGTCTCATCTGATTCAGACCACCATAGCAATCAACGCGGATATATCCATTAGTTTTAGCGGGCAGAGCTGCATGATTTGAACAAAAAACCAAAGCAGTTGTCTGCAATGAAGACCGATCACAAAGTTCAGAGAAGCAAAACTCACTACAACCACTCCACGTTCTACCCAACTACGAAGTCTTTATATTTCGTTTCTAGAATTGATTCAAGTGAAGAAAGGACTAACCTCAACAAAAGTTTACAGAACAAAACTATCAATATACATAAACTTTGCTTCATCCCAAAGTAACATAATTGCACATCAGACCAGATCTATCACAGAATCTTGAAATAGTAAACTCAATAATCTTAGGAGAATGATAAGAGAAAGAGTACATACGAGTGAGATGTCCTTGTAACCACCATTTGCAAGGCCTCCATTCAACTATCCTCTTCACACTCCATATATCATAACCACTGAAGCAAAGTACACAAATCAATTTTACTTATACAATTAAACTGACTCGTCCATCATTTGCAGCCAAGGAGTTGTATTTAGTGATAATTCAAGAAAAGGATAGAAATTTGTATGCTAATTAAAAAGTTTCTGAATACTTTCAAATCATGATAAGATTCTTCACGAATCCACAATCCAAGAAAATTACAGAGAAGAAACACTTACACTGATGAACCTGAAGGAAACGGAATCTGCAGAATATGTTGTGGCGACGGAGACAGAATAATAATTACCAGAAGGAGAGAGAAAGTTAAGATGAATACGAACAGTGGCTTCACCGGAATTGAAACCATTTGATTACGTTGTAAATTTCCAAATTCAGATCTATAGAAGCTCCACACTCTCGTCGTCGGTGGCGCAAAACTCTGTTTTATCAGAGAACCTCTTCTCCGTAAAAAAAAAAAAAAAAAAAAAAACAAACAAACCCTCTTTCTCATTAAGATGTTTAGTTAAGATTCTCTTAAAACCGGTTTGATTTAATAGATTCGCATTAGCGCATGTAATCTAAATTCGTACGAATAAGTTCACATATTCCATCTTCAAGATCAAAAAGGTGTTGTATATATTTTCCCAAATCACATATCTATGCTATGCTAATCTATAGTTTAAAAATCATCGTATAATTCTTTCAAGCTCAAAAATCATTATCATCATCTTCACTTCCTTCACTTCTACGTCCCAAACTACTTCTCTTCCCTCTCATCTCAACAGCCATATCTCTAACCGAACAAGAACTACTCCTCTCCATCTTCCCCGCCAAAACATCAACAACATCCATTTGTCCCCAACCAACTAACCGATTCCTCAACATCTCAACCGTTGTTGAATACGGTGGTATCCCATCATCAATCATCATCTCAAAGTACCTACAAGCTTCCTCTAGTTTCCCTTTCTTCCTCACCAACCCATGAATCATTACAGTATATGACGCAACCGTTGGACAAAACTTTCTCTCACTCATTCCTTCCCATATCTCTGTCGCGCGATCAAATCTTCCTATTCTTATCAGCAACTTAAGAACCATATTGTAAGTATGTCTATCCGGTAAACACTTGGTTCTATCCATTCTCGAGATCAACTTTGTTGCTCTATTTACTTCGCAGTGCTCACAGTGGTAAGCCATTATCGAATTGTAAGTCCAAGTATCTGGATTAGCCCCTTTCTGAATCATCTCATCTAACAGTAAATAAGCATCATCAACTTTCTCGTTCTTGCAGAGTGTTTTGACTATATGGTTATATGTGTACACATTGGGTACAAGATCGTACCTTTTCATCCTATCAATAACCTTATAAGCCGAATGAACATCATCTGCATCGCAGTAGGCGTGAATGAATATCGCGTAACTATATGCATCTGGTTTAAGTCCAAGATTACCCATTTCTTGAAACATCTTATAAGCTCCATCAACGTCACCAGATTTACACAAAGCATCTAAAAGAGCATTGTAAGCAAGCAAATCCACAAGAAAATTTCTCTCGAGCATTTCATCGAACAACTTGCGTGCACCGGACGCATCTCTAATTCTTGCCCAACCTCGAACCAAAATGCTATACGTCTTCACAGTCGGTACAATCCCAACTCTCGCTTTGTCGAAAAACTCCTGGGCATGATTTACATGTTTCCTATCGCAAAGCGAATGCAAAAGCTGATCAAGATCATCAACACAAGGCTTAATCCCAAACTCAATCATTCGATTAAAGGTTCGACTAGCTTCACTAGGTAAATTAGCTCTACTATAAGCTCTAAACACAATCCAAAACACTTTAGAATTAATCTCAAAGTAATTATACTCTCTAGCTTCGATTAAAAAGTCCCAAAGCAAAGCAAATTGCTTGTTACTACCCAAAATCTCTACTAAAATGTGATAACTTTCCAAGCTATGTTCGAAATCTGGGATTCTTCTTGCCCAGAGAAAGAATCTATGAGCAGGAAAGCCGAGATTTTTGCATCGTTTCAACCCTTGCTCAACCAGATTCGATGAAACTCGTGGAGAGAAAGCGCCAAGAGTGTTCTCGAGGTCGTCTTTGGGATTCCGGTGATCGCTCAGAACGCGGGAGAGCTCGTTTACTAGATCTGGTGATGGTGGGTCGTGTTGATGAAGAGTTTGAGATTTAGGGGTTTGATGAAGAGCGCGTAGAGGAGAAGTGAATGTTCGAATCGACATTGATGTCACTAATACCGGCTTGATCCCTATTAACGTATTCCTAAACAAACCAGTTAGTTGTGATTGTTTGCTATAGATATTAATAGTTGCTGAAGATTAATCTTTCAAACAACAAACTTTTAATTAATAATAGCTTTCTGATTGTTCACAATTCCAGCTTCATATTCACATAATTTTAATGTTGAGATAACAGCCGAAGCAAATCTTCAAATAATTCTTAGAACATTGGAGAAAACTTCTTACCTAATGATTTTTTTTTGGCTAAAAGGCTTATCACTTTGGGAAATTCCTACGACAAGTTATGAAAAAGCTCAATGTGTGGATTTTTTAGAAACAAAAACTGAATAAGATGGATTCAAATAAATTAAAACAGAAGGACCATAAAACAGGTTTATTGATATAATTTTTAAATATAATAGTGCTTCATAATGGGAGTTAGTAACATTTATATTGCCTCTTGATAGTTAATATCACCTGAGAGTTTTGACTCTATTTAATTTATAAACTGAATCAAAGACTTTCTAATAAGACAATTCAAAGACGTTTTATCAAGATGAAATTCCTACAATAAATCATGAAAAAAACTCACTATGACGAGTTTTTTTGAAACCAAACCTAGATAAGATGGATTCAAATCAATTGAAACAGAAACGACCATAACTGGATTATTGATATAAATTTTGAATATTATAGTGCTTCGTAATGAGAGCTGGAAGCATTTGTATTGTCTCTTGATACTTAATATCACTTGAGATTTTTGACTCTATTTAATTTATAAAACTGAATCATTTACTCCCTAATAAGAGAAGTTTAAAACGTTTTATCAAGATGACTAATACCACAGTTCCATTTCTTTCCATATAAATAAGCAAGGATCTTATATTTCTTCATCAATCAAAAACAAATCAAGCATATATTTGGCTATACTAAGGCTATTTTTCTCTTTTGATATTTCAGTATGTCTATCAAAAATGTGATTTCACTTCTAGTGGTTTTATGTATCATAGTCTCTGTAAATGCTCAACTACCACAATTTCCAGCTCCGTTTCCTTTTCTATTTCCATTCCAACCATTTTTTGGATTACCTGATATAACAAAATGTTGGTCATTGGTGATGGATATTCCTGGATGTCTTGCAGAAATTACTCAATCTATATTTACTTTACAATTTGGTCATTTAGGTCCGGCTTGTTGCAAAGCATTTTTGGAAGTCGAAGCAAATTGCTTGCCAAAAATTCCATTCAATCTGTTTTTCCCTCCTATGTTGAAGGAACAATGCTCAAGAATTGCTGGTGCAACTCCTCCTACCACAAAATAAAGCTTAAATATATATATATATATATTTATATGTCATTTTTACTTTCAGATTACTTTTAAACTTTTAGCTAATTATGCATGTTATTCTCTAAAAAATATGATGAAACAATAGCAATTGAGAAATCGTATTTATAAAATGTTTTAGTTATCCATGAATTGTACTCAATAAAAAGCATATTCTAAAATAACCATGCCTCTTTCAACTTCTCCACTATTATATTATTTTCTTTTATTAATGGTCCATATAATTCTTTGTCACTATTTTGGTAATTTATTCTTAATTTATCTTTTCTAGATACTAATTATTTCTTAATATAAATGGTATAATTTGTAATATTTAATAAAGGGTTTTACAATTTGTAGTTAGATTGATTCATTATTAATTTTAGTCACTTTACTGTGAATTGGATGGTAAAACGCATTGTTTATACGACAAAAATCATGTATAAGATTTATCACAAAATTCAGTACTCATTAATTAATATATAAGTTTTTTTGTGGCTTCACTTGCTTGTGTTTGACTAAATGATAAAATTAATGTATAGTTTAGACTTTTGGTTTTTGTTTACATTTAACGCCGTAATTTTATAGATTTTTTGTTTGTTAAAATATGTTAGATTAAAATGTTTGTCTTAAGTTGCCTTAAATTTCCAAAATGTTTCCTATATAATATTTGCACACCTTCTTGATCAATCTATGGTCAGGGCAGGTCAATGTATTTTGGATGCGCTAAATTTTTTTATTTATTAAAAGTTATGCCCTTTTCATTGTTTAGGGTCTTCAAAAATTTCCTAAACCAAAAAATATCAGTAAGAAAATTAATTTTAACTAACCGATCACAATCAAATTAACATATATTAAGTAAAATGCTTAAAACATCGTTAAAAATACCTAACCAATATTGTTTTTAAATTAAAAATCCCATAATGATTTCTTTATATACCAAAAGCTTAAAATTATTTGGCCTAAAACATGCCTCCTAATTTAGCCTTTCACTAGAGATATCAGTAGAAGCAGAATGACTTTATGACTGTTCATACTTCCAGCTCCATATTCACAAAATTTAAATGCTAAGAGCTGAAGCTAATTTTCAAATAACTCTCAAACCATATGGGCAAAAATTATCAACTAGTGAATTTTTTTTTTGTTAACATAGTGAAATTCCTACAACAAATCAAGAAAAAAAACTCACTATGTCGAGTTTTTTTTTTAAACCAACCCTGAATAGGATGGATTCAAATCAATTAAAACGGAAAAGGCCCATAAACTGAAATATTGATATAAATTTTGAATATACTAATAATGCTTCGTAGGGAGCTGCAGGTAACATTTGTATCACTTGGGAGTTTCGACTCTATTTAATTTATACAAATGAATCTATTACTCCCTAATAACAGAATTCAAGGATGTTTTATCAAGATGACAAGTACCACAGTTCGGTTTCTTTTCTTACAAATAAGCAAGGATCATATATTTCTTCATCAATCAAAAACAAATCAAGCATATATTTGGTTATACTAAGACTCTTTTTCTTTTTAATATTTCAGTATGTCTCTGTAAACTGGGTTATTGATATAAATTTTGAATATAATAATGTTTCGTAATGGGAGTTGGAAACATTTGTATTGCCTTTTGATAGTTAATATCACTTTGGAGTTTCGACTCTGTTTAATTTATAAAACTGAATCAGTTACTCCCTAATAAGAGAACTCTAAAACGTTTTATCAAGATGACTAATACCACAGTTCCATTTCGTTCCATATAAATAAAAGCAAGGATCTTATATTTCTTCATCAATCAAAAACAAAGCAAGCACATATTTGGTTATACTAAGGACCTTTTACTCTTTTTAATATTTCAGTATGTCTATAAAAAATGTGACTTCACTTCTAGTGGTTCTATGTATCGTAGTCTCTGTAAATGCTCAACTACCACAATTTCCAGCTCCGTTTCCTTTTCTATTTCCATTCCAACCATTTTTTGGATTACCTGATATAACAAAATGTTGGTCATTGGTGATGGATATTCCGGGATGTCTTGCAGAAATTACTCAATCTATATTCACTTTACAGTTTGGTCACTTAGGTCCGGCTTGTTGCAAAGCATTTTTGGAAGTCGAAGCAAATTGTTTGCCGAAAATTCCATTCAATCCGTTTTTTCCTCCTATGCTGAAGGAACAATGCTCAAAAATTGCTGGTGGAGCTCCTCCTACCCCAAAATAGAGCTTAGATTATCTTAAAAATGTATATGTCGATTTTTACTTTAAGATTACTTTTAAACTTTTAGCTAATTCTGCATGTTATTCTCTAAAAAAATACGATGATACAATAGCAATTGGGAAGTCATATTTTAAAATGTTTTAGTTATTCCTGAATTGTACTCAATATAATCACATTCTAAAATGACTATGCCTCCAATACAAGAAAACATTATGAAATCCTACAAAATAATTTTGGTAGGAAAATATACCTTAAACCTACGAGTTTTTAGAAAAACCAAAGTAGAAGGAAATTAGTAGGAAATTTTCTATGAAAATATTTTGTCAGAAAATGGTTAAAATTTTCATACGAGAATTCTATCACTTAGATTATTTTGTAGGAAAAACTTTTAAAAACTTTTGATAGAACTTCATAGAAAAAAAAATAAAAAAAAATTAGAATGATAGAAAATTTGTTGGAAAATTTTCTTCCATTTTCTATGAAACATAATTCGTAAGGTATAGGTAAGAATTTTTTAGAAACCAAACTTACTGTTTTCCTACTAAACATAGTTGGTAGATTATTGGTATAAATATTGTAGGAATGGATCCTACCAATTTCCTACCAATATTGTAAAACCTAGCTCTATAATTAAAACACAGTAAATCTCACTTCCTCACTTCTTCACTTCACTCTGGTGTCTCTTTTGGTTAGTTCCTGCTCGAATTATTCGAGGTTCCAGGTGTCGGTTGTCGGTTGTTGCGGGTTCTGCCTCCGGATCTGCCAAGTGTGAGGATGGCTTAAGGTTCATGGTTCACTCCTCTTCTACGCCTCTTCGATGTAGCGAGTTAGAGCCTAGTTTTCTGCTCGATTTGGTTCCTTATCTACGCTTATTTACTCTCTGGACTTGTTATTGTTGATCTCTGTTTATACTTCTCCCGAATTAGTCTTCCTAGTTTATAGTTCAGGCTCTAGTTAGGGATTGTGTTTGCTCTGGGTCTACTAGAAAGAGAATCAATAGGAAAACTTTTTCGTAGAAAATTATGGATTTTTTGTAGGAAATCGATCAAAACTTTCCTTCCATTTTTTACCAGTTTGCTACAAAATTTTCTATCAATTTTTCGTAGAAAAATTCCTACCAGTTTTATACGATTTTAAATTTTCTACTAGATAATTTTTTTTTATCAATTTTGATAGAAAATAGTAAAATGTTAATTTTCTACCATTTTTCTACGATTTCAATAGTAGGAAATAGAGAATTTTTCTTTCAACTTTTCCAATATTAGAGTTTTTTTCTTTTGTTAATGTCACTATTTTAGTAGTTTATTCTTAATTTATCTTTCATAGATACTAATTATTTCCTTAATATAAATGGTATAATTTGTAATTAGTTTTTTCATAAAGGCTTTTACAATTTGTAATTAGTTTGATTCAGTAATGGTGTTTTAGTCATTTTACTGCTAATTGAATGGTAAAACGCCCTGTAGATACGACACTAATAATGTATGAGATTTATCACGAAAATAACTACTCCTTTATTAATGTATAAGCTAATTCATGGTTTCATTTACTTTTGTTTGAATAAGTGATAAAATTAACGTATAGTTTTTTTATGACGGCATTAACGTAGAGTTTACACTTTTTTGTTTACATTTAATGTCATAACTTTTAAGTATACTTTTTTTGTTAAATTATGTTGGATTTAAATGTTTGCCTCAAGTTGCCTTTAATTTTCAAAATGTTTCCTAGATAATACTTGCACCTCTTCTTGACCAAACTATGATCACAGCAGGTCAATGTTTTTTGGATGCACTATACAATAATTGTTTTAAATAATGTCTTTTCCGTTGTTGAGCGTCTTGAAAAAAATTCCTAAACCAATAAATATAAGTAATAAAATCAATTTCACAATTTAATTATCATCTAGTTAAGTAAAATTCTAAAAGCCCATCAATATCGTTAAAAATAATACCTAATTAATTATGTTGTTAATAAAAAAAATTCCATAATCATTTTTATACATCGAAAGCCTAAAATTATTTTACCTAAAACATACTTCCTAATTAACCTGTCACTAGAGATATCAATAGAACCAGAATGGCTTTATGACTGGTCACACTTCCAGCTCCAGTTTCACATAATTTTATTATTAACGCTAATTTTAAAATAACTCTCAAGCCATATGTGCAAAAATTCTAAACTAGTGATTTTTCTTTTTTGTAAACATGGTGAAATTCCTACAACAAGTCATGAAAAAACTCACTATGTAGAGTTTTTAAAACCAAACCTGAATAAGATGGACTCAAATAAATTAAACATAAAGGACCATAAACAGGATTATTGATATAAATTTTGAATATAATAGTGTTTTGTATGGGAGCTTGTAACATTTGTATTGCCTCTTGATACTTAATATCACTTGAGAGTTTCGATTCTATTTAATTTATAAAACTGAATCAATTACTCCCTAATATGAGAAGTCCAAAACGTTTTATCAAGATGACGAATACCACAGTTCTATTTCTTTCCATATAAATAAGTAAGGATCTTATATTTCTTCATCAATCAAAAACAAATCAAGCATATATTTGGCTATACTAAGGATCTTTTTCTCTTTTTAATATTTCAGTATGTCTATCAAAAATGTGACTTCACTTCTAGTGGTTCTATGTATTGTAGTCTCTGTAAATGCTCAACTACCACAATTTCCAGCTCCGTTTCCTTTTCCATTTCCATTCCAACCATTTTTTGGATTACCTGATATAACAAAATGTTGGTCATTGGTGATAGATATTCCTGGATGTCTTGCAGAAATTACTCAATCTATATTCACTTTACAGTTTGGTCACTTAGGTCCGGCTTGTTGCAAAGCATTTTTGGAAGTTGAAGCAAATTGTTTGCCGAAAATTCCGTTCATTCCGTTTTTTCCTCCTATGTTGAAGGAACAATGTTCAAGAGTTGCTGGTGCAGCTCCTCCTACCACAAAATAGAGCTTAGATTATCTTAAAATATATATATATATATGTCGTTTTTTTACTTTAAGATTACTTTTAAACTTCTTTTAGCTAATTATGCATGTTATTCTCTTAAAAGAATACGAATATACGATGATACAATAGCAATTGGGAATTTGTATTCTCTCAAAATAAATACGATGATAAATATTTGCAGTCAAGTTGCCTTAAATTTCCAAAATATTCCTAGATATTATTTGCACATCTTCTTGATCAAACTACAATCAAAGCTAAGTAAATGTTTTCTGGATGAGCTAAACTATTTCTAAAAAACATTTGCCCTTTTCATTGTATAGGGTCTAAAAATTCATAAACAAAAAATATCAGTAATAAAATAAAAAAAATCAGTTAACCAATCTTAAGCTGTTTACATTGAAAGCACTAACTTTGATATATATATATATATATATATATAGGTTAAAATTTGTTAGATTTAAAATGTTGCCTCAAGTTGCATCTCATTTTTTTGGGGCAATAGTCTCATATTCATGTCCATCATTTCCGACAGAGAAATCTAAAAAATCGCAGCACACGAGTGTTGACATATTCAGACGGACGTTAGTTATATACGAATTTTAATTATCTGTAAGGTAATAACAAAGATTCTGGACTTAATTTGAGTATTCTTGACATGATAGCCACAATGGGTGACCAACCAACTAAATAAATGTTTTATTAAGGAGAGAATTCTAAAAAATCTGACTCTTGCGATAGTATACAAAAAGTCGTTTCTAGTATTTGATTGCTAATTGGCGAAGTAGTGCAGTGTTTCATCAGAACATGTATTAATCACTTCCATAGACGACAAAGATAACAAAAATATAATACTCACACACGACTATAAAATCTATTTACGTAGGTTTATTTTTGTATTAAACTAACCTTAAATTCTCCAACAACCATCACTGGACAATATAAGCAAAAACCACAACGTGTAGGTCAGTCCATGTTAAAGCATGGCTTATAAGCACATTCACACACGCACACGCACACACAAACATATATACATAGACACAAAAACACATTTTCAAGAATATAAGTGTGGAGGAAAAACTTGAGAGATGGGGAAAGGTTTCAAGAGTTTGGTTACTCGATGCATCTACGTTGGGAAGATGGACGATACTGTGAAGAAGCTGAAAATAGCGACGGAGGAGCTCAAAGATCTTGGCAACTGCGTGATAAAAAGGGTCAAGATTTGCGAGGAGCAGCAACAGATGAAGCGGCTAGACAAAGTCCAATCATGGCTTAGACAAGCCGATACCGTTATTAAAGAAGCAGAAGAGTATTTCTTGATGTCTTCTTCGAGCCATGGTTTGATATCTTCAAGCCACAAGATGGAGAAGAAGATTTGTAAGAAGCTCAAAGAGGTTCAAGAGATTAAGAGCAAAGGAATGTTTGAGGTTGTTGCGGAAAGCATTGGAGGCGGCATTGGAGGAGGAGGCGGCGGATCCACTATTAAGGATAGTGATGAGCAGACAGTAGGGTTAGAGGCTGTTTCCGGTTTGGTTTGGAGGTGTTTGACGGTGGAGAACACTGGGATTATTGGTTTGTACGGCGTGGAAGGTGTTGGGAAGACCACAGTTTTGACTCAGGTTAATAACAGGCTGCTTCAACAGAAGGCGAATGGGTTTGATTTCGTTTTGTGGGTGTTTGTGTCCAAGAATCTCAATCTTGAGAAGATTCAAGATACGATTCGAGAGAAGATTGGGTTTTTGGATAGGACATGGACCAGTAAGACCGAGGAAGAGAAAGCTGCGAAGATCTTTGAGATCTTGAGTAAGAGACGTTTTGCTTTGTTTCTTGATGATGTTTGGGAGAAAGTTGATCTCGGTAAGGTTTTTAAATGAATCGAAAACTTGTGATACAAGAAACTGAGTGTTTATATTACTTGCGATCTAAGTTATCTGTTTAATTCTCAGTGAAAGCTGGAGTTCCACTGCCTGATGCGCAGAACCGTTCGAAGATTGTGTTCACGACGTGTAGCGAAGAAGTTTGTAAGGAGATGAGTGCGCAGACAAAGATCAAAGTGGAGAAATTGGCATGGGAGAGAGCTTGGGACTTGTTTAAGAAGAACGTCGGAGAAGATACTGTGAAGAACCATCCGGATATAGCTAAAGTGGCTCAAGAGGTTGCAGCCAAGTGCGATGGTCTTCCTCTGGCCTTGGTCACCATTGGTCGAGCCATGGCCTCCAAGAAAACGCCACAGGAGTGGCGTGACGCTTTATACATCTTGAGTACTTCTCCTCCTAATTTCTCAGGTTCAAGTGTTTATACTGATCATTTTTTTTCTCTATTCATTATAGCTTTTGTATTCGAGGTTTTAGCTAATTATCATTTTTTACTTTTTGTTTTGGAACAGTTCTCAAGTTACTGGACAGGAACTAGCTGAAGCACAGAGGTTGACTTTAAATTGAGGATATTATTGTATTGTTCTAAGTTACTGGCTAAGCTTTTCTTGGAGAAAATGTTTGATTTTCTTTTTAATTGTGAATTTTTTTTGTAATGTTCTCTCATTAGTCATATTTATCTCAATGAATGTTTTATTATCACCGGAAAAATATCCAATTCAATATAGTGAAACAGAGAATGGTACGGAAAAATATTTTCTCAGTGGAGCTTATTAGTTTCTATGTGGAGAAAAAAAAACAAAGAAGCAATACATAAAAGCACAAAAAGAATTAAACCAAAATCAGTTCTTACTGAAGTTTCTTGATACCAGGAAATGAAGGAAGAACTGTGATGAGAGCATCGTTGTATCCTACAGGCTCTGTTGAATCCAGAACAAAGGGAAAAAAACGAAAGTCAGAAGAGAAAAAATCATACTGGTACGAGGAACGATTCAATGACATAAAAGAATGTCTTACCGCCATCTTCGCGGAGTATTTTGACAATCTCACCGGAAACATCAGACTGGAAAAAAGCAAGAACAAAAATAAGAAGATCAAGAAAGCTATAAAAAAACAAAGAATCCAAATGAGATTATTGTTATTACCTCAACTGGGATTTGGCCACCAAGTTGTTCGATGAAGCATAGAACTTGACCTTCTTTCACTATATCTTTCTGTTGAGTAACCAAAACCAAATATATAAATCAATCGAGAGATTACAAATACTTCGCGAAGATGGAGACTTTCAAAGACATGTTACATACCTCTTTACAAAGTGTAGGAGTGCGTTTTCCTTTTATGGTCTTGGATCTCCTGAAATAACCGACCTGCAACAGTAAAATCCAATCAAAACATCCCAAAACATTAGCCTTACTCATCCCAGTTTCAAAACACATGTTAAAGAAAATTATCTAGTCTCTAACCGTTGGAGATTGGAGAATCACTAAACCCTCATCAGCAGCTTTGTTAGCAAGTGTTTGCGATCTGCCTGCTGAAGAAGATGATGTTTTTGTGATAGCTAATGACGAAGAAGTGGCTGAGCCATTAGTATGAATCCCCTCAGAAGTTGCACTTGAAGCAACCACAGGAGAAGTTTGCTGAGGTGGTGGACTACTTTGGTCAGCTAATTTCCTTGCTACATATAGGCGGAAACCTCCCAGCTATTAGAAACATGGAAAAGGGAGAGAGCAGATATATTAGACATTATCTTAAGGAAAACATAGCAGAGAAGAATGAGCCGAGATACAATATATAACGTAAATATAAATTCAGAAATCAGAAATGGGGATTACTTTCAGTTCAAACTCTGCAACTGATGAGGAATTGGTGATTTCAGTGATGAGTGCTTCCACCTAGAAGATGGAAAAGAAACATAATGATTAAAAATTCACATAGCCTATTTCCTAGCTGGCTCTACAAGGTCACAAGTTCTTCCTTCTCTATCATTATAATATGAGAGTGGCAGTAAAAATGAAACTTTTTAACTTTGTGAATTCTCAAAAACAATTCCAAATTGCTCTCCATAAGTTTATAACAGTTGTGCATCATAGTTGGTCTTGGATATGAGATACTTAACAGGAATACAAAACGCACCTCGGAGGAGTTGGGCATGAGTTGAGTATTCACAACAGTTGATATGATCACTTCAGAATCTTCTACGTCAACAATAGCTGTGGTGAAGAATGTTAAAGAACAAACATACTCTTTCCAAATTTAAATGTCATTCCACAGTCCACAACTCCAAACATTGTACAAAAAACAGTAGTAAACACACAATTAAGTGCATCAGAAACACACAAAAACAGATAAAGTACCTTCTGATTCTGCAGGTGGGACAGAAGACAATTGGATAGCTTTCACAGATCTCAGAGTTGTCCTCAGACTCAGACACTTGTTATGGCTATGATCAATAAATAGTCTTTGATTGTTTGGTAACACCAAGTTTCCACATCTTAATCTACTAAAATCTGTCGCGAAAATTCTAACTTTAGGAGCTCCTAAGCTACCTGAAAATAGAATTCAAATGTTACCAATGCTCCTCCATAGAAATTTGCCTTAAACTAACATGTTTCATAGCTGATGTATTACCAAAAAGGAGCAATTTTAAAACAAAATTTGACATCTTTTCATTTTTAATCAAATGGTGGAGACACATCAACAAACCCTAAATCATTAGTCAATACAACAGAGTGAAGCTCATTTTCTTCTCTATACACAAATCACATTGCTAAAAACTCAACTTGTTCAAACCCAATTTTTCATCATTGCTGAATTACAAGATAACAAGATTAGAAAGAATGATTCACAAAAATGAAATACAGCAAAATCATTAAGGATCAATTTTACATTAATCAAAAAATATATATATAATGAAAAATCCAGGCTCGAATGTGAACCCCAAAGCAAGCAATAGATAGAGAAACTTACAAGAATTCATTGAGGAAAAGAAAAAAAAATTGATATAAGAGATACAATAGTAATGTAGATTACGATGAAAATGGGAAACTAAAAAAATGCTGAGTAAACGATACGAACGAGGAAGACGATTTGAAATCAAATTTGAGGAGAATCGATGACTGTTTTTTTTTTTTTTTTATAACAGCGAAGCTAGGGATCAAGAAACTGGATTTGGTTTGGGTTTAAGGCCCATTACATGGTCTACACAACCCATTATCTTTACAAAGCTTTCAAAACTAACTTCGACCCATTGAGATAAACAAATTAATACTGAACTTCCATAATTTAATGAGAAAGTAGTTTTTTTTTTTTTTGGTGTAAATTAGGTCTGGACAAATTATTCGAGATCCAAGATCCGATCCAAAATCTGTTCTGATTCGATTCAAAAAAGAGATGGTCGGATCCGGATCCGGATATATTATTTTGAGACTTCGGATATCCGGATCCGTGTTTATGTATAATTTTTATTTAAAATATATGTATAATACTTAAATATATATTATTTAATATATAAAAATTACTTAAAATATGATAAAAATTAAATTTTCATGAAAATTTAGGATATTTTAAAAACTTTACAAAGTAAAAAATATTTTAATATTATTTCAATTTTTTTTTAATAATTTTATATTATTATTTTATGAATTTTACTTATTTCTCACGGATCTGGATCCGGATCCAGATACCCGCAGATATTGACGGATTCGGATCGGATCCATAATTCTTCGGATCCGATGGATCCAGATCCGGATTCAAATATCCTAAAAATACCGGATATCCGGATCGTGCCCACCCCTAGTGTAAATTATCAAATTTAAGTATTATTATAGCAATTTCTCCTATTTTAATAAATAAGAGTACATCTTTTCTTCTTTCTTTTTATAAGGGCCGAGATATATGAAATTCCATTCCATTTTTTAGTATCCCAATTTACAAAAATAAACATATATTGACTTAGAATCTGTAATTTGCTATTTTCTTGGAAATAAATAAGTGACTAATTATTATTTTCGCTTTAATATATGGCTAAACTAGGAGCCATGAATAACAAAGTATATTAACCCAAAATTATGAAAAAAACTAGTAAAGAATTTTCATATATTTATACCAACATGCATTAAAATTTCAAGTTTAAACAATACGGTAAATAATTTTATATGTGGTTTGTATTTATAGATTTTACTGTGTTAAGTTTTTCTTATACAAATAATAGTATAATACGTACGACTAGTTTATAATATAAAAACCCTCACTAGAGGTTATAAGAGACGAAAAAATGTCTCCAATGTACAATAATATATATAAGTAATTTTGAACAAATAAAGCAATCAGTAAACAATATTCAATTATTTTTTTATATATATATCTATTGAGGAAGATCAGACCAATATTTCTTGAATTTCCCTTTTCAGAAGTTCTTGGAGCCGGGCTTGCTCGAATGGGTCGTGCCAACCGGACTGTTAGGGTTGCTGGTGGCCGGATTCATCCCGAGAGTATTTTTCACAGCGTCGGCTGCTCCTTGTGCCATGCTCTTCACTTGACCACCTGTCTAAACTCCAAGATCAATAATAAACATGTCAATAGATATAATTGTCTATACAATTTAATAATAATAGAAATAATTCTTAACTATTAAACAAAACAAAATTAATGAATAAAAATGAGAGGAAAAATAAACCTGTTGGATGACATTAGAGGCCTGGGAAAGTAGGGTAGGACTGTTCTGATCATGCTCTGAGTGTTGCTGCGAGTGAGTGTGATGATCAGCATGCCCTGAGTGTGGCTGTGAGTTATGAGTGTGATGATCAGCATTCTGGTTCATTGCATGTGATACATTGTTCAAGTACTCTTCCTTCTTTAGCTGTAATAGAAAAAATATTTGATGTACAATTTATTAT
Organism: Nasturtium officinale; assembly: GCA_963854855.1. Classification (NCBI taxonomy): domain Eukaryota; kingdom Viridiplantae; phylum Streptophyta; class Magnoliopsida; order Brassicales; family Brassicaceae; genus Nasturtium; species Nasturtium officinale. The sequence goes on from OY978500.1 coordinate 16,224,916, forward strand.
GTATTCTAGATTTTAAAAACTCACTTCTTCTTTTTTTTTTTTTGTCAACAGGTTTAGAAAACTGACTGATGGTCGAAATTTATGAAAAAACAAAAGAATATTACATATGTACATGGTAGATCCAAAGCATATGCATATAAAGCCATAATTTCGGACTTCAGATATATTTGGTCAAAATTGAAGGGGAATGTTCTTACAGATTTTTTTTTTATAAATTTGCAGTGTTTTAACAGACTTGCAATACATTAACCAAAACATATGAAAGCGGCCACAATGCAGTATCAAGATGCCACGATGTGAGGATGATTATTTTTCATTTAGTTTACCTGAACTTGACCTGTGCCTTCTCTTAATTCCTGGCTTGACGACATCTTTCTTTTGGATCTGTAAATGTCTTTAATTAATGTTGTAAACTTGTCGGAAACTTGAAGGGTTTGATATGCACTATTGTGGTATTTATACAATTCGAAAGTTGTATAATTAGTGAAATCCTAAATCTAAGCATTACACTAACACGTGGAAAATAATACTATTGTCAATCGACATGGCTAAATTTTTTGTGGAGGTGAATAGTTTGAGGACGTATTTACCCTAACTCTGGTTGGTCAAGAAGTGAACGAGGATGACCGGCAAACGAAAGATCTGAAGCCTTTTTCCCGGTGAAAATTTTAAAGGTAAAAAGAAAAAACTGTAAAACTGATTAAAATTTTTTGTTAACCAAAATATTCACAAACTAATCTTGTAGTTATAAAACAAAATACAAATAAATCTGTGAAATTCCAAAGTATGTGTAAATTTATATTATTTCGTATTATTCTATTAGCTTGCAGTTTATTTTTATTTTCATTTACGTTGGTATTTCAAAAAAGTTCTCTTCATAAAATTGTATCTCTAAGTTATGGCGAATAAAATAGAATAAGTTTTTTTTATAAACATAAATATAATAAGTTAAAAGTAAAATATAAATTCAAACAAACAACCGGGGTTTATTGATTGAAATGTATAGATATGCTAATACCAACTAGTCGTCAAATGGTTTAAAGATCTGATTTTCAAGAATTTATTCAGTTTATTTTGATCTCTTTACATTTTTCTTCTAACAATACATTGAGGAAATATCTAGTATTGCTAGTGACAAATAAGTATGATTATAAAACTGTAAAAGTCTTATGTATAAATGACCATTGCATACTCTGCGTTGAGTTACGTGAATATTCCATATAACGTGAGTCACCAGTCAGTCAGTCACCACGTGTCCAGCATATTCCGTAATTCAGTTTTTCCATGACGTGGCATATCAACATAGGCCTCATTATCCTAACTTTGTTTCCTCTATCGTCATCGCGGCACGTAGCTACACACCTGTCGAAAAACTGCAACACGTATCTTGTTCTCACGCCGACCAAGACTTGTTTATAAATAAGGCAACTCACAGTTCCAAACACACAAGCACAGGATCTAGAAAAACAGCTTTTATCAAGAAAACTTTAGTTTCGAGGTTTTTGGAAGAGAGAAAATGGCGTCCCATCAAGAACAGGGTTACAAAGCTGGTGAAGCTAGAGGCAAGGCTCAGGTACTAAATAACTTAGGGCAGGGTAACAAAAATGCGTGTGCAGTTATTAATTTTTTTATGATGTTTATTGTTGTTATTTGATTAAAAACTCATAAAAATATAGGAAGATTTTTAACATTGCAACATACAAATGACTAGTTAGATTATTTAAAGATTTTATTTTATTTTTACATTACTCCTGACGATCTAGCTCAATCCAGTTTTGGGTTATTTACTTAGTTGGCATTTGCATTGATGTAAATTCAATCTTGAATAGGAGAAAACAGGGGAAGCTATGGGTACGATGAGGGAAAAAACACAAGCAGCCCATGACAAAGCTCATGAGACAGCCCAATCAGCTCAACAAAAGGCTCATGAGACAGCTCAGTCAGCCAAAGACAAGACGTCTGAAGCTGCACAAACGACTCAACAGAAAACCCAAGAGTCCAGGGACAAAACGGGTAGTTACATGTCGGAAACCGGGGAAGCAATCAAGAACAAGGCACACAGTGCGGCAGAATGTACCAAAGAGACTGCTGAAGCTGGTAAGGACAAGACCAGTGGATTCTTGGGCCAGACCGGTGAGCAAGTAAAGCAGATGGCTATGGGAGCTACTGATGCAGTTAAGCACACTTTAGGGATTGGCACTGGTGAAGAAAACAAAGAACATGTTTCGTCAGCCCCAAGTGCTACTACTACGACCACTACTCATGATACACAGAGGAAGTGAAGGAGAGGATAAAAAAGTTTGTTTTCTTTTATTGCGTTTGTTTACTTAAAATATTATCCTTTGTTGCGTTTGTGTGATTCTGTTGATCCTTGTTGTTTTTCATTTGGTTTGAATGTACTTTTATGTATTACTATGTTTGATTTTATATATTGGAGATTTCTTATTTGGAGGCGATTTATTTTGGGGATGTGATTTTGAATCAACATATTATTTCACCAATTAACCCAAAAATTTATATGTTGTAAGTAAGATATAACATAAAATAATTCACTTTTTGAAGGTTTCGATCGAAGAACACATTAACTATTGATTATGGATAGCAAAATATAAATATAAATGAAAGATAAAATAGTTTTTATTTATAATCGGTATTAATGGTATAAGGTAGTTGAGCTCCCCGATTCTTTTCTTTTTAAATACCAAATTGCGTGAGCCAGACGCGTATCTCATCGATGACATGATTTCTGCATATGACATAACTCAAATTCAGAGAAGTACTATGTTAAAAATAGTAATTCAAGCAATACAAAATGAATTAAGAAATCAGTGTTTAAACCCTCCGCATTGTTTGAACATAGTTGGAAAATCATTCCTGCGAAGTAAGTCAACACAGTTGTATGCAAACTCGGAGGGAACTACATCATCAGCTGTGATACAAAAACCGAAAGAATATTAACTAGCAATATGATTTCACGATTCTTATGTAAATACTAGTTCGTTAAATAATATAGATGATAATATATCTTGTTGCACATACTAGTGCCATGCAGAAATAAGATTTGTAACTTTGAAGCACGAATTGCAGTCCCAAAAGCAGTATTCATATTGTATTCTAAGTTCCTGCAAGATTTAATTAGTTTTTCAGTTTTCCATCCCTTATTAATAGGTACGTAAATTTAGTTTAGATTAAATTTTTTGACAAGTGATATAATTAAGAATCTACCTCCAATCAGGAAGCCAACCATTGATTCCTATAACAAGTTGTAGGTTAATGGGAATCCTTCCAAAGGCAAAACTACTCGCAAAATAGAGAGCTTGTGCCTATACCTCCTATTCCTTTCATAACTACAATAACCACATTAACATATTAATTAAGTAATCATATATTTGATGTATATATAAGTCTAAACTATCCATGCTAAGTATATATAATTCATGATTACCATGTTCTCGTTCTTTAGTGAGAATGTCGGCAACATATGAATTTACATGATTTAAAGATTCAATATCATCATTCATGTTCTCAGAAACGTTTGTCAAGTCGCACCCTGATTCATAATAGACGTTTATTATATTTATGCAAATAACGGATGGGTTTTAATTCAAGTAAAATTTTAGAGAAGTCTAACATATGTAGTTTAAAAAAAATTAATTAAAAACCAACTAATCTTTACATGCGGTTTTCTTTCGACCCAAGGAAGTAACATGTCGTTTAGGAGCAGTCGGGCAAATCCATTTTATCTATGCCAAATCATAAACTTTGATTATAAACTTAAATTTAGTTTCCATTTTGGCTATATGAAATTAAATTCCTGGAAAACATTGATTTTTTTTACGTATCCATACATGGGGATGACCCAGATCTCTCAGAGTCTGAAGTGAGCTGCAGACAGAATAGACATGTATAAACATAGTGAGAAATACATTTCGAATACAAAAATAAAGTAATAGTTCATTTATATATTGCACAACTTTAGGGAAGCAAACATAAAATCTTATAAGAAACAAATAATTTCAGAGGAAATGTACAATAATATAGATTATATTAGTATTTTTGTACAGTGCTATAACATTTGTGTGCAATTAAAATTTCACCAAAAAACATGCAGAATTGACAAAAAAATAGGTTTTAAAGATTATGGAAAAATTCAGATTTTCAATTTTAAAACACACAAAAAGTTGGAAGTACTTTTAGATAATGTTTTAATTAAGACGATGATAAGTTGCTTTGATTGTTGAAAAACAAATAAGTATATACTATAACACAAACTAAAGCATGAGATAGTATTACTTGTCGCCTCTCTGCCCGACGTCGTGTAGCCAAACTATAGTGGCTTTATGAACCCCAATGGGACGAATAATATATTTCCTTCCAAATTCCAAGCCATCTGCGTCTCCACTACCTGATGGAGTTATCATATACAAATTCACAACTCAGTTCCATGCAGAGAATATATACGAGAGAAAATACTCTCACAATTTTGACTATATGGAAGAAAACAAACCAGAAGCCATGCTTTGATAAGAAAAACTTTTGGTTAGCTTTAAGGTAATTTTAAAATTATTTAGGAAGCTTTTAACTTGCACCAAAGATGGAAAATATGAGAGAAAACAAGGGAGAAAATTGTGTATTTATACAAATATACTTATTTTGTTAACGTACAAAGGAGCTTTAGTACTAAAAGTTGACAAAAATCTTTCTCCTAAAAGTTGGATGGATTACAAAGATCTCATATACTAAATTGGGCGGAACACTATTTATATAAAAGAAATTTTCATAACTTTTACAATTGGGTGAATTTTATTATTTGATATTTGTTTTATTATTTCACAAAAAGAAGATTGCAGCAACCAAAAAAAAGTCTTAATTGGGTGGAAGACAATATATTGATATAGATCTAGTATTATATTAAAAGGTAAGTCTTTAAGAACATTTAGTTTGATTATGTTTTGAGCCACTAAAATTATTTGAAAATATTAAGTTTTTCTGTTATTATAGTCCTAAAATTATTTGAAAATATTAAGTTTTTCTGTTATTATAGTCTTTAATAATTAATTAAGCAAACACAATCTATGCACATTTTAATTGTTAATTTATTGATTATTATCTTCCTAATTTCATTACATTGCATGAAGATTTTATTTTTTTGTTTAAAAAAAAAATTCGCTATTCTATTTAACTATAAATGATTCATTATATATATATACTAAAATAGTTTTTGATTGAATTCGTAGCATGTGTGTATTGTCTGGGTTATCGAGCACAGTATACGCAGATGATTTAATCTATTATTTTATTTTATTTTGTAAAAACTAGGATTGGGCAAAAAAAACCACACACAAACCTGCACCCAAACCCAATTCTAAGAAACCCAATATGAATCCGATCTAAAATTTTAAAATATCAACGAATTCTAAACTTCTAAAAACTTAAATCTGAACCCGAATTAATTTCTGAGTTTTCTCAAACTATAATCACATAATAATAATATATTAATAATATATATATTTATAATCATTCAAAAGTTAAACTATTATAATATTTAAATATTTTGGGTATTTTATTATTTTTGGATAGATTCATGTATAAAACTATAAATACCGGAGTTTAGGATATCTTCGGGTAGTATAGATATTTTAAGACAAAAAATAACAAAATAATTAAATTATCCTATTTGTTTAACTTATATATACTTTTGAAAATATAACCAAACTTTATTTAAATTTAACTATTTTTAGTTTTTGCTAATACTTCAGAACTTGAAGATATCCAATCCAAATATATAAAATAGCGGAACAATTCTTATACTTCCAAATCTAAATATCTGAAAACCCAAAATATCCGATCCAACGAGAGTAAAGAAATGTTGCTTTCGAAAACATTAAATATCATAAAGTTTAAGGAAAAGTATTAACATGATTTGTTTGGAGCTGTCGACGCATTTTTGGGTCATTGGTCAATGGTTAAAAATATTCTACATCAAATTGGTGTTCGATTTCTTGAGATGCAACTTCTTGTAGATTAATGGATTTAAGTTTGTCAGAGATTTCATAATAGATTTCATAACGCTGCAGAATTTTCCGTTATGGTCTTACGTGTTGTATGAAAAACATGTCCATTATGGAGATGTTATATATGCAAATCATACATTATAGATCGAGTGTTGTGGTGAACATAATTTGTTTTGCTCTTAATTACTCTTTCCTTCTTAAATAAATTGTAAATACATGGGAAAATGTAGGGTGTTTCTTATATATTGCTGGTGAGATGTTTCATTTTTTTTTTCATTGTCAGACCAAAATTTCATTAAGTTTAATCTCCATAAAAGGAGTCAGAAATAGAGTACATTCGATTCAAACTGGCAAACACAGATTACAATACAATATGCAACAAACTCAACTAAACTTATAGAGAAATCCTGCAAATTCCTTTTGAGAAACATCATAACTGGTGCATGTAATATCGAAGAGCAAACCCGAAGAATATTGGGGGTTTGAAATCACTTACATATCCTCACCAACAAAAGGAGAACGAAGAGTCAGATTCTCCTCTGCAAAGGCAGATGGGGCAAGTCTTCAGCCATTGATGGCCCCTCTTTGAAGTGAGAGAGCTTGACATATTCCAGTTAACTGAAACTTTAAAGCTCCAGTCTGATTTGATTGATGTGCTTCAAGCCAACTTTCTGAATCCGTGATATCCATGAGGCTTGATCTCATCTTTCCGCATCTTATCTTCACTAACAAGAACTGATGCCAAAGAAAAACTGATGTTGGTTACGTGAAGACCACTCAACCACCAACACTTTTACTCCCTGAAGCTAAACTACTCAAAACAAGACGGATGTATGGGATAAATAAGTAAAAAAACCATAAAGAAGTAACCAGAGCAAGGATTGGGATTATCAAATTTTCTCCCAATAATCTCAATGGACGTACAAACATGACATTCAAGAATCCACCAATAGGGGCTAGCTCTTGTATTGATTTCCTCAGATCTAGAAAAGCAGTAACTCACACAGTGTTGGAGTTTGAGTATATGAGAGCATCCACATCGGGCATTTCTCACCATAGTTTTTTAAAATAAAAAAATAATAAAATTAAATAAAGGAAGGAAAGAGAAACACGATACATTTTTGAAAGTTCTCTTTTGAGAAACTCGATACGTTTCTAAAAGTTCTCTTTCGATAAACGTTTCTAACAATTGAAGAACTACATTTGTAAAACTGTCCAATTTTAATTGGTTAATTTCTTTCTTTTATTAAATATTTTTATTTTTATTTTTTTCTAAGAAACTCAAACAGTTCCTACTGGAACTGCTCTGATCAAATCTACAAAAAAGAAAAAAGAGAACAAGAGTTGTTAAAATTGTTAAATGAGTTAGTTAAAGTTCTAGTTTAAATCTAAGTGTATCTTTACTAAATTGTTAGGAGTTGTTATCATAAACCTAGAAATATGGGTTGTTAGTAGAGTGTTAATAAGTTTAGTTTAAGTAGATCTTAATTGAGTTTCAAAGTGTGATAGACTCTTATATAAAAATATGTAATATGTAATAAAAATGCACGAGAAACAATGTAGACAATTAACCAAAACCTCTCTAAGTTACTTTTTGTTTTCTAAGTTATTTCTTGTTTTACTTAGAACAAAAACTAAAAGAAACAAGAGAGATAAAGAGAAAGAATTATCTAAATCTTTATTTGTGTGAGATAATCCACTTCAAAAGATAAAATCACACTAAAATTAGATTAGAAAATAGAAGGCCAAACTTTGACCCAACAGAAAAAATAAATAACGAACATAGAATATAAATGTTAATAAGAAGAGGGGAATGTTGTTTAAAGTGATTAAAAATTGTAACTATACTGTTACTCCCTATTAGCGTTTAAGCTCGAAAATTATGGATATTTGTCTCAAATTCTATTCTCTCACTTTTTACTTTTAATTTCAGCTAATAATTCCTAAATTATAACAAAATATATTAAAGATGTCACATCAAAAGAAGAGATTGTTAGCACCATAAAAATATATCTCACTTCTCATTTAGAGCATTTCCAACCCATTCATCTATTTTTATTCAAAAATAGAGTAACATTAAAATAAAGATGTTTTTATTCCAACCCTTCCCTCTACTTTACTCTATAAATAGTTTTCCAAATATATTCTTAATCTACTTAGTTATTAATTTTCTAAAAACATGATTATTAATCATAATTATAAATTTACCCCCCCCCCCATATTTTTTAAGCCAAAAAATCAATGAAAATGGTTATTTACTGAAATTAAAAAATTATAACATAAATAAAATTACATTACACAACATACGAAAAAAAAATTAAAACAACAAAAGATACTGTATATATATATATATATATATTTAACCATCAACATTAGATTATTTTTCCCACATGCATATGATCAATTAAAGCATTTCAAACTGTGAAATGAGCTATCAAATAACTATTGGTTACGAATAGCAAAAATAATAACAGTGAAAGATAAAATGGTATTTCAAAAATTAGTATTCATGGTGTACGGTAGTTATGCTCTCCGAATCTTTTCTTTAAGCAGAATTTTTGAACTATATCGTCAAATCCCTAACTGCGTGAGCCAGACTTTGATCTCATTCATCACATGATCCCTGCATATGGTATAATTAAAATTCAGAGAAAGATGTTAAGAAATGGTAATTCAAACAAAACAAAGTAAAGAAATCAGTGTTACAACAACCCTCCGCATTGTTTGAACATGGTTGGAAAATCAGTCCTGCGAAGTAAGTCAGCGCAGTTGTATGCAAATTCAGAGGGAACTACATCATCAGCTGTGGTACAAAAAACCGAAAGAATATTAGCTAGCATGATCTCACGATTCATATATATATATGTTCACAAAAAATTAGAGAACATATATGATATTTATATATCTTGTTGCACATACAAGTTCCCTGCAGAATTAGGATTTGTAACTTTGAAGCACGAATTGCAGTCCCAAAAGCAGTATTCATATTGTATTCTAAGTTCCTGCAATATTTAATTAGTTCATTTTTCCATCCCTTATTAATAGGTACTTAAATTAATTTTAGTTTAATATTTTGACAAGTGATATAATTAAGAATCTACCTCCAACCAGGAAGCCAACCATTGATTCCTATAACAACTTGTAGGTCTATGGGAATCCTTCCAAAGGCATAACAACTCGCAAAATAGAGAGCTTGTGCTGCACCCAAGCCTATACCTCCTATTCCTTTCATAACTACAATAACCAACATTAACATATTAATTAAAATTAATCATATATTTGATGTAATAATAACATAAGTCTAAACTAAGCATGTTACGTATAGATAATTCCGGATTACCAGGTCCTGGTTCAGAAGCGAGAATGTTGGCAATATATGTATTTACATGATTTAAAGATTCAATATCATCTTGCATGTTCTCAGAAACCTTTGTAAGGTCGCACCCTGATTCATCATTGAGGTTTATTATATACTTTTAGTTATATAATTAGCTTTTGATTTAATATTTTAGAGACATCATTTGTGTATTTTTAAAATAATTTAAAACCAGCTATGATTTTTACATGCAGTAGTTTCCTCTCCACCCAAGGAAGTAACACGTCGTATAGGAGCAGTGAGCAAAATCCATTTTATCTATGCCAAATCATAAACTTTGATTATAGAAACTTGAATCTAGTTTCCGTTTTGGCTACAATAAAATATAATTAATGGAAACATGTATATTTTTTTTAATGGATCCATACATTGGGATGACCCAGCTGTCGCAGGGGCTGAATTCCGCTGGACAGAATAAACATGTATAAAGTTAGTAAGAAATACATTTCGAATATAAAAATAAAATAATAGTTAATGTATATACTGTACGACTCTAGTGAAACGAACTTAAAATCTTATAAAAAATTCAGTGGAAATGTACGATAATTGAGAATATATATTATTCTTTGCAGTGCTACAATATTTATATGCTATTAAAATTTCACCAAAAAATTATGTAGAATAGAGAAAATTAGTTTTTGTCGATCATGTCAAAATTCAGCTTTTCAATTTTTAAAACACTTAAAAAGATGGGAGTACTTTGAAATCATGTTTTTTTTTATTAAGACGAGAATAAGTTGCTTTGATTGTTGAAAACAAAAAAATGAAAAAGGTTTATATAACAATAAAATTTAAAGCGAGTGAGAGTATTTATTACTCGAGGCCTTTCTGCCCAACGTCGTGTAGCCAAACTATAGTGGCTTTATGAAGTCCTATGGCCTCAATAGTATATGTCGTCTTAAATTTCAAGCCACCAGGGCCGCCGGATTGTGACCCTCTCTTACTACCTGTATAGAGTTATCATTTCCAAATTCACAAATCAGTTCCATACATATAATATATATGAGAGAAAATAGTCTAACAATTTTGACTATTAGCTATGGAAGAAAACAAACCCGAAGCAAGATGAGAAGAACCCTTGGGTTTTTTTTGGGACATTTTAAAAATTCTTTCAGAAGCTTTTAACTTGTACCAAAGGTGGAAAATATGAGAGAAAACAAGGGAAAGTTGTGTATTTATACAAATTATTCTTATAATTTTGTTAACATGCAAAGGATCTTTAGTACTAAGACTTGACAAAAATCTTACTCTTAAATTTGGATGGATTACAAAAATCTTATATACTAAATTGGGCGAAACACTATTTATATAAAACAAATTTTAATAGAAAAACTTATTGGAGGCATAATTTATTTAAAGAAAATTAATAATTTTTATTTATTTAATGTTCTGTTTTATTATTTCACAAAAGGAAGAACGCACAAAACTTAATTGGGTGGAAGACAATCTATAGATCCAATATTCCCTTAAAAGGGAACTCTTTTTAATTAAAAACAAATCTACACATATTTATATTGTTAATTTATTAACTATTATCTTCCTAATTTCATTACACATATGAAGATTTTATACTTTTTAAATTAAGATTTTTGGAAGGTATAAACATTTAAAATTTAAGTGTATTATATATAGTAAAATTTTGTTTTTTCGTCTCTTCAGTAACTAACTTATATTTATTTTCATATCTCATAAAATTTCTGTCTTTTTTTTGTTGGTTCTACATTTTGATTGAATTCCTAGTATGCTTTTATTTTAGAGAATATGTAGCAAATACTCCAAGAACCAAAATTATTTAACATTTTGATCAATAATAGTTGTCAGGAGATATTCTTAAATTACATAAAAGTCATTTGTTTGACCACACCCTATTTATTTTTATTTATGTGTGTTTGTTCAGAAACATTATTATTTTCATGGTATTTTTAAATGACATGTTATCATTTATGTTTACACGTTAATTTCTAAGTGACACAATATTATTTATATATGTCATTTTACTTTTATATAATTCATTATGTCAATAAGTTATTTTGATATTTTTTTGTTTTTCACAAGATTTAATTTTTCTCAATATTGTTTGTTCTGTTTTATCCCAAATTATATGTTATTGTGTACTGTTAAGTGACAACATTTTTAGATCATTAAGTTATCTATATATATCATGTTATTTAAACTAATATATTTTTTATCCTGCCATAAACTTATTTTTATTTACTACACATCATTATTTATGTGTAATCTTAATTTCTGAATGAAACAATGTATTGTTATATAGCATTATTTTTGTATTGTGACATTATATTTTTCTTTAAATAAAATATATATTTCACTTAGATATAACATAAACTGGAAGTCTATATTTAATTTTATTTTAAAATTTTAAACAGAAAATACATTATCTATTTATTATGAATAGCAAATAAGAAAATAATTAAAACCCATTATATATTGTATAGTTTTTTTTGTCTCCATTTCCTTTTATTTATTTTTTCCTAAAAGCAGGTTATGGTGTTAATCCTCATAGCTCAAGGTATTGTATGAGCCATTGAGCTACCTCTTGCAAATTATGTTCCCTGTACATGACATAGTCCATTTTTAGAGACACGCTTTCAAACAAATGGTAACTAAAGCAAACTAATTTTAGAAGTAATTAATTTGTATACCCTTCATATTTCTTTAGCATGGCTGGAAATCCAGCCATGAGAAGGGAGTGAGCACATTTGTGTGCAAATGAGTGCGGAACAATATCATTAGCTGTGACACATTAAATCCAAAAATCAGCATTACCTCACGATTGTTATCTAAATTGTAGAAATAGTTATATATATATATACATACAGTGTGTAAGTAAGATTGGTAGCCTTGACGCACGATTTGGAGCCTCAGAACTAGATGCCATAGCGTTTCGTAAGCTCCTACAAGATTGATTTGTGTTTTCCGTTTTTATAGTTTAAGTTAAAATAATAGAAATAGGTAACATTAGTTAGGGGCTTGAAGAGGGTACCTCCACTCAGGAAGCCAACCGTTGAGCCCTATAACAACTCTTACGCTAACGTTAATCCAATCAAAGGCATAACAACTCGCATAGTAGAGAGCTTCCGCTGCACCCAAGCCGATTCCTCCTATTCCTTTCTTGACTATTGATATTAACCAAAGATTATTATATTATATATATATCATGAGGTCTAAACCATATGCATGTACAATGTTTTCAAGTGTAGAAAACTATATGTTACCATTTGGGGGTTCAGTAGACAAAAGATTAGCAACATATAAAACTGTATAATATAGAGATCCCACATCCTCTTGCATGTTTTCAGAAATTTGTGTGAGATCGGACCCTGATTCATCAGGAATTAATTGTATATACAAAATTGGCAGTTTCAATTCTAGCTAGTAATATTTTACAGATCAAATGATGATATTATTTTTTAATGAAAAATTTAAACCATATATTGATCTTACATGCAGGGGTTTCCATTCCACCGAAATAAGCAACAGGGCGTGTAGGAGCAGTCGGACAAATCCACTTTATCTATACAAAGTCATTTACTTTCATAATTAGAAACTTCAACCAATTTTCAATTTGGCTATTAAGAAATCTAAACCATGGAAAAGCATGCATATTGGATCCATACGTTAGGAAGTCCCAATTGTCTCACAAACCGAGCTGAACTGTTGACATAATAGACATATGTAGTTAGGAACAAGAGTTAAGGTATATATGTGTATATATATATATACAACTTTAGTGGAATTATCTTAATTAATAATCTCTCATAAGAAAAGATAAATTAAGAAGAAAGGTAAAATAGAAAAATTAAAAAGAAAGGTAAAATAGAAAAATTCAGACGACAAGTCCAATGGAGGATATCTATTATTTTTGTGGTGTCATAACAATTATCCTGTATATAATAGACGAATGAAATCTCTCCCGCATAGATACATCATCATCTGTTAATTAATCTTATTAATAAAAATATATTCATTGTTATCTAATCATTAACTTGGAATTAATTAACTTGAGAATTATAAATGTATAAACAGTTAAATTCAGAGTTAATTTTAAAACGTAAAAGATATGTACCACTAAACTAAAAATATATTACATCTAACTTATTTTTCAAAAATATAAAAAGGTAAATGAACAAAACAATGAAATATAAGGAAAAACACATGTAAATCATCAAATAAACATTTCTTCAGATACAAATTTATTACATATAATATTAATGAAATTCTTTTAAATAATTGTAAGTATAAAACACTATAGATATGAAATTTCTGCGTATCTGCGTGGCTATATGTCTAGTATACAAATAAAAAATCAACACGAAAAATATGCACAAAGTTGAAATTAGTGAGTATTTACAGATTATGCCAAAATTTTACCATTTAAAAATGTATTTTGTAGATAAAGGTAACCTAAAAGTTGATGTTTTTTTTTTCAAAACATGTTTATGAAAAAGCGGTTGTTTTGATTTTTGAAAGCAAAGAAATAGACATAACAATAAAACAAAAAATTAAGCATGTGAAAGTATTATTTACTCGGCGCCTGTGTAGCCGACGTCATGCAGCCAGACCACAGTTGCCTTATGAGTTCCTATGGGTTTAACGATTTGACAGTCTCCAAATTGAGGGCCACTTCGACTACCTGTAAAAAAACATCATATAAATTCATTAATCAGGTCAATATAGAGAACATATAGCCCAACAACTTTGATGACTATGGAAGAAAAATGAATAAATAAACAATCACAACAAAATAGGAAAACAATTACCAGAAGCCATGATTTGATTTGAATAACTTCTTGTTTCTCAAGGGTATTTTATTTTATCCTTTCTCAGACTTTTAAGTTGCAAGATGAAAATATTAGGGAAGATAAGGAAGGACATTATGTATTTAACTATTTATACACCCACGTAGAAAATTATTTTTATTAAAATTTGGATGCATGACAAAATCTTACTTTTAAAAGTCGGATAAATGTCAAAGATCTTATCATTCAAAGATTTTAGTTAGTAAAATTAATTTCATCTTCTTCACTTTTTGGCACACATTAAATTTTTGAAAAGAAATTCACGAAATGCACCAAAAAACGCTAAAACCTTATTTATGTTTCCTTCCTAGTCATCCGCAAACGTGGCTTTTTATTTGAAATATCCATTTATTACTTATATATATATAACCTATTGTGAGATATCATTAATGTGGCTGCTGTCACAAAAATTGAACAATATTTCATATTTTTAAATATTGAAAAAGGATTAAAGCAAAATATCTATACTATTAAAATTTAATTACATATTTTGTTAAATTATAACCAAACACCATTAAGCTAATTCATACATCTAAATACTCACCTACCTATTAATATTTTAGAAACTAATAATAATTTTAAATTTCCTAAGTATCTCTATCTAAATCTGTATATTATTAAAATTCAAGTACACATGTTGTTAAGATTGTAACCAACTACCCCTAAACAAATCCATACATCCAAAAATTCACATACATATTATTATTATTATAGAAACTAAAATAATTTCAAATTTTCTAAGATTTATCTATCTAGTTTAAATCGATATATTAAACATAATTACGAATCTCTTTTCAACTTTATTTTTAATTTATTTTCTAGTGCATATCCTTATAATATTAAATTAAAATACTTTAATCATAGTATACAAGCACCATTAAAACATAATTATTTTATATTTGTATCAGATTTAATATTATGGAAACTCACATTTATTTTAAATTTTTTAAAATCTCTCTACCTAATGTAAACCATTATATTAAAAACAATTATGATTCATCTTTCACCTTTATTTTATTTTATTTTTAAGTTATTTAGAATTATTATTAGATATATATACATATATATTAGGAAGTCAAATCAATGACTAATGGAATGTAAAGACTAAAGATCATCTTCATGAGTTTCTCATTAAAAAAAAGAAGAAGAAAGAGAAATATATAAGGAATTGGGTTTTCAGACAAAACTTCGTGGCAGACTCTTGTGATATGTGTATTTTATTAACTGATCAATTTTTTCTTATTAAAAATATAATTAAACGAAAGTATTTTATTTTATTTTATTTCTGAGATATAAGGAGACACCACTGATATGGGTGCTCTAGAGTACATATTTGTATCAATTGACCCCAAAATCCCACATGTTATAGTTCGGTTCAGCTGGGGGCTTCCTTTGCACATTTTGGTGCCTTATAAGAAAGTTTCAGTTTAATACAGCAACAGCAGTTAAGAAGTCTTTAGATATATTTTTTTGTTTTTGGATATGAAGTGAACTTGGAAAATTCAAGAAACCAAGAAAAAAAAACATTCAACCCCCTTTATTCAATATCAAGAATCCAACTTGGGCAAAGAACAAGCGACAAAATTAAAGAAATCATAAAACAGCGAACGATATGAACTATATATACCCCATGAAACCCACCCATTATACATTCTATTATCTCAAGTCTACACTAGTTTCCTTCCCCCCCTCCCTCCCTCCCACCTCACAATTCCTTTTTCATTCCCAGTTATTCTTTGTGGTCGACCATGTCATCTATATAGGTAGATGAATTAAAGTTTAATGTGAGCCCTCGAGGCCGAGTCTCGTTTTGAGCCAGTGAACGACCTCATCCATTTCTTTGGGAACGGTATAGTGACCAAGTCTGCACATTTGCATAAACCAAAAACTCTTTCTAAGTATGTTCAAAGAAATGATGAAATCAATATTTTACCTTAAAAAAATGATGAAATCATATCATTTTTGCAACTCTTTGGTTACGTGAAGATTAGTTACCCGTCATATGGTCTGAAAATGACTTGTCGAAATCCAGCCATGGCAAGGGACTGCGCAGATTTCTCTCCAAACCTATAAGGTACCACATCATCGGCTGTGCCACACAAAAAAATGGTAAAGATCAGCTTCGAGCGGTCATTAGTCAAAGCGAAAAAATGGATATAATTTATAGATTACAAACGGACTTGTTTACACATACAATTTCCATGTGTAAGTATGATTGGTAACGATGCAGCACGCCTCGCAGCCTCATATGAAGATTCTATTTTGCTCCTTAAGCTCCTACAAAATTAATTTAGGCTTCTAATATAAGTTAAAAACAATGACTATGCAACATTAAGTTAAAGGAAAATAAAGTTAGTATATAAGACGAGGGCTTGAAGAGTAATTACTTCCAACCAGGAAGCCAGCCGCTAAGCCCTACAACAGCTCGTAGGTTTATAGGATAAGCATGGCCAGTTCCATAACGTCCAAGAGTGTAACAAGTTGCGGAGTAGAGAGCTATTGCTGCTCCCATACTGAACCCTCCAATCCCCACTTTGACTATCAAAATCATACGAACAAGTCAAGGGTCTAACTAAAGATCGTTGTGATGGAGACTGTGCATGAAAGATGATTCTGACTTACCATCTGGTGGTTCAGCGGACAAAAGATTAGCAATATGTGAAGCTGAAGCATCTAAACCTTCCAAATCATCATGACTGTCTTCAGATATTTCCCCAACGTCAAACCCTGTTTTAATGTGACCGTTTATTCACTTTTCCAGTTTCTATAAATACTTAAGAGACAAAAAAAGAATGTTTATTTAAGTTTTCAAAAGAGAGAACTGATCTTACAAGCAGTGCAGGTAAATCCACCAAGACTTGAAACAGGACGCGAAGGAGCGGTTGGACAAATCCATTTTATCTATGAAATAACATATATATTTTGATTAGAAACTTCAATAGAGATATTACTTTGATGTAATGTAGCCAAAATACAAAAAAATAAAAATAAATAACTGGTGTGGATATATAACCAAACATATTTATCAGATTCTTACATTTGGAAGATGCAAGCTTTCCATGAGCTGAGATGAGCTGTAGCAAAACAGAGACAAAGTTGAGAAACACAAAGTATGAAATATTCTTTTTCATATATATGGGACGAGAAAATTATCTTGTTAATTCTTTACTAACAACAGAACTAAGTGAAGCTAGTGGTCCCTCAAAGACATGAATAACGTAGATACGACTTTTTTGTTTTATTACAAACTTTAATAAATTAGACTTAATATCCCCATAAGATAAGACATCTGAGACGAAAGGTACAATGGAAATATCAATTAATTCTTTGCGGTGCCACAACATTTATATGCAAAAAGGAACAAGAGATCAAAGAAACAGTAAATCTAAACATGTTAGTTGAATATTGGTATTAGAGAACATGCCAAAATTCAACTTTCGAAAACTTCTTTTTCTTCTCATTTAAATACATCCAAAAGGTTAAGATTTTTCCAAAGACAAGACATATTTTATGCTTAATACGACGAGCAAGAGGTTAATCTTCAAGGGATTAGTTTTCTCTTTTTCAGACAAAAAAGACATAATAATACAAAGAAGCCATGTGAAGAGTGTTTACCTAGACCCATTGTCACCAAGACCATGAAGCCAGACTAGAGTGGCTTGGTGCTTTCCTTTTGGCCTCACAACATAAGTCCTTCCAAATTCATATCCCCTAGCATTTCTACTACCTTCAAAGGTTTTACGATTATACATAGCATTAGTCATAAATAAGTTTCAAGCAATATATATATATATATATATTAAGATAACAAGAGAAACTTCAAATCAAACCGCATATTTATCCTTGAAAACTATCGAACATATCTTATGATAAAAATTTGCTCATAACAAGTAGCACTAAGATTTCAAGATAATATTAACATGAATAATCAAGAAAGGGAAAACAAAACAAACCAGAACCCATGCTTTGATGAGAGTAGCTCATTTGTTGTTATTGAAGCCTCCAAAGGTCTTTTTATTTTTATTTTTCTTGGCGCTTTCAAGTTTCAAATACAAACAAGTGATGGTAAATAAATTAGAAGGCTAGGTGTATTTATAGACCGAATGAAAGGGGTGATGTGGAAATTTGAAATTAAAAACGAAGAATTGAATCTGAATCATTCACTATAGGATGATCAATGTGTACACAGCTAACCAAAACTACTAGAAAGGGAATTAAAGGGGGGAAACTATAGACGTATAGAGGATGCATAGACGTATAGAGGATGTATCCATGAAAGGGAGAGCATACAAAATAAGATTAAAGAAGATATAATTTTTCTTTATACAAGAAAAGAAATCAATCTTTTTGGAAACATGAGGAATATAGGGAACAAAAAAAACAGAGCAAAAGAGCTAGCGGTAGCACGAAACAGAGAGGCAGAGAGAAAGAATCAATGCCTTGTGGTGGAGGAAAAAAATAAAGAAACACAAATTAACCTTTTCTCCTCTAAGAATATTAGTTCTATACAGAAAAACACATTTTTAGTTGAAACATTAAGGCATAATCCAAAATTGTAAAAGTAGACATATTTCATTGTTCAATCATTTATTTGTGAAACAATAAAATTTTAGATGACTGATGGATACCCATTAACCATAAAGCTTTAAATTCTTAAACTTTGTGACAAACAAAAACAAAATAAAGATTGGATTTGCAATCAAGGGTATTTTTTTTGTTAAAAACAGTTAAGGGCTTTGTTTTATGTAAGGGTTCTTCGATATATAATAAAGTTTTGGATTTACTGAAATGATGGCAAGTATTGAAAAAAAAAACATAAGAGACCAACCTGGATTTTTCAGGTGGGGTGAAGAAGATATTGAAGAAAAAGACATAACATCTTTTTCATCAATTTTAACGCTTTGTTCATTGCCATTGATAATGGTTGTTGCCCATTGCCCAATGCCCACCAATAGATTCAAAATCTTTTGGGTTACCCAGTTCCTATGAGTCAGAACTCATGAGCACATTTCACTCAAATTATAAATTAATTTTGAAAACAATAAATACACAATTTTTTTTTGTTTCATCTACAGTCCACACAGATATACACAATTTCTTTAGGTTATCAGTTGGGTTATCAATATGATCTTAAATTTAATTCTAATAAGTTTTCGGCAACTATTGTTAACTAATTTTTTTAATATATATCAAGTTGTTACATATTGGGGGGTAGGTAACTGATTTTCATTTCCTACTACCAATATTGATACAAATACTCAATCGATTAATAAACGGTTTTTTGGTGTTGAAATTACAAAACAAAATATTGGAAATTTGATGAAAATTTGAAGTTTTATATAACCCTTTTGTAAGTACAGGGAAATTTTCGCAGCAGTTTTTTAAATTAAAATTAGAATTTTTATATAGCATAGATTACCCTTAGCCGTTTTAAAAATAATTGGAAATTTTTGGTAATATATATATATATATATTTTTGGGGACATAACATTATTTCCTCCAAAGTTTCATAAGATTTTTTGAAACTTTCACAAGTTCTGAAAAAAAACTATCACAAATGATTTAAATATCAATATTTTTATGAAGCAATCAACATCTTTATTTTAGAAAATCTTATCATTTTACTCATTTGAAAATTCATCTGTTTAGAACTAAACTCTAAAAATTGTGAAATGTAAACTCTAACTCCATCGGGTCTCGGTTTTGAATCCCAGAAAATATGGGTTCTTGACGATTAATAAATGTAAAACTTATCAGATGTTCTAGAGAGCTTACCAGATGATCTAGAGTGTTGTAGAAAGAACTGACCCTCATGGTTTCGAGTACTGCGGGAGAGCATGTCCATCATAGGGATATCGTAAATGCAAAACCATTTATCGTAAATTCGAGTTTTGCAGGAAGAGTGTGTCCATCAATGAGATGTCGTACATGCAGAATCGTCCACTGTAGAAAGTTTGTATCGTGGAGTCAATGGTTTTAAACTCCAAGTTTTTAATTATCACCAAAATCTAAATGATAATCCTATAATTTAAATTATAACTGATATTTATTCTTTGAAAGAAAAATTAGAAACTGAGAAAAAAGGAAAATAATAAAAACAAATCTAGTAGTTTACAGCCCTAGAAAAAAAAACTTTTTAAAGAATATTAAATCTTGGCAAAATTTAACTCTTATAATTTCCTAAAAGTTCATTAATCAGACTTCCAAGTTTTATTTCTTACAAAATAATAATTTAAAATATGGATGATGTGCCTTAATACTCATTTTTATTTTGAAATAACCAATATACCTTATCAAAAAAATTAAAATTTGAAAACAATATTATTCTGAAGGTGTTGACATGAAAAGGGAATAATTAGAAAGGTGAGTGGATCTGAGCACATGCAACACAATGCATGTGTCACCTATATACTATAGTAATGTTGTAAAACTCGTTAGGCGCTAGTTGTGCGGCGAGTATGTATTTAGCGTCTAGGAGATTAATCGGGGAGTAAACGGAAATTAATCGGAAATTATTTTTAGATTATTTTAATATTTTTAAAATATATTTATCTATTATATTAAACTTTTAAATAATATTTTTTTTAAAATTATAGTAAATACATAAAAATATAGTATTAATAATTTATTTTATGATTTTTATTTATATTTTTAACATAATTTATTATAAACATCACAAATTCTCAATATAAATGTTTGTATAACAAAAAACAAAAAAATTTTATACCTGAAAATTTAAAAATAATTAGATTATAGATGATTAGGCGGAAAATAATCGGATTATGCGGGGATTAATCGGATTAGACGGAGAGTAATCAGTTGACTAACTTTTTCGAGAGATTAGTCATTAATCGAGGTGTCAAAGGAGGGTATAGCGACAAAATGGGGTGTAATCGGAGGTACACGAAGATTTTTTAAACATTGAACTATAGTAATTTACTCTTCATGGCCCAATCACCCATCATCTCCATTCCCCCAATTTTATAGATTGATTGAAGTTGTTGGGTCAGTAGTAGACTCGGTACAAGAATTATTTCAAATCAGAAATTATAATTAAAGCTCTTGTTTAATCTATTAAAGGTTTTTTTGACACTAACTAAAACTTTTTATAAATTCAAACCGTGGTACAGAATTTGCTTTATAATGCAAACAAATTTGGGACTCTATGCTACTTTTAATACATAACTAAACAAAAGTGTATCATGATATTAAAATAGCTAGTAAATTGTATAGAAAAAAGACAACCGAAGCAATAAATGATATCAAACAGTATGTTAGATAAACGAAATAATTGTACTTTTTAATCCTTTACTATATTTCCTTTGACGCAAAAAAAAAATTAGAAAATTCTAGCCTTGGCGCGTAGATTTAATAAAACTTAACAAAATTAGTTCTCTTAGAGATTTATGGAATGATTACTATCTCATCTGGTTCTAACTTCTAAATATGATCATAGTATGTTTGAGTAATATTTAGCTGGAAATGGTTTGACTAAAATTATCGGGAACAGTAACTAATGGAATATGAACATTAACTTTTTGGTTAAAATTAAAAGGCGAATCATATTAGATTAATTGATTTCTTAGGAAGGTCAAGCAATTTACAATTTAATTATACTGTATTTGCACGGTGAAAATTTTCCGTATTACCTTTTGTTAGTCAACTCTGTTTATACCCTCACCATTATCTTAAGGAAAAACAAATAACTTCAATGGGAGTGAAGAATCAGCCGAAATAAGAAAAGTTGAGTTCAATTTGTATTTAATTTGATTTAATTTGATTTATACTATTTTGTTGAAAATGTATTATATTTGAGATATCGAAGGAGAGCTAGATGCTTTCCGCACTAGAATGTTAACTAGTTAATACTTAATAGTATTTAAAGGTGTATAGTGTTTGCTTGTTCGTAGGGTTAAAGGGCTAATTATAACTAAGGTCATTATTGATTAGGATACAACTCTTCGTCCAATTTTGTTTTCAGCAATTACCAGCATATAGTATTTCTGCTAAATGTTACTTTTTTGTCAACAAAACTAAACATTACGTCATATGTCTCATAATATTAGATGTTTCAAGTTTTTATTTTTCTATTTCATTGGATGTTTTGCAAATTTCAATTACTGTTTTTTTATTTAATTTAATTTTTGTGACTATTACTGTTATAGAATATCATTGATCATTTAATAATTGTAGAGATTAAATATTCATTTATCTTTTCAAGATTTTTTTTTTAATTTAATTTTTTGAAACCATGCTTTTAGTTAAAATCGTTTTTTTTGTTTATTAATGCATGTCGATAGACTGATGAAGATATGCATGTTGTATATGATGTTTTAAAAACGTAAGTTTGCTATATAGATCACATTATATAGAGAGAGTTACACTATGACCCGCTTTCTGTGTTTCTGTTATAAACACACACATTTTTGCTTTAAATTAAGATTCGAATTCATGAAGATGAACAAAAGAATACAAAATCGCTCTTTAGTAAAAGAAAAAAACAGTACACAATCAAATGTGTGTGTCTGGAGCAATGCTATATGACCAACATATATTTTTTGTTAAAGAAGACCAACACATCTTCCATTGAATTAAAAAAATAACTTTTACAAGATTCATATGAACCAAAAAAATGAAGGTATGTATGAAAAAGAGAGTTAATAATGAGGGCAAGCTGTGTGGAACTTTAAAGAAGTATGGATGTGATTTGTCTGAAATAGAAAGGGAATAGAAACTCCAACGTTCGTTTTCTTGAGATTGTTTTTATTTTGAGACTTTTTAAGAACTTTTGGTGGAATCGATTCTTCAAGCATTTTCTTATATTTTTCTTGGAAGGTTTTGTTTTGGTTTCATACGTTGGCAAATAAACAAAATGTTCTACATGAAAAAGAAAAGTTTATTTTACCAAAAATGCTTCGTTTTTAATATCTTTTAATTATTTTTATTTTTTATCATGTACCTAGTTTTCTACATAAACCAATAGATTATCTACAAATAAATTAATGAAATAACTCAAGTTCAAGTATGAACGCTCTCCATGTGAGGTTGCACAATGATATTGAGACTATGGCCAACACCATAAACTCGTTACAAACTCTAAGTTCAGTTCTACTCATGTATCACTTGATAACTTGGGTTTCGATCTGGATGCTTAATCTATTGGGGTCATGTAGAATTACTCTTTACCAAAATTTTGCTCGTAGTGCGACGTTTCGAAGAAACCTCAACCATCTCACATTTTGTTTTCTATGTAATAGTTCAGTAATAGCCGTAGAATAATTTTGTTAGAAAAATATAAAGAAGAAGCTTTGGGAATACATCTTTGTAGTATTGGAGAATAAAAACGGCTTTGATGTTAACATCAAGTGTTCTTGTTCTTCATAAATATTTTTCCTTTTTGTTTTGTTATAATAAATAGAAGGAATCAACTTGGATGCTGGTTTTGTTAGTACTTCACCAATTAAGGAAATCGAGTTTCTTCCTTTTTATTTATTTTTGGTTTGTTTGTTTCAGGCATCTTCGTTCGCTTGTCTTGTTCAGGCTCTCTTTTCTGAAGAATAAAATGTAACACCGAATTTGGCTTCGTTGCAATATTATTTGGAGGTATTATTGAAATTGAACGATGTCAATTAAACAACCAATCAGGTAAAATATGTCAAAGAAAGTGGTGGTGTCCTCTCGAGGATCCAAAAAAACATATTCAAGTGTTTTCACCAACGAAAAATATATTTATTCGGCTCACTAAAATAGAAAAAATATGTCTTGCGGTGGAGGAGACTAAGACCGGAATCAATGGTGGTGGTGGTCTTCATCGTCACCGTGACCATCTGGTGGTCCGCCTGGACCGACCACTTCGAGCTACAAGAAAAAACATCACACCAAGTTCAGAAACTATCCATCATTTCCTTACTCTTGAAATTTGGTTTCGCGATTCCAAGTCTTAAAGAGTATTGAAACTTGAAACACAAGTTTAACACTTACCTCGAAGTATTGAGAGCACACTGGACATTCAAATGACTTTCCTTTCTCTAGCCAGAACCAAACAACGTCGTGTTCATCCTCTGCGGTTTCAGGAGATATATGAATAGAACTAATGATTGGTAAAAATGGATCCAATTACCAAAGGCAATCAGAAGACTTATTTTTGAATAGGACTATAACATACCGCCTTCACCACCAGGGCATCCGACAATTCTCTTGTCATAGTACGACTTTACGACAGCGGGAGATTCCTGGGATAATGATTTTGAAATCAAGAGGTTACAAAGATTCTTGTCAGAACTGTAATCTCAAACGAAACAGTCAGGTTCGCAAAGAGCCCACATAAGCAAGAGCGATACAAGAAAACAAAGAACATCAAATACATCAAGATTCTTATGTAATAATAAGTATGCAATCCTAGGAAATCATTTATATATAAGAATTATCGTCATCATCATCATTCACCATCAAACATAACATGTCATTAACAGAGAGTATCTATGGTTAGATAACAGAATGACATTTAAAAAATCATTACGTTTAGTGATAATATCATAGAGTGGGCAGTCAAGTAACATAGTCAAAAATATAAAAAGGCTACCAACCCAACATATGGTTCAAAATCAAGGTAGATTCATTCAGGGAAGTTCTTCCAAAATATTAACCATATAATTTATCAGAACATGGGAACCAGGTTAACAAAATAATTCTAAATGACGGAACGCCATTAATAGAAGTGCTCAACCCAGTAAATACTAATGCTAATTGGAGCTTATTGAGAAAGATAAACAAAGAAGAACTTAATAAACCAAACTCCCAAAAAGATCAGCACAAAATAAACATGACATTACGCCAAGAATTACTGATGAGGTTTAAAATATTCACAGTGAAGGACTAATACAATTCAACAAACCTTTGTACCAAAAGGACCTTCAGGGAAGTCAATGTCAAGTAGCCTCCTTCCCTATAAAAAAGAGTACATAACAAAGTCAAACTTACATATCTGCTCATAGAACGCAACATGGAACCACTCTTGTTCAAGAGTAATCAACTATAGATATCAAAGAAAAATATGATTTCATTTAGATATTCCATCAAGGAACTAACAAAGCATATATTATCCAGAAAATGATACTCATGAATCACACAAGAGTGCCAAAAAAGATCGAAGCTTTAAATCATACTCAGTGCATATAAAAGATAAAGAAAAGCAAATAACCTCAAGCTCAGCTTCAAGCTCCTCTCTCTCATGTCCAGTTGCAATAGGCATTACATCTTCTACATTCTTCTTCACAGATGTCTCTGCTACAAAAATACAAACGTAGAATAAAAATTGCATCCTTCAGTATAGAGAACAAAATCTACCAAACATAAATTTGAATTGAATTTACATTTACAGAGCCTGAGTAAGTGATTAAGTAACGACACAAGCATTAATTCAAATCAAATTTAATAAATTAAATATATCTCTCTAGGACCAATCCAGATTCAAATCTCTTATATATAAAGCATCAAGCAAGATCTGAAATATGAAAACACACAGAGCTAGAGGAAGACGAAAACTACAGGGAACGCTTATCTTTACCTGATTCGGAGCTGAAATGACGAGGGAAAACAGAAGAATAAGAAGAAGAAGCGGAAATGGATGATAGATTGAGATGAAGAGCAACGGGACTGGAGACGACCAATCGGCGAGGAGAAGCAGCAGCGAAATCAGCTGCTGTAGCTAGGGCTTTGATATGAGAAGAGACGATTCGTCTCCACATGATGATGATCGATGTTGAAAGGCGTTTGATGATGTGTAGTGTTCTCTATGGTCACCTTCTCCTACGAATCCAGAAATGTTCAACGCTTCTCTCTTCGGCGAAATGGCGTAGCCAGTACCCTTTGCCCTTTGGCCTTTTTTTTTTTTTTTTTTTGTGGGGAGAATTGTTCAATTGCGATTTACTTGGCACGTGTGAGATGCTCGCACATGCGAATTGAGTAGACTGGTTTTAATTAAAACCAGAAAAAACAATTTGGGTACATTTCTATAGGTGGATCCATCTCCTATAAATTTATCCAATAAAATTATGTCACCTAATCTTATAATTAGATAAAAGTAATAAATTAAAATTACATAAATAGAATAAATTAAAGAAATAAAAAATTTACCTTTTATTTTATTGAATTGCATCTCTTAAAATATAGTTTTATATGTTTTTATAAAAATTGTACAATACGATTATTAAAAACAAAACACAAATTTTTCTTGCAAAAAATTAGAAATGATATCTAAAGTATAAGAAACTTAAACAAGTACTAAAATAATATATTAAAATATTATATTATATATACAATATACAATAATACTTTTTTAAAAAATACTAAAAAAATATATTAGTATATGGTTATTAATTTATGATATTATTGGTGCTATGTATTTATATAAAAAAATTTATTGGTTTGAATCGGTACCACCACACACTTTTATTATTTTTTAGTGTTTTTTATAAAATATTAATTTATAGAAGTTATTATGTAAATATATGTTCTTTATTTAGTGATCTACTTAAGGTCTATATTTCTTTTTGATAAGTACAAAATTATAAGGTAGAAATACAAATTTTATCCAAAAAGGGTGAAAATACAGTTTTGTGAAAAGGATACATATGTAAAAGCCAAAAATATAAGGTCACAAAACATGAAAGATATAGGAAATAATATAAAATACAACAATTATTATTGTCTTCCTCTTCTCATGTTAGAAAGGAGCAAGCCCTAGCACCGGTTAAAGTAAACTGTTTTGTAATACAAATAAATCACACATTCCTACGTTTCCTTCTCAAAAATTTCCCCCTTTTGTTTTGTAGGATTTTCAGAAAATCAGCATTTCACTGTAGCTACTAAGTGTAGATCGATCAAAATTTTTTAGATTTAGGATTTTTTTCTCCCAATATATATGTAGAAATTACAACAAATAGTTAGACCTTCTAGATTTTTCAGCTCGGAATCTTCATCAAATCGCTTGGAATTGAAAACCCTTTTCCTTAAATCTGGAAAGGATCGTTTAATCAGGGGCTAGGGTTTCTTCAAGACCTGTTGAATTAGGATTAATGGATAAGAAAAAGGTCACCGTTCCACAAGTGTGTCATGGCCATTCAAGACCTGTTGTGGATTTGTTCTACAGTCCAATTACGCCTGATGGTTTCTTCCTCATCAGTGCCAGCAAAGGTAACAAATACTTTTGATTTTCTTATTGAAAAATTGGATCTTTTTTTGGTCAATTTAATCATAAGAACTCGTGCAAAATTCATATTGAGAACAATGGTGTTTTGGTTGGTGGGTTTAGTAAATGGGTTAGCTTTTGTGGCTACTATAGTCTTTAAGAGCTTTAAGTATTTGAGGATATTTGTGACTTGATGGTTTAGATTCACATCCAATGTTGAGAAATGGGGAAACTGGAGATTGGATTGGTACATTTGAAGGGCATAAAGGTGCAGTTTGGAGTTCTTGTCTGGATAAAAATGCTTTGCGTGCTGCTTCTGCATCAGCCGATTTTTCAGCGTATGTGTTTGATTATCTCCCTCTCCTCTGTTTTGGGAATGATCCTAGGATCTCCTCTCTTCCTTTGACTACTGATAGTGTTGCTCGGGAGTTTTCGTTCCTTTGGCTTGAAAGCATACGCTTTTGGTTCATTATTATGTTGTTTTCTTAGATACAGAATATACTATGTATTAGCCCTTGATCATTTAATTTTTGTTTATATCTTTTTGTTCAGCAAACTTTGGGATGCATTAACTGGGGATGTGCTGCATTCTTTTGAGCACAAACATATTGTTCGAGCATGCGCCTTCTCAGAGGTTTGTTCAAGTTATAACTTATAAGCTTTCTCCATGTAGCTATTCTCGATTTGGTCAATTCTTGGACATTTTTTGTAGCTATTCATGTAGCTATTCTCGATTTGGACAATTCTTGGACATTTTTTGTTTGTGGATTGTTCCTCATCGTTCAGCTTTTCTGGAATAGTCACTAATTGATTGACATTTTTTCTTTCACTAGGATACAAAATCATTGCTCACAGGAGGATTTGAGAAAATTCTTCGTGTTTTTGACATGAATCGGTTGGATGCTCCTCCTACAGAAGTTGATAAATCTCCTGGTTCTATCAGAACTCTCACATGGCTTCACAGCGATCAAACAATATTAAGTTCATGCACTGATATTGGCGGAGTAAGGTATGAACTAAACAAGATATGGCTAAATACACACTATCGCATTAAACAAGCTAGAATTTGAGAGACCTTTTGTTTCCTTTTCATTGTCTTCTAATTGTACTCTTATACAGGTTATGGGATGTAAGGTCTGGAAAAATTGTCCAGACATTAGAAAGTAAGTCTCCTGTCACCAGTGCTGAAGTGAGCCAAGATGGACGGTATATAACAACTGCTGATGGATCAACGGTTAAATTCTGGGATGCGAACCAGTAAGTTCTCATACCACATGCGAGGACGAGAATCTGATTTTTTTCTTATTACCTTTTGTAACTTGCTCAAAATTTGGCCCTTTTGTTTTCCTTTTTCAAGTTTTGGACTAGTGAAGAGTTACGACATGCCCTGTAACATTGAATCTGCATCGTTGGAGCCCAAGTCTGGTGAAAAGTTTGTTGCTGGTGGAGAAGATATGTGGGTCCGAGTGTTTGATTTCTACACTGGCGAGGAGATTGGTGAGTGACTCTCAAAACATTTACATGATCATATTTGAAAAGTTAGTAAGACATCATAGGCTTTGATTAGTATTCAATAAGGTCATAAGTAACTAATTCAGATTTTGTTTAAGCATAGTTCTTTAAGAATTAAGCAAAACCGATTGCGCCATATTTGTTAAATGACGCAGAGAAAAAATCGTTTTGATTGATATAGCAAAAGCTAAAGAGATTTTGGTTTCTTACTGTATCCATCATCTTTGTCTGATCTTAAGGATGCAATAAGGGACATCATGGTCCGGTACACTGCGTGAGATTTACTCCCACTGGTGAGTCATATGCCTCGGGATCTGAAGATGGAACCATTAGAATCTGGCAAACAACACCTGCAAATCTTGAAGAGAACGAATCAAGCTCAAGGAGGGTGAAGCATAGCGTGGAT
The DNA here is from genome assembly GCA_963854855.1 of Nasturtium officinale. Classification (NCBI taxonomy): domain Eukaryota; kingdom Viridiplantae; phylum Streptophyta; class Magnoliopsida; order Brassicales; family Brassicaceae; genus Nasturtium; species Nasturtium officinale. The sequence goes on from OY978500.1 coordinate 16,254,233, forward strand.
GAAGTTGCAAAGAAGATTGAAGGCTTTCACATCAACAAAGAAGGAAAAACCACAGAGAAACCATTTGATACTTAGCAAATGAGCATATAAAAAAACGTTTCGTCTGTGTTCTTGATTTGCTGTGTTTAGTTTCCAGACAGAAAACAAAAAGATTTCTATCTTCTTTTGAATCAATGGTGTTAAAATTTACTTTTCTTATTTCAGGGTTCTATTTTCAATATTAAACAAAACTTGAGGACAAGTTTGTGATTTAAGATAATTTGACAGTAATTTGGGCTTGGGCTTGGGCTTTTCTCTGTGGGTTTGTAGTGATTACGGCTGGAATATAAGGGTAAAATCGTCAACCTCTCGTAAACCGACCTTTCGTTTTCTCTCTCGTCAACATCTATCGACTCGACGAGCTCTCAATCTCTCTTTTTTATCTTCCTGCGATCTTCTTTTTCTCTCTATCTCTCTTGAAGATATTTTACTGTGAGCGTTATTTTGGGCGGGAAAATGTCGGGGAAAGGAGCTAAAGGTTTGATTATGGGGAAACCTAGCGGTAGCGAGAAGGATAAGGACAAGAAGAAGCCAATCACTCGTTCTTCTCGAGCTGGTCTACAGGTATATCGATTTTCTCGAGCTTTCACTCTATTCTACATCCTTGTTACCTTTTATATCCATGCCTGTTTCTTCCGCCGATAGCGAACTTATCTTATATGGATGAACGATAAGTAGATCGAATTAAGTGGCGGATCGATGAGATTCTGAGCTAGATTTTGATATTAGGTATGAAATAGAGTCATAGGAATGCGAGATTGGTGTTTTATGTGTTGGAGATTGCTTCAATCAGTATGTGTGCTTGATATTGACTCCGATCTTTTGATTCAATCAGTTTTTTTTATTCTTCTAATTTTGATGTTAATTCTAAGATTTTTGCCATGTATGAATTGTAGCTAGAAATGATAAAACAATGAAGATTTGAGTTATTTCAGCTAGTCATTATTCTGCTACTTGACAGCGTTAAAATAAAGCTAATTTGATTCACCAATGTTTGTTTTCTTCAACCATTTGTGATGTTTGTTGTTGATGATTGTGAGGTTTATCTTTTGTATCTCAATTTGGTTCCATTGTTGTTGTGGTTAACTGAAATGCCTAGTGCAGTTCCCGGTGGGTAGGGTGCATCGACTGTTGAAGACTAGGTCTACTGCTCATGGAAGAGTTGGAGCAACTGCAGCTGTTTATACAGCAGCCATATTGGAGTATCTGACTGCTGAAGTATTGGAGTTGGCTGGTAACGCTAGCAAGGATTTGAAAGTGAAACGTATCTCTCCAAGGCACTTGCAGCTTGCCATTCGTGGAGATGAAGAGCTTGATACTCTCATCAAAGGAACTATAGCTGGTGGTGGTGTTATCCCTCACATCCACAAGTCTCTCATCAACAAATCCGCCAAGGAATAGATGTTTGTGTTGCTTTGTTTTTCTGTTTCTAAGTATTTTCATGAGTTGTGTTTGATAAAAGATGCTATGCTAGAGAGCTCTTTTAGGATCGTTTCCTATTGTTCCATCGGTGTACTTTGTGTTAGAGGCATGAGTCGATTTATATGACTTTAAACATATGTATTATTCTGACATATCTTGCTGCTTTGTTCGTAGAGAAGCTTGAAATCAATTTCATTAGTAAAAAGATTTGTATTCTCTCTGAGCATAATCCATATATACATGAAAGAAAAAGCACAGTTTTGTGTTTGTGATAATTTCTTTAGAGCTGCTGATGTCTTGCAGGTCTCCTTTTATCAAATAATTTCTTTGAGATGGTATCTTCTATGGTGTTAGGAGTTTAGTAGTTTAGGTATCAGTCTGCAAATGAAGGAACCGAGAGCGGAGACAAGTGTTGTAGGACACTCCTCGTGTGGCAAGTGGCCGCATCCAGATATCTCTACTAGTCTCTGAGTGCACACATATACATAGAATTAGATTCAAGATAGTTTAAACTAAGATATCTAAGTCTCTTTTTTGAGAGGATGTGAAGCTTACCGAATTGGTGAGTTTCGAAGCCAGAATTTGTGATGATTTCAAAGGAACAAGAGCATCCTCAGCCCCGGCAACAATTAAAACTGGAAGATCTCCCATGGATTTTAACAGAGCTGATGCATTTTGAGGTGAAAGGATCATCTCATATGATACCTTACTTATCTCATTGAGTGCTTCATCCCAAGCTTCTAAACATAGAGGAGCCTGAAATATATTGAAATACACAAGAAAGGCATTTAAGTACAGGTGAATGTCTCAAATGGCATTAGTTATGGTTATAAAGTGAAACTAGTGATTACCTTGTAGAGCATTATGACATCAGTTGTTAGCTTGGTGGTGTCACACCATGCACGCCGGTTCACCAATTGTGTTATTTCGGTTCGCAACAAAGGACGAACCAAATGCTTCTTTCTGAGTGAAGTATGAAGAAGTATCCTTGCAAAAGCTGGAACTACTTCTCTTGATAAGCTAACGTTTATCAAAACCACCCCTTTGATTGTGATCTGTACAGAAACAATGGCATTATCAGCATCAAGTAACACACAAAGTCATAAGCTTCTTACGGAACTAATTCTTACATTGCATATGAAGGTAGATGCTTGTATTCTTTCTGCAGCCTTGAGAGAAAGCAAACCACCATCATCATGGCCAACGAGTACCACGGAAGAAAACCCCATCTCGGAACAAAAAGAAAGTAAAAGATCGACCTGTGGATTGAATATGTCAATAAGAGATGGAAAGTCAAGAAGCTTGTACAAACTCTTACAGAACATTTTCAACTGTAACATGTTTGAGGAAACCTACTTGGCTTTCAAGGTTGTAAGGGTTAGCTAGATTTCTCTCCTCCCAATCTTTCCTGATAAGTCTAGAGGTCAATCCCCAACCAGGCCGGTCATATGCAACGACTCTGCAACCGAGCTGAAGAGACAAATCTCCCATCACATGTCTCCATGAGAAGACTCCTCCACCAAATCCATGGACTAGAACTATACCAACATTCCCATTTCTCTCCAAATCATCCATAGGATTCATGGAATCCATCTGGTTCATATCATCCTTATTGAACAAGCTAATTGGTGTATTTTGGTAACTAGCTAACAGATGATCGGATAACGATGATCTATCAGGCTGAATAGTATAGCTTCGATGCAACTGATTGCTTTGAGTTTGGGTGATTAAGTTAGACATCTGCTTGTCTAGTAGTCTCAGCCTTCTCGCATTCACTTCCGCTGCAGAACCGCTAAATATAATCGAACAAGTATGAGGAGGAATAGATGGTGAGGTACACTGTTTGTAGTGGACTGTTAAACCATGGATCTTGATGAATAAACTGTCTGCATTTGCAAGCAATCTTGGTTGCAGCAGCTCTTCTCTGTCCAAAGATGTTGCCCTGAAAGAATATTGTCTGAATTCACCTGCATAGGTTAAGATTTTGCTGTTTGATCGAGTTAGAGATTGACGATGAGCCTTCTTGTAACCCGAGAAACCAGATTTGCCTGAGAGAACCTGAAACAACATAGAAACTTAGTGAGCTCAAACTATTTGTATCTCAAGCAAAATAAGTGAAAACAAAGAGAGTAAGGTTTTTACAGCTTCTTGGTCAATTTTGTGGTACATAAGCTTCCTTCTAGCTCCACAGCTCGTTCGATAAGCTACCACAACATGAGCTAAACCAAAAACCGCAGATGATAGTAACAAAACCGGCATTTCCCATGAGATCTTGAGGTAATAAACCTTAGATTCAAGATGAGAATTCACAGTGAAAACACAAGCTTTAACCAAAAGAAGAAGAATCCCACCAAATGAAGATAACATAACAGTTTCAAGATAAAAACCATAAGCTAATCTCGTATCTTCACAAACCCAATAGAGACCTGTTTCATCATTATCACAACTGAGAATCAGAGCCACAGCAAAGTATAATAAGATTTGTGACTAAGTAAATGAGAAAGAGTCCAAACGTACAGAGAATGACGAGAGATCTAAGGAAGGAGATGAATGGTACATCAATGAGAGAGCTCTTGAAACTATAAAGACTAAAATGTTCTGTAGTAGAGTGGCACGTGAGGCACGTGATGCTTGAGACGATAAGACAAGGAACCAACACATCAGCCACAGTGATCAGAACCGGTAACGAAGAAGCTAACAAAGACGCCATCATTGCTGCTATAAAGAACATTGTTCGTATACATCTCCGTGCTTTCTCAGCCACAATCCATGACTTCCACGCCGCCATTATCTCAACCAAATCTAACGGTGGCTACAACAACAGTGCCGAGCATTCTCCGGTGAGAAAAAGGAACGGTGAACTTTAGCAAGTCTGTCTTTGCTTTTTTAAAAAGGGACCATATATTCAAATTCAGACAAAACGTTAAAGCTTTAAGGGAAAATATGTAATTTAACAGGTAACAGTTGATTTATTATAGAAAAGAATTCGATTTAAAAAAAAAGATATTGGTAGAGAAATATTAGGTGCATAATAAAATATAGAATGAGTTGTAAGATAAAGTAATTAAAAAGTGGGAAATATATAAATGATTAAATGGACAAAAAGACAGCAAAGACAAAAAACGATAAGTGTGTTGGAGGAAGAGTAGCATATAGAAGCATGTGAATGTTAGGTTCAATCTAATATTCTTCCAGCCATTTTCTTCTGTCTTTGTTTCCCTTAGGAGGCCACCTTACTTTTTTATATAAATCAAATCATGGAAACAAATCATGTCGTAATTTATCAAATAATAGTGAATGTTATTTCCTTTCTTTAGTTTCTATAATGATGAACATCAATTTGTTATACATATGTGTGTATATAAAGATTCAAAAAAGACTAGAAACTGCTGTAGCAGAAAGAAAAAAAAAAGAGAGTAGAAATATGGGTGTGTTCGTATAATTGAGATGCAATAATTAAGAAGCAATCTGGCAAAACAAATCAAGATATTGATTATAACTAAGATAATTACGGGATCTTTATACTAAAAAGCAAACACAAAATCTTATTTTAAAACTACAGGACTGTCTCGAATTAGTCCTTGATCTTGTTCAATATTAGATTAAAACTTATTTAATATAGTAAATACTTTTCTTTTAATTGATGTTATCTTCAGTTGTTCTACTTGAACATGTAAAAAGACTCACTTGTCAAAACATATAGTAGAATAATAATAGAATAATTTCCAACAATTAAAATGTTGTTCCCGTGCATGTTACTGAAGGAACATAGGAATAAAAATGGTGAACCAATTTATGTACGTTTCAAATAACACTTGTCAGTAATATACGATATATATATATATATTATCATATATATGGTTTCCATAAATATTATATAAGTAATCATCCCTCCTCGTTGTCTTATACATTCAAATTAATATATCTTTCTATTAATCATCATGATTTGTTTCCTTTTGCTTGCTCTGCAACTTCTGGTATATTCACTAAAAGCTTAAATTTTAAATGATTGATGCAATAATAGAAACTAATCTAAACTATAATGCATTTGGTCACAATAATGAATGCTTTTGGCTGGGCTACTGGAGGAGCCGTACTTATGAATGGGCTGATAAGTTTTAGTAAAACAAAAAACGCTCAATGGGTTTTAAATATGCCCACTAACCAATTATTTCCACCAGATTGGTATGGAAAACAGATTTGAGGTGGAAGAGATTAAACCGGATAACCGGTATAATCCATGGGGTAGGTAAGTAAACGAGCGAACCGAACTGGGTAGGTGAAAGCAATGACTTCTCTGATATGAACCAGATTAGGTCGGGTCGGGTCAGACCTCACCAACTCTACTGACCCGCGCCAACTGCCATCGGGGTTGGTGAAGTGACAGAACTAATCATTTCTATCTTTCCCGTTTTTAATAATTAATCATACAGTTTTTTTTTTACATTTTATTCTTGTGGATAAGGTCATGATTCATGACATTGCGAAATTATATATATTTATTTGTAATAACGAAAACAAACTCATTGAATTAATAAATAAAATTAAAGAGTAAAGCAGCATGTTATGTTTTTTAGAATTATTATAATGTTTATTGTTTGCACATAAAAAAATAATTTCCATAAAATCAAGTGATTATTATAAACTGTAAATTTATATATTTATTTCTGAATAAAAAGATTTACCATAAACTTTTTTATTTTGAGATAAAAAAAAAGTTTCCTAATTTGAAGACTAGAATATTTTCCATTCATGTATATATTATTTTCTGATAAATACAAATTACATTTTCGTTATTTAATTGCGTATTTAATAGCCGTATATATAAACATATGAACTCTTTTTATTTTCTCTCTTGAGCTCACTTATATCAAAACTCCCACCAACCAAGAAACAACTCAACCAAAACGATGCCGTCTGAGGCGGAAAGCTCAGCCACTTCAGCTCCGGCGATTCCTCCGCCTCCACCGCCGAATTTCTGGGGAGACATGCCGGAAGAAGAGTACTACACTTCCCAAGGAGTGCGTAACAGCAAATCCTACTTCGAAACACCAAACGGCAAGCTGTTCACTCAAAGCTTTTTACCATTAGATGGTGAAATCAAAGGCACTGTGTACATGTCTCATGGCTATGGATCAGATACGAGTTGGATGTTTCAGAAGATCTGTATGAGCTTTTCCACTTGGGGTTATGCTGTTTTCGCCGCCGATCTTCTTGGTCATGGCCGTTCTGATGGAATCCGCTGCTATATGGGTTAGTTTGTTTGTTCCCTTGTTTTTATAATTCTTGAAAATTTTCAAGAACTCTGTTTTTGAAATCTTTTGACTAGTTGCAAAATTTAACTTGTAAATTACAAAATTAGGATTTTTATGCTGATTAAAAATTTCAAGAAATGGTCGAAACTTTTAATTCAAGAAAAATAGGATTGATTAGGAAGAATTATGAAAAATAAAGAAGAGATTATTAGAAATATGAAATTTAATTGCAAATTGGATCTGTAATTGCATTTATATTTTATTTCAGGTGATATGGAGAAAGTTGCAGCAACATCATTGTCTTTCTTTAAGCATGTTCGTTGTAGTGATCCTTATAAGAATCTTCCAGCTTTTCTCTTTGGTGAGTCAATGGGAGGTCTTGTCACACTTCTCATGTACTTTCAATCTGAACCTGATACTTGGACCGGTTTGATATTTTCGGCTCCTCTCTTTGTTATCCCTGAGGATATGAAACCAAGCAAGCCTCATCTTTTTGCTTACGGTCTTCTCTTTGGCTTGGCTGATACTTGGGCTGCAATGCCGGATAATAAGATGGTTGGAAAGGCTATCAAAGACCCGGAAAAGCTCAAGATTATCGCTTCTAACCCACAAAGGTACTAACTAAAAAAACTTGTTAGAAGCAAAGGACTTCTAGTAGAGAACCTCGAGATGGTTACATTTTATCACCAAACGTTAATGTTTTGACAAAAGTTTTGGTCATTTGGAAGATTTACAAGTTTGGATTTTGGTTTGTAGATACACAGGGAAGCCTAGAGTGGGAACAATGAGAGAGTTACTGAGGAAGACTCAATACGTGCAAGAGAATTTTGGAAGAGTAACTATTCCGGTTTTAACGGTGCATGGGACAGCGGATGGAGTAACGTGTCCTTCATCGTCTAAGCTACTATACGAGAAGGCATCGAGCGAGGATAAAACATTGAAGATCTATGAAGGGATGTATCATTCGCTGATTCAAGGAGAGCCTGATGAGAATGCAGAGATTGTGTTGAGAGATATGAGAGAGTGGATTGATGAAAGGGTTAAGAGGTATGGATCTAATAAAAAAACCATTGAAACTTAAATTTGTGAAGAGAAATGTATACCGGATCCATATCTTCATGTTGGATTATTTTGTTGTCTTTTTGTAATCCAAAGAACATTACTTATGTGTTGTAATAACTTATATATCATGGATTACAGAAATATTATTTATCGTTTCTAAATCTTAACTCTTGAGTCTTGATGCAGCGTAAGATCTCATTTAACATTTCTTTTATTTTTTTTCATTAGATTAATCCTCTTTATGTATATATTTTTTTTTTATTCGTTTAAACGCTTGGATGATATACATTTTCTATTTTCTTGGGTATTCAAAAATCAACACAAAGCGAACTTTGTCACGTTTGGATCCTCTGGCTGAACTGTGTTGCCGTTACATCCACTACATAAACTCAAAATATAAATATAACATGTTAATGGAAACAAAATAAAGGTTGAATGTTATTTGTAATTGGCTTGTGGTTTTGGCTGTGACTTGCGATGTAAATAGTAACACAAGCGACATTCTCATCGTATTATAATTGAAACGAAACCATACAAATCAATACAATACAATGATGTTTAATTTTTATTATTTCTTCTGTTTTTCGACGCTGTTTTCGTGCACACGTACATTAATCGTCCAAGGGAATATTAGGGACACGTCCGTTTTCACACGCTTGTACGTTTTCCCTTTGTAAAATTTTGTATCTATTCTAAATATCTTTTTAGGAAATTAAAACAAGATTTTGTCTTCACATACTCTTATCTCTATCTTCTTCACAGCCTCTCAATCCTCTCCAACGGTAGGATTAATGGATTCTGTCCTAAACCAGCCATATGGCCCATCTCATATTTTCTTACACATGTAAAATATCTAAATGTTTTCGTCTCATTTTAATTGCCAAGACTTGAGTTCCCTTGATCTTTTATAAAGTTTCTGGCTTTCATCTTTTTGACATAATAAGTTTTACATTACTTCTTAAACCAACAAAAAAAAATCATATAATTTTTTTGCGCATTTCATATAATGTTATGCTTGTTTTCTAAATTTATATTTTTGGGAAATAAGAGAAAAGTTTTTGTCTTTCACTTAAATCTATATCTTCTTCTCCGCCTCGCAATTTTCACCAACGGTAGGATTAATGGATTATGTCCTGCCATATGACCCATCTCATATCTTTTACACATGTAAAATATCTCAATGTTTTCATGTCGTTTAAATGACAATACTCTTGAGTTTTCCTTGACCCCTTAAACTTAGGTTATAACATACTCTATATCCAATTTGGTACGTATCACTTGTCAACATTTTAAAAAGTGATTTTCGTTATCTTTCTAGTTTCTACCATTCATAAGAAATTATGGCTTTCAAAAAGTAATTTTGCTATATATATATATGATGCATCTCTTCAAAATAGAACTAAATCATTAATCTCATTAACATTTTTGTAATTATTCAGACCTGAAATGCTTCCGTTATTCTATTCCATACAAAGTTCCCTAAAAAATACTCAAATAAAGTGTGTACCTAAAATACATAAAGTTTCCGTTATCCTATCATTCTGATTAATGAATATTTTTTTTTACCGCAAAATCATAGAGAGTATATATCGAATAAAAATCCTGAAGAAAATCTCAATAGTTTGTCTGGATTTCTAAAATCTATCGTAACTTGATTGTTTTTTAATAGGAAATGGCAAGATTTTTGTTCTTTTCCTTTGGAATTTTACATTGGAGTCATGATGAGACGATGACGTTTCAATGTAAGACTTTTCAAGAACAGAAACTTGCTTACACACTCTACATAAAACTAACCCACGTTACCTCACACACATTGCAACTTCCACCGTGAAACAACTTAGAGACATGGACACAAATTCTTCGCCGGAAACTGCAACCATCTCCGCCAAATCTCCGTCAACCGTCGCCGGACAAATGGAGTTTTCTTGGTTTGACGAGGGTTGCATTTTTGACATAGATTATTTCGTTAAAACCATCGCCGGAATCAAATCCAAAGGTGTTCGTCCTGATCTCATCGGATCCATTATCGCTCATTACGCTTCCACGTGGCTCCCTGAACTCTCTGATGCTGCTCTAAACCCCGATGACCCGCAACCACAACCGCAGCCGCTACCACAACAACAAGAATCAGAGACCTTCTCTGTAACTGCGTTTGTGATGAAGAAACGTTTCTTCGTAGAAACTCTAATTGGAATCATCCCACCGGAGAAAGATTCAGTTCCTTGTAACTTTCTCCTCCGTCTCCTCAGAACGGCGAACATGGTCGGAACAGATTCAAACTACAAGGCGGAACTTGAAGCGAGGATTTCATGGCAGCTTGATCAAGCTTCTCTCAAGGAGCTAATGATACCTTCGTTTAGTCACACGTGCGAGACATTGCTTGACGTTGAGCTCGTAACTCGTTTGGTTAGGAAATTTTCCGGATTCAACAACGAAGGTGTCAAATCCGGTGCTTCCCTTGTTAAAGTGGCTAAGCTCGTCGACTCTTACTTAGCAGAAGCAGCCGTAGACGGTGATTTAAGTCTCCCAGAGTTTATTTCCCTGGCGGAAGCTGTCCCTAACCATGCTCGTATAACAGAAGATGGGTTATACCGCGCAATCGACACTTATCTTAAGGTAAATTGTCAAGCTTTATAAGATTCCGACTCAAAACTAATTGACGATAAATACATTTGCATATGTCACTTTATGATACTTTAGGTCTTCACTTACTTGAGAAGTGGGATTCCTAATAGTGAAAAAAACCCGATAACTTGAAGGTTAAGTTTATGATGGGTTGATTCAAATTGATTTGGGTTTGATTGTTTAGACACATCCTAAAGTGACAAAGCAAGAAAGGAAGAGACTATGTGGACTAATAGACAGCAAGAAACTATCAATGGAGGCATCTCTTCATGCTGCACAGAACGATCGTTTACCGGTTAGAACTATAATTCAAGTTCTGTATACTGAGCAAACAAAGCCGAGTCATCGCAGCCACAAAAACATTGATTGGAGTTGCTCATCTTTCACTGGCTCTAAGAGCAGTCAAAACCCTTCTGGTTCACTTTACTCTGACTCAGGTCCTGGGCGTTGTATGTCCAAACGCGAGATGAATATTCAGCAAGCAGAGATAAAGAGATTGAGGGAGGATATGGAGAAGCTGAAGAGCGAGTGTGCAGCGATGCAAACGCAGTTAGAGAAGTTGATGGAGAAGAAAGGTAATAGTGGTGGGAGTAAAGGGTTATTTAGGTGGAAGAGATTGGGAATTAGGAGTGGTTTAGGCACTAGCGTTGTGGAAACGACTAATGGTGAAGATTTTGGTGATAATGGAGAAAGCAAAGAATTTGAGTATATGACTCAAACACCAGCTAATATGAAGACAAAACTTGTAAAAGGAAGAACACCTTCTAGGTGGAGAAAATCTTTGTCTTAACAAGATAAACAGAGTCTTATAGTCTTTCCTTAGTTTCTGTTCTTTGTTGTGCAGTAAAATAAGTCATATCGATAGCTTGTGGGTCAAGCTAATTGTTTTATCAAATCTTCTCAGTTTTATTTGCACCTAATTTTTTATCTTCAAAATACTACTTAGTCTGGAGGAGATTTATCAGACACAAATATTTTATCAAAAGAAAAAATGGTGTAAGCTTCAAATCCTCTGTATAGTTTATAAAGGTGTAAACTTTACGATTCTTAAACCTTTGATCAATTCCTTGAATTTCAACTCTTACGATAGTGTTCTTCTCTGGATCATAGAAAAAACATAGAAATGTTGGTTTGGAGAGTAAGGAGACAACACAAATTCACCTGCACTAATTATTCCAGCAAAATATACATCAGTCTTCTGAATTATCAATTACGGTCTGTCACATAGAAGGAGTTTGGTAAATCTTCATCGACCATATATGTTTCTCACGATCCACTAGAACCTTCAACTTAAGAAACACAATGCTCCAGTCAATTGTTCCATCATAATCAATCCCTCTTTTAGATTGAAAAGCACCTAACTTAGCATTGTAGTTTATCAGAGTTGAATAATGCCCTATTTCCAAACCTTCGGGTTTGTTAAATAAGCTAAACTTTTCTGACCTAACATCAAAACAAACTATCATAGAAACCTCTTCACATATATTAGTCGCAGCTGGATAATACAAAACACTATCGATGATACCCCATAATTATATACATTAGGCCAAACAGACAATTGACGATAAGCATGTTGTTGTACGGTAAATGCAAACAATCAAATGTTAAACACAAATATAAAGGCAAACATTATTTGTCAAGTATAAACATAAATGTTAAGTGTAATATTTTATAGAAATTTTTAATTTTAAAATCATAAAGAAAGTCTAATTTCTTTTTATCATACAAAACCAAAGCACATACGTAAAATTTGCGTATAAAATAGTGGGTGCTAATTCCATTTTTGTTTAGCGTTTGTATGTGTATATCTAAGAACTTTAGTAAAAAAAAAAAACTGAAAATGTTACTTTGAAAATTGAAAAAGATATATTTTTCGTTTAAGGACTTGACTTTTTTCATTGACATAATATGAAACTGATAGAGCTTTCTTTCAAAGTATATAAGGCGGATTCTTATTCAGTGTTTATGCGGTCACTGATTGTACTATGGTTGTTACTTGTTAGACTGTTAGTTGTTACCAACTGCCCACAAAAGAAAAGTACACAAATTGAAACTTTCAACCAATAACGTTGAAGAAAAATAAAATAAAATAAAATAAAAACATATTTTGTAAGCAAGTGCTGTCTTTTTGTTGTCCACTTAAAAATACAAATGAAATTGGAGAATTATATAGCTTATATATCGAATATCAATAAAAAGTAGAGAAGCAAGTCAAGGTCAATGAGATCACACTTAAAACCATACCCCGCCGGGCACGTTTCCAACATCTAAAATAGTCGAGTCAACCACTCATTCAAAATTTTATTGAACCTAACAAGATAACAATCATTTAATCATGGATAGAAATTATTCATGTATAAAAATTCCCTAAACGCTAATTTAACGTTATAAATAACTAATGTGTATTAGTAACGTTTAATAAATAATTGGTGTCTGTTCAGTTGATAACTTGATATTGAGTTTATTTTTTTCTTTTGTTATTTTTCATACATAACATAAATATGATGTTAATTACTTTTCCATTTTTCATAACTTTTCATTAATCAGTTCATGTATTTGATGATATGAACTGACAAATCAAACCTCTTAATAAAAATATTGATTTCAATATACATGGAGTAAATAATACTCCAATTTTATTCCTCACTATCCATGAGTTGTGAAATATATTAGAGATTCATAAAGATTAACTAATAGTAATAATAATAAAAGAGTTTAACTACGATTTATTTATTTTAAAGACTTTTCTCAGTTCACTGTACTCTCGCTCGATCTATGTCATCGTCGCCAGTGATGTAACTCTTTCACCAAATCGAATATTGCAGAAAAACTCATAAACCCATCAATCCTAAATTCTCAACTTCCTCTTCTTCTACTTCTACTTCTATTTCTCTTTGGGTACCATTAATCAAAGTTTCAACCTTTGTCCTAAAATCAACTGTCGCGACTCGCAAGTTCCTGTCTTTTTTCTCTCCACAACAGAGCTCTCTCTGTCTCTGCTGTGTCACTGTCACTATGAAAACGGTAATAAAACTCCTTCTTTTGATCTCTCTCGCATTTGGGTTATTCACTTCTTTCGTACTTGCTTCGTCCTTGGCGTTAAAATCCGCACCTGTTTATGAATCTTCAATGGAATCATTTGGTGAGATCAGAGACGAATCATCTCCAAAAATTAGTTACGAGCGAATTGATGAAGTTAAGAAAAAATGCAAATCTGTGTTGTCTTCAGCTTCTGAGTTAAAATTTGATGAAATCTCAAGAACTCCTAGAAAATCAAAAAAGAAACTTGGTTTTAAATACGGAGATTGGAATCAAGATTCTGGTGATTCTCCGATTCTACCATTTGATTCAACGAACACAATGAGAAATTTGTCGTTAAAGCCAATGAATCTTGTTTCTTTCTCAGTCACAGATCTAGATCTTCCACATCGTACCAAGAAATACATTGGCGTCAATGGAGTTATGCTACTAGCGATCACATTGTTTAATGAATTACCAAGCTTTAGATCTTATGGGATCCGTGAGTTCGAGTTATGGCCGAGTCATACTCAGCTTAAGATCTCGTTTCAAGGGATTTATGTTGAGAATGATGATGATGAAAGAGTTTTGTGTATGCTTGGTGAAACAATGTTGCCTTCTCGTGATGAATCTTATTCTTCTGAGCCATGGAAATGGGTTAAGGAACATGACACACCTCCTTTGTTACAAGATGATCAGATTCTACTTCTTCTTTGGTATCCGAAAAGCTTCACATTGACGAAAAGAGTGATTCAAGGAGAGCTTTCAAGTCTGAACCAGAAGCCTAGTCTTAAGTATTTTGACAAAATCCATCTGTTTTCTCAGCTTGGGAAATCAGTTCAGTACGATTTTGTCTCTAAGGATTTGGTTTCAAAGGCTTGTGATCCATATCCTTATAAAAACGATAGCTTTACGAGTTATGGAAGTAGTATCAATGTCTACAAAGGGAAAGGCTTTTGTGATCTTCTTCAAAGAATTACTAACCGCTCGCCTCTTACGGTTGTACCAAACTGGAAATGTAACGGTGCAGATGACTACTGCAGCAAATTGGGTCCTTTTGGGTCTGATGGAGATATTAAATCAACGGATGGTAGTTTTAAAGATGTGAAGTTGTATATGCAAAATGTACATTGTGAGGAAACTGCAGCTCGGTCTGAAACTGATGCTGTTACAAAAGTCTCGGCGGTTTTTCGTGCGGTTCACCCGCATGAGAATCTTTACCTTTCAGGGATGAAATCAGTGATAGACAATATGACTGTTACAGCTGAAGGGATTTGGAAACCGTTGAGCGGACAGTTATGTATGGTTGGATGCAGACGGGGACAAGTTGATAGCTGCAATGCTCGTGTGTGTTTGTATATTCCTATTACTTTTTCGATAAAGCAGCGGAGTATACTTGTTGGAACTTTCTCCTGCCTAAATACCGAAAAGAATGTGACTCCGTCTTTCTTCCCTTTATCCTTTGAGAAGCTTGTGGAGCCTATGGATATGCAGAACTACTTTCAGTCTTCGGTTTCACGCCCGTTTTATAGTTACTCAAAGTTAGATGAAGCTGGTGCCGTCCTTGAGAAGAACGAAGCATTCTCTTTTGGAACCATAATCAAGAAGTCGGTAATGTACTTTCCGAAGTTAGAAGATTCTGAGGATTACCTTTCGAGCCTTTCTCTTCTAGCTGAGGATTTGACATTCCACACCCCTGCTTTTACAGACAAGCGGGCCTCAGGTACTAGTTTTGGCATGGATGTTCTCTCGCTCGGTCCTTTATTCGGAGTTTTCTGGCGTACTTCGAACTTTTCCATTGCAGAACAGAAAACTACCACTCCTTACCGCACAAAAGCTGAATACACTGAGAAACAACTTCTTCTGAATGTATCAGCTCAAATCTCACTTACGGGGGAACATTATGGTAACTTCTCTGTTCTCTACTTGGAAGGTCTTTATGATGAGCATGTTGGGAAAATGTATTTTGTCGGATGCAGAGACGTGAGAGCCTCTTGGAAAATCTTGTCTGACAGTGGTGATCTTGAAGCTGGGCTAGACTGTCTGATCAGTGTGGTGGTTTCTTATCCACCCGTCAAATCACGGTGGTTGGCTGATCCAACTGCTAAAGTTTCGATAACCAGCGGTAGACCTGAAGATGATCCTCTCTATTTTAAAACGGTTAAGCTCAAGACCACTCCTATCTTTTACCGAAGGCAACGTGAAGATATTCTTTCTCGAGCAGGCGTTGAAGGGATCCTTAGGGTTCTCACACTTACATTCTCTATCGGTTGCATCACGAGCCAGCTTTTCTACATCAGTAGCAATACCAACTCGCTTCCTTTCGTTTCGCTTGTAATGCTAGGAGTTCAAGCTCTCGGTTATAGCTTGCCGTTGATCACTGGAGCTGAGGCTCTCTTCAAAGGAAAAGCAGCTTCAGCAACAACATACGAAACCCCTTCATATGATCTACAGAAAAGTCAATGGTTCAATGTGATTGATTACACTGTGAAGTTTCTTGTCATGGTTTGCTTTCTACTAACTCTAAGGATTTTTCAGAAAGTGTGGAAGTCCCGTGCCAGATTGGTAAGTCGAACACCTCAAGAACCGGATAAGGTACCAAGTGATCGTTGTGTGCTTCTCATTTCCTTGATCTTACACACACTAGGATATATACTCGCTCTGATTCTACATCCCGCAAGGACAGAGAGATTAGTTGTTGTTCAAAGTTACGCAAATGCGGCTTCAAGTTGGTGGCAAACCGAAACAGATGAGTATATTGGTTTGGTTCAAGATTTCTTCTTGCTCCCTCAGGTTATTGCTAATGTTATGTGGCAAATCGATTCACAGCAGCCACTAAGGAAGCTATATTACTTTGGGATCACGCTTGTCAAGCTTTTCCCGCACGTCTATGACTACATCTTTGGCGTTGTTCCTGATCCTTATTTCATTGGAGAAGAACACGAGTTTGTTAATCCAAATTTTGATTTCTTCTCCAAGTTTGGGGACGTTGCAATACCCGTTACCGCGATTCTACTTGCGGTGCTGGTGTTTGTTCAGCAGAGATGGGACTATGATAAGCTTTCTCAAGCTTTAACCTTGGGACGGTTCAGGATTCTCCCTTCTCGTTCTGTTAAGTACGAGAGAGTAATGTCTGAATCAGAAATGGTTTCAGGAGTCCGTGTGAATGGAAATCGCAGTGATGAAGAATGATGTTTTCTCGATTTTGTGCATTAGTTGATGTCTGATTACAAACCAAGAAATGTATCATGTCCTTGTTGTGACCTATCATGTAAGTATATGTGTTTTCCTGAATAATATTTTCTCTTCTAAGATTATTACATTTCATATTTATGAAGCTTAATACAGTAGATTCATACATCATAGGAACGGTTCAAATACCGCAATAGGCTTTGATAGGACTCTCTGATTACACAGGCTGTGTTGGTGCGATAGAATCGAAGTAGACCAATATGATCAAATGGCTTATACTTGAGAGGATGTTGATGATCAATAAGCTCTTCTGGTACTTGAAGAGTTCCATTGTTGAATGAAAACATTCCAAGAGAGTATCTGTCTGTGTCACCGCTCACTAGAACTTGGTGTCGCGGAGACCAAACCCTATCGTTGCTCCATGCCTAAAGGTATATATACAGTTCAGTTTATGTTTATGTTTATCTGAATTATACAATTGTAGTGTTGTATTATAATTTTACTTTACCATCAATGCATCGCCTGCCACGATCATGAAGAGTGAAGGTGATGATAGATTGATATTGATTCACTCTCCTTCTCTAGTTTCCATTTCTAGTCCATTCACTTGATTCTGGTGAAGTACTGTTGTGAAGATTTTGTCTGTATGTGTGATGAATCCTAAATTATGGTTCTTGTTATTTGGTGCACAATTCGACCACTTACCTTCTCCGTGTACTGAAGAAGTTCTTTCAGCCATTTGATCCAATTAAACCGCTCTGAAGTTGTGTAGTACAACAATAAGAGTGCAAGATTCATTCTTCCTATATTACAAAAACAAAAAGAAGTGTCGTTATAAACCATAAATATATAATGAAACCTCGGAATTATAATAATATTTATAAAGTATCAAACTATGTCGTCTTCAAAAGGCTATATTAGAAGAAGTTACGAATAAAGAGAGACAACAGAAAAAGAAAAAAAAATGGGACAAGTTTCTTAAAGGTTCAAATGGTGAGTTGAGAAACAAATCTTGCTCTTCAGCTCCCGGTTATCGATTTCACAAGTCTAGAGCTATAACCGGGAAATGTCGAGTGGGACTCGGTGAGAGGAGAAGTGAGAAGAGCTCTAGAAGAATACGGTTGCTTCGAGGCCTTGTTTGATAAATTCCCTTCAAAACTTCAAAAGGTAATATTTGATGCTTCAGAAACTTTTCAAGCTACCTTTAGTAACCAAACAGAGAGTTTTGTCAAAGTGAAAATACAGAGGATTATGCTCAAAATGCAGACAAAGTCATTGCCTTTACTCATAAGCTTTGGCCCCAAGGCGACCTACGTTTCAGTTTTTATTTAAAAAAAATTGGTTTAGATTCATTTGGATTTAAAACATATTACACTCTAAAGTTGTTCTGTTTGTACAGCGATGCAGTTATGTCATTCACTGAACAGGTATCAAAACTGGACTTCATGACCCGAATTATGATAATGGAGAGTTTCGGACTCGATGAAAAATACGTAAATGAACATCTGAATTCAACAAAATACCTCTTGCGGATGATGAAGTACAAAGGAGTGAAAGAAACAGAGGAGAGTTAGGTATGGAGGCTCAAACTAATAGAAACCTTCTAACCATACTTTGCCAGAACGATGTAAAAGATGGAATCGAAGTGAGATCTAAAGATGATAAGAACTGGATCAAAGCTAATCATTCACATGATTCTTCATTCATCGTTCTTGGTGGAGCTATGTTACATGTTAGTTTACACGAAACTCCCTCTCAGTAATTTCTTCGATGTTTATGACGTAAAAAATGTTTTTCAGGTATTTCTGAATGGTAAGATTCTTTCCTGTGTTCATCGAGTGACGAGGAAGGGAACGAACACAATATTCTCAGTAGGATTGTTCTCTGTTCCCAAAACAGATGATATGATCTATGCACCAGATGAAATGGTTAATGTTGAACATCCTCGCTTGTATAAGCCCGTTGATTTTGAAGCATATTTTCAATATACCACTGAGGGATCTGAAAGAAGAGATCTATCTGCTCTCAGGACTTATTGTGGCCTTTGAGGAATATCAAAATAAATATCCTTATTGAACAACTTTATATACTTAAGACATTATCTAAGAAGAGAGATCTATCTGCTCTCAGAATGTAATCTGTGTGTTTATACTAAAAAGACTTTATCTGACAAACTCCATTTTCCATGATGTTAAGAAAACCAAAATGTCGGAATTATATTATGGCATACTTTTTATGTAATCTATGTCTATTATACATTTATTAAGTACTTGTTTTTACAAAACCTCTTTTCCATGAATTAAGTTTTGATCTTTTAATGCTACCAAAGAAATCCATGTGCCCAAGTCGATTATTAGGGCAAAATGTTCTAATAATATTGTGGCATATTTGAAATGTAATGTAACCTGACTGTATTATACTATACACTTGTTCATAAGAAATCTCATTTCCAAGGAAACAAGAAACAAAAACAGTTTTTAAAATCAAACTTTTTTGAGCATATAAGTTTATGGTCTTTCTATATTGCAAGCGTAAAAAAGTCAGTACATAAATTTATAGTAAGACTACCTCTCTGTATTACTTACATAATTAAGTGTTTTCAGCAAAATAAATACTATAATAAGACTGAGATTTATGGAACTACTAATAATGTTTAAAATCAAGACCCTAGGGGGTTTTCAAAGCTTATATTATTTAGAACACAAAGAGAGAGGACTAAAACACAACAAGTTTTGAGCCAAGAAATGATGAGTTTGGAAACCAATCTTGCTCTTCAGCTCCCGGTCATTGATTTCACAAGTCAAGATCTAGAACCAGGAACCATCGAATGGGATTCGGTGAGAGGTGATGTCCGGAGAGCTCTAGAAGAATACGGATGCTTCGAGGCTTTGTTCGATAAAGTCCCTCTTAAACTCCGAAAGGCTGTTTTCGATGCTTCCGAGGAGGCTTTCAGGCTACCTTTAGAGACAAAACAGAGAGTTATATCGAAGCGAAAGTACAGAGGATACGTTGGTCAGATTCCAACGTTACCTCTGCTTGAGGTAATGGGAGTTGATTTTGCAGAAAATGCAGATAAAGTCAATGCCTTTACTCAAAATCTCTGGCCCAAAGGCAACAAAAGCTTCAGGTTTAGGATCTTTAAACTTATTTATTGTAGTATTCAACAGATCAAACTCTTAAAAAAAATTGCTCTGTTTCTGCAGCGAGGCGGTTAGGTCATTCACTGAGAAGGTATCTGAACTGGACTTTATGACTCGGAGAATGATAATGGAAAGTTTCGGAGTCGATGAAATCTACATAAAAGAACATCTGAATTCAACGAAATGTCTCATGCGAATGATGAAATACCAAGGAGTTGAAGAAACAGAGGAGGAGTTAGGTATGGAGGCTCATATAGATAGAAACATGCTCACTATACTCTGCCAAAACGATGTGAAAGATGGAATTGAGGTGAAAACTAAAAACGATAAGCATTGGATCAAAGCCAATCCTTCCCGAGATTCTTCATTTATCGTTCTTGGTGGAGCTATGCTACACGTAAGTACAAACCAAACTTTCATATAAACACACACAATGATGATTTCTACCATGTTTGATAATGTCCTAAATGTTTCTAGGTACTCCTGAACGGTCGGGTTCTACCTGCGGTTCACCGTGTAATGAGGATGGGAACAAACACGAGGCACTCGGCTGGACTTTTCTCTGTTCCAAAAACAGAGGATTTGATATCTGCACCAGAGAAGATGATTGACGCCGAGCATCCTCGCCTTTTCAAGCCCTTTCATTTTGAAGGATACTTTCAATTCACCACTGAGGAAGCTGGAAGAAGAGATCTATCTGCTCTCAAGACTTATTGTGGCCTTTGAGAAATATCAAAAATATATTGTCTTTCTAAGAATAAACTTGTTTGCTTCTGCTTCTGAGTTGTTTCCATGCAAAACCCTTTCACTTGTGTGCATGAAATGTAATTTATGCACATTTTATTAGTAAGCTCACAGATCCCAATTTCATTCAAGGTAATAAATGATGACCTAAAAAAACTAAAATATTCTTTTAGTGATTTGACCTTATCGAAAGTGTTCTGGACTTAATCCTCACCCTTTGGACGTGGTCATCAAAAGAACCAGAACAAGTTTGTAAGACAACAAATGATGAGTTTGGAAAACAAACCTGCTCTTCTGCTCCCGGTCATTGATTTCACAAGCCGAGATATAAAACCGGGAACTGTCAAGTGGGACTCAGTGAGCGGTGATGGGCGGAAAGCTCAGGAAGAGTACAGATGTTTCGAGGCCTTGTTCGATAAAAAACACTGGTGAGCTTCCGTAGGCGGTATTTGAGGTCTCGGAGAAGCTTTTTCGGTTACCATTAGAGACAAAACAGAGAACTGTGTCAGAGGTAAAGTACAGAGGATATGTTGGTCAGAATCCTACAAATCCTCTATATGAGTGAGTGGGTGTAGACTTTGCAGACAATGCAGAGAAGTCAACATCTTTATTCAGAAACTCTGGCCTGAAGGCAAAATTAATTATATTCTTTTCTCTGCATTTATACTTGGTTATCTTCAATTTGTTTTGCGTCCATATCTTTGACTATCTCTTATCTCTCATCTCTTATCTCTTATGTTTTGGCCTAGTCTCTACCATTTTGGTCACTGAACTTTGGCCCATTTCCATCAGAAGGCAGTACCTAACAACACAGATCATAACAAACTAGAGAAATTAATTCAAACAAAAATCATAACCAGATCGCGTAGATATCATTTTGTCTGTGTATTCAAAATAAAACAAAGTTCAGATCAGAACTGATAGTGATGTTTTTGTCTACTCTTGTCCCTAGAATAGTTGACTTCAGGGTCATCACCAACATTTATTCTCGAGATGAAAATAATATTTTTCTATGCTTGCTTAGTTTTCAGATTTTGAGAGAAATTTGACTTCTTGTGCAGAGAATCATCAGAATGTAGATTCCTTGAGGCTGGTATCAATATATCTATAAATGGCCGGTAACATTTCAGTTCAATTAATAAGCTATATTCTTTCTTGTATTAGTAAAAATGGTTCATCTTCTTCCTCTTCATATTCCAGTCATCGATTTCTCAAACCAAAACCTGAAACCTGGAGAGCCTGAATGGGACTTAACCAGAGCTGATGTCAAGAAAGCTCTACAAGACTATGGCTGTTTCGAGGCCTCTTTCGATAAAATCCCTATCGAGCTGCGAAAATCGATCTTCAAGGCCTTAGAAGAGATGTTCAAATTACCTTTACAGACCAAACTAAAAAACGTATCCAAGAAACCGTTCCATGGATATGTTGGTCAATACCCAATGGTGCCACTATACGAAAGCATGGGCATTGATGATTCTGATGTTGCAGACAAAGTCAACGCCTTCACTGAAAAGCTCTGGCCTCAAGGCAACAACAGTTTCAGGTCAGTACACTTTCTCTACTATATTTCAATTAGTTTCACTCCTTTTGATCAGAGTTACTGTTACTACCAGCACAACTATCCAGTCATTTTCTAAGAAGTTATCAGAGCTAGACATTACTATCAGAAGAATGATCATGGAGAGCTTCGGACTCGTTAAATACATCGATGAACAGCTTAACTCTACGAATTACCTCCTTCGAGTGATGAAGTACACAGGACCTGATACAGAGGAGACAAAATTGGGGCTAAACGCTCATACCGATAAGAACATCGTCACTATTCTTTACCAAAACCATGTTGAAGGGTTAGAGGTGCAGACCAAAGACAAGAACTGGATCAAAGTGAAGCCATCACAAGACTCTTTCATCGTCATGATCGGAGATTCCCTCTATGTAAGTCTTTGTCTTTTAACAAAACCAATTCTTGAAAACAATCAAGAACCTAATGTTTTGATTCTCACAGGCATTGCTGAATGGTCGATTACACTCTCCGTATCATCGAGTCATGATGACAGGAACAGAGACGAGATACTCACTCGGATTGTTCTCAATACCAAAAGCAGGGCATATCGTGAGTTCACCAGATGAGCTTGTGGACGAAGAACATCCTCGTTTGTTTAAGCCCTTTGATCATGTTGAGTTCCTTCAATTCTACTACACAGAAGCTGGACAAAGATCTGAATCTGCTCTCAAGACTTACTGTGGAATCCAATCTCAATAAAAAAGCTTTCTCATTTGCTCACTTTTCAATAATTTCAATGTACCCTTTTACATCAAGAACAAGAATTTCACCATTCAGATCATATAAATTATGAATGTTTCAAACAAATTGTGATCTTACACGAATCAAAAACATAAACTTTTCACTTACTGCAATTTACTTTATACAGAAAAAAAAAAACACCATTTGAATAAGAAGAAGTTTCTCATTTGCTCACTTTTCAATAATTTCAAAGTACCCTTTCACATCAATAGCAAGAATTTCACCATTCAGATCATAAAAAGTCTGAATCTTTCAACCAAATTGTAATCTTACAGGAATAAAAAACATAAAACTTACTAACACACAAGTAGAATCGATTCAATTAGAAGAGATGTTCTTGTTGCGAGCAAGTCCTTTAGCCATCTCCCGTAGCTCTTCAGGAGAAGGAGGTCGAGAAGCTTCTTTAGGATAAACAACATAAGAACGATTGCCCATGAATTTCTTGATGTTAGTACTGTTGTTGGCAAATGTATACATTAATACGATTGGAACTGCAACGTATACTCCGAATTTTGCGATTTCAAGAATCCCCTTTGATGTTCCTACTGACGACATTTTTTTAATTTCTGCGAGAAGATAAAAAGAGAAACTTTTGAGGAATGTGCAGAGACTCTAAGATCTCGATGTAATCCAGATGGAAGATCCCAAGAGTGGAAGCTTTTTAGGTTTAGAGATGGGATTTTTTTTTTTTTTTTGGTTAAAATTGATGAACAGACAATAATTGGATCAAATAGAGTCGATAATTAAAATTTATAATCTCGCCGACAAAAAAAAAATTATAAACCGAACAAAAAATTCTACGACGCAACTCGGACCATAATAAACTACATTTTATTAAACCAAATCCAGAAAATCAAACCGAACCAAAATATTATCGAATTACAAATAGATCTCTTTATTTTATTTGAGTTACTAAACAGACATGAATAGTTTAATTCTATTTCTGTTTATGACTTTATGGAATGATCATTAGTTTTTTTTAATGTAATTTATTTGAAGTTTAGATATTGATAAGACGGGACACCACGCAAAACCTAACCGAAACTAAATTAAGTTATAAACTATATATATATATATATCAAAAGTCTATATTAATAGACTTTTTTAAAAAGGTTTTAAAACTAGCAGAGTTAAGTATGAAATTAGTTCTGGCTTGGTTTTAGCCCGTTGATAACGTATACGGTAAATTTGACGGTTTAGCACAGTCCTGGTCTAACCTTGGTTTAGTCCTTTAATCATGTGTAGTTCATTAATATTCAATCTTATCACGAGACTTTTGAGTTGTGCAACGATTTCGATGATGCAAACTTTTCTTATTCGCTAGACTAAGTAGATTTAGAAGAGCAAATACACATACAACAATGAGATGATACATAACGAGAATATTTTGAGATGATACATTAAAAAAAAAAAAAAAAATCAAACGCAGCAACAACAATGGCATGACTCGTAGCAGCAACAGCAACAAAACAACCCGTAAAGCCTGCAACAGCTAAAAAAAATATCAGTAAATCGATCGACGTAATCAAGAACTACGAAATCATCATACGAAAAAATGTACGATACAAAATGAAAAGATAAGAGATTATATTGGTACGAACGTTGCGTATAAACAGCCTTTTTCCTCTTGCCGTGCCTTGACATTACCATAGTACATCATGTCTTGTTGTGAAGGAGCCTTCATTTTTTGTTTGTGGTATATGTCTTGGTAGTAAGTTTAGGGGTTAGGATTAATTGGATGTAGTATATATAAACTTCAAATCTGTTACCTGCAATTGATATGATCATTTAATACGGAAGATATGCATCATTTATTTTGAACCGACAAAGTAGTTAGAATCTCCACCCTAAACTCCGTGGCTTTGATTTGGCTTTTGATAGGAAAAACTAAAAAGACTATTTTATGTAATTAAGCTATATTCTACGAACTTTTTTTTTGCCGGAAATATTTTGCAATTTTAGATGTAAATAACACGACAGTTGGCAAAATATTGTGCTATAATCGGGCTAAATAACAAGCGCATTCTATGAATAAATGTACATGGTGCATGCTTTTGTTTTCTGATAAAATAACGTAGTGTCGGATTATAACGTATACTATTTATTATTTATTTATTAAACCACACACAAAACTTATAATAACATGAAAAAAAGAAAGAAAAAAAAAATATTTACTAACATGAGGGTAAAATAATAATATAGGTTAAGGTCACTTGCTTAATTTATGGAAGATGTAAGATTAGTTAGTGCTGATTCCCCATAAAATTATATTTTCTAGTCGAATACTGTTTTCTTAAATGAGTTGGAAATATTCATATGTTTCCACTTTCCAGTATTCTAGCCTTCTAGGCTTCTAGCCATGTTTACCTGGGAAGATTATCTGAATTTTGGGTCGACGATATATAAAAAGATAGTTAACCGGAGGATTCCAGGGAAAACAGATAATTAAAAAAACTATCAATCAATTATAATAAAGTTATACTACTAAACTACAACTCGAATTGTTCTAATAAATAATAACTATCGATCGTATTAGGCAAGTATGTGAGGCTAAGAAAAACATTTCAATGGTAGGCATATAAACATGCAATGTGACGAATGACCAGTATATAAATAAAACAGTAATTGGTTTGGTGAATCTTATAATTTTGAAGAAAAAAACGCTTAAATTATCCACTATAATATGAAATTTTACAATTTGAAAATTTACTATAATAGAAACTTTTACTCAAGTTGCAAATTTTGTAATTAATTAAAGATGAGAAACACTACTAATATTACTAATCTCGCTGCAGACCAAAAGCAGTTGCATCAGATCTCTTCGCAATCCTCAACCTCTTGCATGACTCTTTGAACATCCTGCCAACAAAAAAACTATTACGATTTAAAAAAAAAAATACAAATATATTACCTGTAACTTGTAAGAGGTTGACTATTATAGATACAACTGTCTATAATTTTATATATTCATTTCAGTAGAGTTGATATTTGATATATAATGTAAGAAATCATAAACTTACTCCCAAGGTACATCTCCGACGAGCATCCAGTCTCTATCCTTGTCCTCGTATATTATAACGTACTCGCACTTCTCACCCTCCTTCAACGCCACTCCTGCATAATTTTTTTATATGTATAAATTGTAGATTTTATGATAAAAATAAGTCTATAGTTCTGAGTTCTAAATGGCATCGCGCCCGATGTCTAATTAATCACCGGAACTAGTATGCTACTTCTCTAGATTAACTAGTTTAGAAGGGTAAGTATATGTATATGTGTTGAATGTTTATTTCCATTTACAATTTATAAAAATATATTCATAATTTTAATATATTTAGTTTTTACTATGTCAAACAAAATCGATTGGTTGATATAAACATAAGCATTAAACGGAAACGAAATTAATATTCTTTCCATTTTCGTTTAAAGTAATTTTATTAGAAAATGAAAATGTTAATCGCATTATGTCACGGTAAACATTTTAAATGGTAAAAAATTGGTTTTCTGTTGGATCGATTTAGTGGATTATTTTTACATTAAATAAATACTGAAAATGTTTTTTCTGTAAGAAAAAAATCTCCTTCATAAAATTTCACGTAGAAAAATTGTATTCGAAATAATTGATGCCATACGAACCTAGGCCAAAACAGCCGAAGAGATTCTCAAGAACGGTGGCTAGATTGTTATAACTGTGGCTCGAACCAAAGTTAATCTTCCTCAAGTATGGCACGCCGTCCATGCTCACTTTCACGTACCCCATCGATTTTGATGCTTCCACATTGCTCTTCTTTCTCCTAAAAGAACACACCGGTGGCCACCCCACTGCTTGACTCTTAACAGCTGGCGAAGAGTCATCCTCAACTCCATCAGTGGTGATGTCCACCGAGGAAACAACGCCATTTTCATCCTCAGTATCTAACGATGATGATATCATATCCGAGAGCATCCTCTTCTTCTTGGATCCGCATACTGATTTTTCACTATAACTATCTCCTGGAAGACCCAATCTTAGCTCTGTGATCTCAAGTCCTAGACCTTCATTTGCCATTTATTTCTTCTTCTTCTTTTTTGGCTTTGAATGCTATATGAATTTTTGATGATTTTCTCTTGTTATAATGATAGTATTGTAAATGTAATGATGCCTCTCGTGTTTTTATATGTTGTCAAGTTGGTCCAATAAGACCAAATAATATGATGGCACGTGGAAGAGATTAATACACAATTTCTTTCTATTAGCTTTGTGGAGGAAGACAGGATTAGGACCAAAGACAGGTCAACTTAGGTTGTGTTGGTCGGTGACATGAGAGACATAAGTTGGGTCCTTGTTTATCATCTTTGTTTATTATAGAACTAAGTTACGGGAACAATATCTTACGCGTGTTGTTAATATTGATTAGGTTTCTTATAGGACTTTTGGCTGACCGTCCGATCATCGGAATCCTTCCAAAACATTGCATGTGTATACTTAAAGTTTTCAGTAAAGATAATTGTTTTCAGCCTATTCTTGTTCACAGATTACTTTATAATCAATAACAGTTGCTTTTTAAGAATACAAAGTTGTACACCCAAGTACATGTAAAATCAAATAATGTATCTTCAAAATCAACGAAAAATAATTGTGAGGACATTCATTAGAAGAAAGTGACAAATGCCATACAATCAATGTGAATTTAGTATATATTCGTTTTACGAACTTAAGAATGTGAAAATATTTATCCCTACTAAATAGTATTATCATATATATATATACCATTATCTCTGAATTTTGTGACTTTATGACTTCATTTAGCTTTAAATTCTTACTCATTACTTAATGACCTAGCTTAGTAACAACCAACTGGTTACAACACATACACACAAAATCTGAATGGGTGATGCGAGAGTAGTAATCGGGTTCTTTAGTCAATTAGTTTTTTTTAATTAATAAAGACTATTAAACAATATTTTCATCACATCTGAATTCGAGTATAGTTCTTTTTTAAAATAAATAAATAAATGCGACACGAGGATTTCCTAAGATATCATCCATCATATTGTTACTCTTGTCTAAAACACTGTATTACAGAGTTTTGATAGAATCCGGTACATTAATGATGATATAATTGCATCATCTTCGAATATGGCTTTTGCAATATAATATGCTGTTTAGAAATTTAGAAATAAAGAAAACAAAACTTCTGAGTTGGCTTCTTGAATGATGGAGAACAAAACAAGTTGGTCCTTCATGCATACGCGTTAATTCCATTCCCTATGAAACAACATCGTAGTCCCAGTTGTTAAGTTTCTTTCCTCAATTTTACATGTATTTATGATTTATGTCCCAGTGTCCTCTATACACATAATATGATACAGACATAAAGCACTTTTATCATTTGTATAGAATCTCGGATACGTTAGTAATACGTATCTGCCAAAACCCCTTTGGTATATAATTTTCCACGTGTTTTAGCAGACAAGAGATTTATGTTAGTGTAGTCATGTACCGAGTTACAATCTGTATTCAATAAAGCATAGGAAATAGAATATGCATTAGAAACCTTAAGAACAAAAAAATATTTAAGTAAATATTTTTCATCAACAGTGTGTTTCTCAGAAGTAATAAAGAAATTACGTTGGAATCTTTGGCCTTATCACATTTCATACTTTTCCGTTTAATGCATTTTTCAAAAAGAATCACTTTTTAGTATTGTTTTAAATGAGACATTATTATTTTTGTTTGTATGTTATTTTACAAGTTAAACAATATTATTTGCATATCCTATGTTAATTTAACATCATTTATAAAGTATGTTAAGTAATTTTGATTTATCTATTTCCATTTCACTTTCTTTCGGTTTACCCATGTTTTTAATCAATTACTCTTATGTATTTTTGACTTTTCACACCCTCCAAATAGTTATTTACCCAACATTTCTGTTATGTTAGTTTCCTAATTGACTACCAAAACTTAAGCCTACACCTAAATCACCTTATACGTATAAGTGTGTGTCGTTGAAAATTAAAAACTATGAAAAAGTTTTTTTTTTTTGATGAAACAGAATGAGCTTATTAGTCTTTTGAGGATGCAATAGCAGTCTCAATGTTGATATAAGCAAACTTGATAAAGTAAATTATGCAAATATTTGATGATAATTTTTTTTGACTAATTTAATACTGTATTCGTTTTACAAAGAACGACCTTTAGAAATATAACTTTTGTTTCACAAATAATATCATGTTATGTTTTCATGTAAATTTCTAAATTAAAATTGTCAAAATTTTCTCTAGTATTTCATCTTATTAATTTAATTAGAGAGATAAACTTAGTTCGTGTATTAACTCACGTTCTAAACACACGGTCTGCATGGTCGTTTAATCGCTGGAAAAACGTTTGGCAGCGTGAAACTGCTGTGATTCACACTTTATTCGGCCAATTAATTAGAAAGTTAAAACAAAACTGCGTTTGAAATATGGATTTGTGTTATAGATCTGTGATAATATTATGGTAAATCCACAAGAAGATTAAGCGAAAACCGAAAACAGTTAAGAGGCATAGTATATTTTCGTTTCACCAAAGAAAAAAAAGAAGAAAAGACATATTGGTCATTTTAAAGAGAAAAAAAAATCGGCCACTCAAGAGTCGAAACTTGTGACTTGTGAGTTGTTTGCATTATTGCAAACTGCAAAATATATAATCAATAAATCCGAGTTGGACATGGGCTAGGCTTTATATGTTAGAGTATATGCTATCGGACTTGAGATTTCTGACTCCGAACCGGATGCCATAAATGAATACGATTCCGTGGATTTATGAGAAATGACTTTCATTTGAAAAAGCCCAATACAACCAAGAACATAAAAGCTTTTATATGGTCAAACCAAAAATATAAGTGATGCATTATTGTCACGCAAATGTACACACATTAGATTAACTAAATACTTATCACAATATATCGTTGGTTTGGAAAAGTTGTGAAAATTAGTTAAGTTACTGAATTCACATTACCCATTTTAAAATCCCTAAATATATATTATGGATGAAATTCGTAAGAGAAATCCGTTAAAATTATGATACTCAAACAAAAAAATTATTCTAAAAATTATATTGTGATAAGGATTTAGTTAATTTAAATACATATTATAAATTTTAGCTCAATCTTAACTCTAACTAATATAGATTGAGATGTTATTTATATACTTATAATTGTATGACTTTATTAATCAAACCATTCTATTAACTTAAGATTGTATAAGAATCGGGGTCGGATCTAAGGCTATATAAAAGGTGGTGTATGTGCTTCATACTCTCTCTTTTTTTTACCTCATCTAATTTTTATATTGTATAAAAATCATCCTTTTTTTTTAATTTTATAAGGTTATGTCTCATATAAAAACGAGCTATACATCCAACACTGATCAGAGCCAACGATCTCTATGAGATAAACATATTCTTAACTTCTACTTATTTTATTTCTTTCAATTTTGTGTGATCATAGGAAACATAACCCAAAAACGCAAATTTTCCAATTCATGCGGTGTTGATGAAGTCAGCGAAATTAGCGATGATGAATATGACGTGAAGGTTTTTGTTCCAGTCTTTAATTTCAATAGGTTTTCTAATTTGTTTTCGGTGCAAGAGTTATTATCTAGGGGATTTTTCTGATGTGGTGATAATGATTTGGTGGCTTCGACCGGTTTTTATTGGTTTTACTTTAACCGTGATAATGATTTGGTGGCTTCGGGCAGGTTTTTTTATTGGTTATAGTTTAACCATTAGCATAACGAGAGAGTTCGACTATATATTAATTATTATAGGAAAATTTGGTTATAATTTAACAGATATTGAAGAGTTGGTTTGGAACTTTTTTTGGGAAAGCTCTTCTTTTTAATATATATTTTTTTTAATTCAATTTGTGGACGACCCGAATCGAAAACAATTGTTTGTGGAGTAGCAGAATTTACGCCGACAAAATATTATAACCGGTTAGACTTCAGTTATGAAGTGAAGTCGATAAATTTTAAAAAGCTCAACCCCACAAATATTATAGAAATCTTAGTGTAATAAAGATTAAATTGATATATATATATATCATAAATTTTAGATAAAATCTAATTATATTTGAGAAAATGTCTAGTAGTTATGTGTATATATAGTTGTACTAATTAGCTATTGTAGAAAATAAGACCTAAAATACTTCTGATCTTCATGGAATCCCACGCGAAGACACGCAAATCCAGATTCGAAAAGCCTTTCAATCCATTCTTTTCGCCTATAAACTGATGCAAAACATAAACTATTATTGTATCAAAAATATATATATATATATATACACATATCAAAAGTTAAATCTATACAAAATTAAAATCGAATAATAGAAACTCGATATACGAACCATGTGGTCCATTCGAAGTTTCCCGCCAAACTCGTAACATTGTAAACAGCAAAAAGATGGCTAAAATTACGCAATACAAAAGCTTAATAGCCATTGGAGATAGAAGAATGTGGAATTGCAGGGGAGATGATGAGATTTTTTTCTGTTTTTTTTTTGGCCTTTGCCAAAGCGATTGATAAATTTATAACACTTCAAATGTTTTGAACATTATTATTTAATCATTAACCATTTGAAAGTGTTTTTAATTTGTAATATTAATGGGTTTCACATTTATTAAGATATAGACTATAGTCTTTACGCCCCTTAATTTACGATGAAAAAAAACTTTAATATCGATTGTCTTAACGTATGCCTAACTTTGGTTCTTCCAATAAGCTTTAACGAAGATTAATAAATATCCATAGTAGATATTTCGCGATGCTTATGCCAAAGGTATGCGACAAGAAACGTGTCCACATGTGTTTGTGTATGTTATGTATGATATTTATTACGCCGTTAATTACACTACACATGGTGTTGATTTTCTCATCAGATATTGGATCTAAGTATTCCAATTGTCAGATTCCATATAAATGTTGGAGTTTATATTAAAAAAATGACATTAAAACGTGACATTATTAAAAAGGTAAAAGATTTGTTTTATATCTTGCTTGAAATAAAATACAAAAGCTTTGTGTTATTGTATACGTGAATTCTGAGAGAGGCTGTTATTTTCTTCAGGATTAAAACTTTATCACTTGAAAATAATTTAAAATTTGAAATGAGGATTTCTATTAAAAATAATTAACAAATGAGGATAAAAAGTTACTTGAAGAAAACGATAAATATTTATGTATATATATGCCATGAGAAAGTTTGGTATATAATTTCAAGTATAGGTTATATAATAGAAGTAATATAGTATAATCGTTCGACTACTTAGCACGAATGGTTATAACTGTAGTCACGATATGGTTGAATTGTAGTAATTATAGTTGATCATCGTTTTTTAAACACAGATTTATAATGATTTGAAGGAGTTTAATCAACTGCACGCAGGGCCGGTCCGATGAATTATGTGGCCCTAAGCGAGTTAAATATTTTGATGTCCATTATTTACAGTTTTAATTTTTTTAAAAATATTTGTTTACTATATAATCTAATTTAATTACATTTTAATAAATTTCAAGTGGAACCCTAAATGATGGCTTTGCTCGCCTATGCTCAAGACCGGGCCTGACTGTACGTATGAATACTCTGAACAATTAAAAAAAACGTTGTAACTTGTTCAAAGAATTTAGGAAAGTTGGTCAGAAAATAACATCTTACACACACTAATCACACCAACACCACATTATAGATACACTAATACAAAACTAAACAATATAATTTCCTTTTAATTATAAGAAAACCAACATGTCAAGAAACTTCTCTTGCAGGTAGAGAGAATCATAGAATATACAACAAAAGCCTATGATCTCTACATCATTACTACCACATACACACATATATATATATATATATATATTACGTATATTATATAACTTTGTGTTGCTAGTAATTTAAGAGAGGGTCATAATATAAAAGAAATAAACCAGTGAGTGAAAAAATTGGAAAATCTGACTCAACGATAAGACTTAAGAACAGAGCCACAGAAACTGCAGACTACAGCTCTCCAAGATCTCCAATAAATAGGAATGAAACAGAATCTTGTCGAAGTCCTCATATCGGCGATGCTAGCACCATGGTTACACCGTGAGCAAGTTCCAGCCGCCGGTTTGCTCTGTTTCACTTTTCTTTTCTGATCAACCAAGAAACAGAAACAAACCATGTCTTATTGATTCTCCTTAATTTAGATTTAGACCAATCAAGAACCAACAAATAGAAGGGAAAAAAATCTTTTGGACACGACCCGGATTGGTATCAGAGAAGAATGTCCTATGTCCTCTTTTTTTTTTTTTTTTTTTAATGTGGGTGTGGAGATTTTATGATTTATGAAATTTCTGTTGTTGTAAATATATATAAGAAAATATTTAGCATGAGGAATTAATTAAAGTTTAAGTCATTCACTCGTGTGGGGGAGTTGAAAGGTAAATAAAATTAAATATTTTGAGAGATTGGACATACACACACGTAGATCCGACATTAGTTTTAAAGAGACAATAAGAAATGTATGGACAAAAATAGCACTTGAAAAATAAATATTACAGAAAATAACAGTAATTTATGACATGTGAACTCAAAAAAAAACCTTATGATAGGAATTCAAAATATGTCTGTAAATTAGTACATGCATATAAATATCAATTCTTATATATTATTTTCGCCAGTTTTACCAACATTATTGTTTTATATTTAGTGTCTTTTATCAATTACAGTGATTACAAAAGAAAGAAAGAAAATATCGTTTTCTTTCTTTACTTTGTTATACAATTATACTTGCAATAATTTTGTTTTATTCTAGAAAATTGACAAGTTTGAAAATCTAACAATGGAGCAAATCAATGAAATACAATTATACATTAGAAAAAGGTACGTAGGTACAAAGACTCTATGTATTAATGTCTTTATGATTTTTCTTAGTGGCAAAGGATTCATGTCATGAAGAAGGTGTGAGTAACTAACACGTGTGGAAAATACAGTTGGAGGATGAGTTTGTCATTGTCGTCGTTATAGAAAGAAAGATGGGTCATGAGATAATCTCTCCTCCTTAATTTTCAGTTCTTTTATGTTCTGCTGCAACTTTAATTGATGATTAAATTATTTAAATATGTGCACTTTTCTTTCTCTCATATCGCCAACGATATTTGCATTTATTAATTTTTTTTGTTGGTCAAAATTTTCATTTCTTAATTCATAAACATAGAAACTTTAAATAAATGTTCGGTGATAAACGGTAGCCGGCAGGTATTGGCTGTAACGCAAACTTTATATTGTTGAATCGTCTAAAAACATTCAATGTAGATGTTGAAAATGCTAGCTAGGTCCATCTTAATTAACATTCAATATATTTCTGCTTTGCTAATGTGATTTTAACTTCCACGTACTAGCTATAGGGGATATAAGTATAACTAATTAATTTCTTGTACAATATGTGCATCATTTTATTTTATTTGTGGGATTAAAGGCCTTAATTATGCCTGGCTTACACCTTAGTTTTTCTCCAAAACTAACAGGTAAATTACACTCGAATCACGAAATCGCAACGATCTTTCGAGATTATAGGGGCACAGCTTGCACCACTAGCCCATTATCGTTTCGGTGTCTCCATCATTATAGTTGATAATTCTTTTTATCACATTTTTGGGAAGAGATTTTTAATTTAGAAAATATGAATTTTAAACTTCGCCCATCCCTTAATTTTCCTTTCTCACATCTATGACTATGACTATATATCATTTGCAGCCAAATAAAAAGAAAGGCCATAAACTAATTATGAGGATATTGTGAAAAAGATATGGTTGCTTAAAAAGAAAAATCACCATTCATAAAACATAAGTATAGCTGAACCTAATTAAACAATTAATAACGACGACCATACAATTACAACCACTTGATTTTATATGTTTATTGATAATTTTTCGTTTGTTCTTTATATAATCAACTCAATCATATGGGGACACAGGGAAGATAAGTTTCTTATAGGTCAAAAATGAAAATTGAAATTATTCGTTTAGTTTGAAAAATCTGGTAGCACTTTCTTGAAAGCTCGACATTTAACAACTATGATTAGTTAAAAGTAATGGTAGAATGTAATTAGTCGTAACTAATAGGTATCACAACTTCCACTTTTAGGACTATATAACCTCTACTGCACAAGTAGACCAGTGGTTGTCTCACCTCTGTGGCTTTTCATCCAATTCATAATTAATTTGATCCCGGTTCTTCTCTCAGAAAATAAAGAGAAAAGTTTATTTTTCGTATGTGAGGATCTGGACTACTGACCCGGTCCGATATCTCCCAGTATTGACGAAAACAAAACCTTCTACGTTCTACCTTCATGTTAACTACTAATTATAATTGTGAAATGTACATGATTAGGTGAGAGTTTTGATCCTTTAAAAGGTCAGAAAAAAAACAGCGACCTAGAGATTTGCTGTCACAGACTATAGTATTCCGCAAAGGTCCGATTTTGAAATATCTAGCAATTTGTTTAATAAAACTATCTACACTCAATCTCAATTCTAGAATTTTTGGTTCGTGATACATTCCCAAAACTTTAAGAAGACTGGTTTCAGCACACTAGAATCTGAAACCTCATGAAGCTTATAAGTCGATTCCAGATTAAACCCTTTAGGAATTAGAGCTAAATATCGAAAAATGGCTATCTCTAAGTTTTGGTTATTTCGTTTCTTTTACTACTGGATATACATTGTAAAAGTTATTTTATTAAACTCTCCCTCAGTATATTTTTTAAAAAAAACGCTCGTTCTTTACTAAAACTCTCCCTTATTTTTTATTTTTTTTTTGCAAATTTCTTTTATTAATCAAGTTTAGGAGAGGATTGACGTTGTTGTCACCTGCCAATTAATATGTTGTTCTACTGTTGTTAGATTAAGAAGATAACTAAATTCTTCATCATGATAGCATTTGATAGATTTGGTTTTGTGCATAGTTCCAAAATGTATGCATGCTCTTAGATTGAAGTTATGAGATTAGTTATTGATTGACATCGAATCTTCAAAACTAAATTTAAGAACAAGGCCCAAATGAATCTTTCTAATTTATTTCTTGTTTTCCTGTCTTCTTCTTTCTTTGGCAATAATCAGATACTTGGCTACCATTTAATCCAAATATATTGAAAATAAAAGTTGGACCCATCATTTTAGTTGATGTATCACATACCGGAAAAAAAAGAAGAAGAATATAAGTATTATATTCTTTAATATTTATGGTTATAAATATATTCAGCATTTCACACATAAATAATGGTTATAATTTTTGTGAAGAATCTTATATTTGTACTTGTGGTTATCCAGAGAATCTTTTATTCGTTAAAAAAATAACTTCTCGCTCACACTCAAACTTCCCAGAGTTTCTGATCGTAGCCATTCATCATCTAAGTCAAACATAATCAACAAGTCAAACAATAAATCACAACCATTAAATTCTATTTAAAACATTCTAACATCACCGTAGCGGAACATAGCTACGTGGGAATCTCCACGACACACAAAATCCGTAATAAGATAGCATTCTGTTTAAAATTTCACAACTCGGAGAAACCGAAGCGAGTCATCACCGAGTCAACTCGGTTCTTCTGCGCCATGGCTGCTGCTTCTCTCCACACCTCAATCTCTCCTCACAGCTTCCTCTCTCTCTCCAAACCATCTCTGAAACCTAACCGTTCCCAAGTCTTCCTAAGAAACAAACAGAGAAATTGTCTTTCATGCGCTTTGATCCAAGACGAAATCGATGTGATTCCAGTGCAGAGCCGAGATCGTACAGACCACGAGGAAGGTGCGGTGGTCATGATGAGCACTGAGACTGAAAGAGATTGTAACGAATCTGTAGTCGTAGGGTTCGGTGCTACGACGAGCGAAGGTCAGCTTTCATTGGAAGGCTTTCCTACTTCTTCTTCTTCTTCAGCTGATTTGGGAGATGAGAAGAGAATAGAGAACGAAGAGATTGAGAAGATGATTGATCGGAGCATTAACGCCACAATTGTATTGGCTGCTGGTACTTACGCCATTACTAAATTGCTCACCATTGATCATGATTCTTGGCATGTAAGTAATACAAGTTTATGATAATTCACAATGTTTCTTGGGATACAAGTTTATGGAAGATGAGTGATTCTTGAATGATTTGTTATGGAGTTTTTTTTTGAGTTTTTTTGTGTGTTAATGGTTTTTCAATTTCAGGGATGGACACTTTTTGAAATACTTAGATATGCTCCTCAACATAACTGGATTGCTTATGAAGAAGCATTAAAGAAGAATCCAGTTCTTGCCAAAATGGTGATAAGTGGAGTTGTGTATTCTGTAGGAGATTGGATAGCTCAGGTTTTTGTGTTACCTCATCTCATAGTTTTACTTAATACCTATGGATTTGAATCACTTGATTAACATTAATGATCTTTGTGCTCTACAGTGTTATGAAGGGAAACCGTTGTTTGAAATTGATAGAGCAAGAATCTTGAGATCAGGACTAGTGGGTTTCACTCTCCATGGCTCTTTGTCTCATTTTTATTACCAGTTCTGTGAGGAGCTTTTCCCTTTTCAAGATTGGTGGGTTGTTCCTGTGAAAGTTGCCTTTGATCAAACTGTTTGGTCAGCTATATGGAATAGTATTTATTTCACTGTTCTTGGGTTTCTGCGTCTTGAATCGCCTCTCAGTATCTTCAAAGAACTCAAAGCTACTTTTTTCCCTATGCTAACAGTAAGATACCTTCCTTCCTCTTTATCCTATGTATCTCCAAGATTCAAGATTATCAAAGATCATCATCAAGATTCAAGATTAAACGTACCTTGATTTGAATGCAGGCAGGATGGAAGCTTTGGCCATTTGCTCATTTGATCACATACGGTTTGGTACCTGTAGAACAACGACTTCTCTGGGTAGATTGTGTGGAGCTTATTTGGGTCACTATACTTTCGACGTGAGTATCTAACTAACTCCTCAAGTCTCTAATGTTTCTAGTTTTGGGAAGACCAATAAAGTCTCTAAATCTATCGTTTTCTTCTCTGTGCTCTTTTTTGTGTTCTTGATTTCAGTTACTCAAACGAGAAATCAGAAGCTAGAATCTCAGAATCTGTCATTGAGACCTCTTTGAGTTCTACTACATCCATTGATCCCTCCAAGGTACTTACTACATCCCAGAAAAATAAAAGCATTCACGCTTTCGCATTCGATTCACAAGAATCTTGATCTAACACAAATTCATGGCTTTGGTTTATGACAGGAATGAGAAAGCCAGAGTGGTTTTTATCCTATCCTATTGTATATATGCACAGATTTCAGCCAATAGAGTGGCTAGAGATTTGAGATTGTGACAGAGGAGAAGAAAATATCAGATTTCAAATGGATGGATCTCTATGTATAAGAAAATAACCAGAATCTGAATACACCACAGAAAATTTGTAATTTGTTCCCTATTGATATTACAAGCTTAAAGCAGATCATAGATTTCTATATTTGGATCTGAAGAAAATACTTCCAGATCAGAACAAAGATTACTTGTTTACAACTGGGATTTTGAGGAACAAAAGATCATTGGTGTGGTTCGCTTCTTACCGTCGAAGAGTTGATTAGTATAGTCTTAAATTTTAATTTTTGTTTCATTGTTGATGTTCGAACATTTGACCAAACTCATTCAAACGTGAAAAATGTTTGTAAAAAAAAAAAAAAAAGTATAAGACCTAAGCTAACCACTTGTCCAAATGTAAATAGAATATGAAACCGTATCAAATTCAATCAACAGTAGGGATTATTGTGATAAATTTCTTAGTTAAATACACCAACATCGATAAACATGTTAGTCTATATTAAGTAAACTCTTTCGAAGTAAAATGAACAAGAGAATGCGATTGTGAGATTAGAGTGTTAGAAAAGAAGAATTATATAGGTAAGGTGAACATATGAATGTACATATTTGGTTTGATAACATATACTAAATCTAAAAGCAAACAAACTACATTTTAAAATTTTTACACTATGCAAGATGGTTTCAAAACTGTGATTTTATTTGTACACTATACAATTCTATAATTGAATTGTTAAATAGGATTTTTTTTACTACTATTGGTGATTAAGCATTGGTCTTTTGTTACAAGATCATTATATCATCAACGACATTTAATTATAAACTTAGAAACAACCCTACAGCACGTTAAAACCTTAAAACACATTAAGTGAGTTAGTTAGATATTAAAAACATACTCTTCATCATATAGTTGAAACTTGTTCAGTCTCAGTGGTACCACCACTTTCTGATTATCGAATCCTTAAGCAATTTTCATTGTTTCTAATCTTCTGTTATCAATGTTATACCACTACATAGTAAAAAATGTGGTGGATAGTTAACATAACTTATAAATAATTTATTCTCCCATATACCACTAGCCTCACACATCACCAATGAGCATAATCGTTAGTGGTTTTCTTACACATTTACTTAGCCTAAAAGTGTTTTTTTTGATAATATTATTATTCTCGTATGATTCTCTCAAATTAACATTTTGTCAGATTTGGAAAAAACCTCATAAGTATTAACAGCTTTTTCAGTTTTATTGATTAACCAATAGAATTGCTAATATAAAGTCATAACTTGAATAGCAACTTCTGTACAGATTCTTTAATAGAAATTCTATACACATAGCAACAAACAAATATAGAAAATTTTAATATTCTAATAACAATATATAATTATATTCAAATCCATCTTGTAATCCTAACACCCCTCACTTCTCCTCCCTACCAAACAAGCTCTTATATAAAGATAGAAATAGATAATCACGTATCATAGTAAATCCTTGTTGTGTTTTTATATACACAAACATGTCATATAAGTTGTAATATCCAGACATAGGATCATAATTGCCGTATAGACTGTTAATTGATGAATTCCCCTCGAGGATCCTTCCATTGATAGGGCTATATAAAGCCATTGATGATACAAAGAGATTTATCGAGATATCCGGAGAGAATAGAGGAGAGTATATACAAACAATATTAACAATATAGCTAAAGAATAGGAATCATATATTCTTTATTCTATCACTCTCCCGCAGTTGCAACGTCGGGTTTCCGGACAGTCAAACTGGAGCGAAATTCATTGAATAAAGACGTAGGTAGGCCTTTTGTGAATATGTCTGCGAATTGTAGAGCTGAAGGAACATGGATTACCTTTACTTGTCCAATTGCTACCTTCTCACGTACGAAGTGGATGTCCAATTCTACGTGTTTAGTTCTTTGATGTTTAACTGGATTTGTTGCCAAGTAAACAGAGCTGATATTGTCACAATAGACCACCGAGGCTTTTGTGATAGGGCAGTGAAGCTCCAACATTAGGTTACGTAACCAACATAACTCGGCTACTGTATTTGCTATTCCTTTGTATTCTGCTTCTGTGCTTGATCTTGATATGGTCGGTTGTCGTTTAGCAGACCATGAGATAAGGTTCGAACCTAAGTAGACACAGTAGCCAGACGTCGATCTTCTCGTATCTGGACAGCCTCCCCAATCTGCGTCTGAGTATGATATGAGGTTGTCGATATGACTTTTAACCAGCTGCAGTCCATGAGTGTGTGTGCCTTGTATATACCTGATGATGCGTCTTAATGCTACAAGATGTGGAATTCGAGGATCATGCATATACAAGCATATTTGATGCACAGCATATGATATATCAGGCCTTGTAAAAGTTAAATATTGAAGAGCTCCTGCCAGACTGCGGTACTCAGTTGGATTTGCGATTTTGTCTCCAATATCTGCTGAAAGTTTTGATCGCATATCAACTGGTGTTGAGCAAGGTTTGCATTCTGCCATACCTGCTCTATAGATGATATCTTTAGCATAAGATGTTTGACTCAATAACATGCCTAACTCATTGTAATCTGCCTTGATTCCAAGGAAGTAATGGAGTTTCCCTTCATCCGACATTGGAAACTCAGATTTCAACGAGCTGATAATGTGATTGAGGACTGTTTGTGAAGATGCTGTGAGTAGTATATCATCTACATAGAGAAGTAAATACGCCATGTCTACACCTTTCTTGTAAACATATAGGGAAGTGTCGCTTTTACAAGTTGCAAAACCCAGATTTGATAGAAATCTTGTAAAACGAGCATTCCAAGCTCTTGGTGCCTGTTTTAAACCATATATAGCCTTTTTCAGTTTGCAAACATGATTAGGATTGTCTCTGTTGACAAATCCTGGTGGCTGATGCATGAATATTGTTTCATCAAGTTCGCCATGTAGGAAAGCGTTTTTGACATCTAACTGATGTACTGGCCAGTCTTTTGAAACACTGACATTGAGAACAGTTCTGATTGTGGCTGGTTTAACCACTGGACTGAATGTTTCTGTGAAATCAACTCCAGCCTCTTGCGATTTACCATTGGCCACAAGTCTTGCCTTGTGTCGTGTAAGACGACCTTCCGCATCATGTTTGTGTTTGAATAGCCACATTGATCGGACAATATTCACCTGTGGTGGTCTTGGAACAAGTTCCCAAGTCTTACTCTTAATCATAGCATCAAGCTCATTTGTCATCGCAGGGTTCCATTTAGGATCAGAAATGGCTATGACATGATTTTTTGGAATTGGCGAGATGGTGTTTGTGTGTAGAGAAATGACTTTTTTTGGTTTATAAATGCCACTTTTGCTTCTCGTTTTCATAGAGTGA
The DNA here is from genome assembly GCA_963854855.1 of Nasturtium officinale. Lineage (NCBI taxonomy): Eukaryota > Viridiplantae > Streptophyta > Magnoliopsida > Brassicales > Brassicaceae > Nasturtium > Nasturtium officinale. The sequence continues at coordinate 16,295,734 of OY978500.1, forward strand.
ACAGGTTGAGTATGAGCAGGAGGTGGTTGAGAATTTGAGATAACATTTAGCGGCTCAGAAGAATATTGTGGAGATGATGGCACAGACGGCAAATCTGGTGGTGTAATGGGAGTTTGCAATATTGATTTAAACAGTGGAGATTGCTCTTCAATATTGCCAAGAAAATGATAAGCTGTGTCTCGGTAAGAAGTTTTGACTGCAGCAGGAAAAATATCCTCATCAAAATAAACATGCCTAGAAATGATGATCCTGTTTGTTTTTAAATCAAGACATCGATAACCTCGATGTTGTGAGGGATAGCCTAGAAACAAACATGGAGTTGACCTTGGCGACAGTTTATGAAGATGAGAATGATTTATGTTTGGAAAACAAAGACAGCCAAAGACCCGTAAGTGCTCGTATGATGGAATCTTGTTGAAAAGAAGTGTAAAGGGGATTTTGTTTTGGATTGCGGAAGATGGTAGGATGTTGAGTAGGTGAACCGCGACATGGAGTGCTTCGACCCAAAAACAAGGCGAGAGCTGAGCTTGGAATAGCAATGCTCGAATCGCATTGTTGATGGTTCTGATCATGCGCTCTGACTTCCCATTTTGTTGAGAGGTGTGAGGGCATGAGTAGCGAACTGTAATTCCATGTTTATCGAAATAATTATGAAACTGAGAGTTATTGAATTCTCCTCCATTATCGCACTGAAAAGCTTTTATTTGAGTGTTGAATTGGTTTTTAATTAACACCATGAAATGAAGAAACTTTGAAAAAACTTCGCTTTTTCGACGAAGTGGATAAACCCATAGAAACTGAGTGTAGTGATCAAGAAAGAGTACGTAGTACTTAACACCACTAACACTAGGAATAGGCGAGGACCAAATATCCGAATGGACAATATCAAATGGGTTTATTACTTCAGAAATTGAGGAATCAAATGGAAGTTTTATTTGCTTGCCTAATTGACATGGGGAACAAGTAGTAGGAAATTTAGTCTTACTACAAGAGATTAAACTTGAATTAAGAACTGAGCGAAGAACAACATTATTGATATGACCAAGACGCTTATGCCAAAGTGTTGACGTTGAAGCAAGAAGAGCTGTTGAAGTAGAAAGCTTTTTATTAAAACGGGCTGGAAGAGAATAGAGATCACCGGAACTTTCACATCGGACCAAGATTTTCCGAGTTTGGAGATCCTTCACAGAAAAGCCAAAAGGATCAAATTCCACAGTGCACCAATTGTCTTTTGTAAATTTTCGAACTGATATAAGATTTTTGACAATTTGTGGTGTGACTAAGACATTTCGAAGAGATAAAGGTCGAGAGTTTGTGGAAATAGAGGATGAACCTATGGATTGGACAGGAATTTCAGAACCATTTCCCACGATGACTGTTTGCTTGGTGTTAGTTTTAAGAGCAGAGTCGAGAATACCTGTTGTAGCCGCTAGATGAGCAGTCGCCCCAGAATCCATGTACCAGTCTGAATTTCCAGGGTCTGGTAGCGTCATCTGGTTGTACGGTTGTGAAAAGTTTGATGGTAGTTGTGTTGGCTGTTGTTGTTCCACATAATGAGCTTGTTGAGCATTTTGATTTGGCGGTCGTACAGAAGAGTGACCACGATATGCGCCCATTTGTGCATATGGATTCCAGTTCTGAAACGGTGTAGACCATTGTTGAAAAGATCCGGGCCAATAACCTTGGTGGGACCATTGCTGAAAGTTTGGCCGTGGTTGGAAGTTATGAAAATTGTTTCTTCCCTTTTGTCTGTTGTTCTTTCCTCTACCACGATAATTGTTGAATTTAGGTGGTTCCGAATTTTCTTGTTTTGGTGATGAAGCAGAAACAGTGAGAACTGTGTTGGATGAGGAATGATCGGTGTGTGACGGTGTTGAACGTTGCGGCTTTTTGAGACGAGATTCTTCCATCTCCAACATAGACTTTGCATTGTCGAAACTTGGAAAGGGATCTTTGTGTTTGATAACATTAATAATGTTATCAAACTTCTCATTGAGCCCGTTGAGAAGGTACATCACTAACGTCCTTTCAGTTACTGGAGCATCAACATTTATTAGCAGGTCCGCTAGTGATTTGAGCTTTTGACAATATTCTTGTATTGTCTGATCACCAATCTCTGTTGTGCGTAGCTCATTGTCCAGTTGAATAGCACGAGCTTCCTTATTATTTCGAAATTGATTTTCGATTCGGATCCAGATGTCTCTGGCCGTTCCTCCCGTTTTGAAAGAGCTGCGAAACAAAGGTGGAGCGAGTGTCCCGTAGATCCAAAGCTTGACTAGGCCATCACGTTTTTTCCAAGGCACGTCGTTATCACCATCTGGTAGCAGAGTACCATCAATATGTCCGAGTACATCGAATGTCAGACAATGTGTAAGGAAGAGCTCTCTCCACGCATCATAATTGTGATCATTGAGATCCAAGGTGAGTGGAATATGGGACTTGATGTTTGTAACACCAAACGCCCTTTCAATAGCTACAGGTTGAGCGGCCATTGATGCTCACGAAAGAAAGAGAATTGAGAAGATTGAAGAGAGAGTAAAAAAATGAAAGAAGGTTCAGAAGCGTAACAGCTCTGATACCATGTTAATTGATGAATTCCCCTCGAGGATCCTTCCATTGATAGGGCTATATAAAGCCATTGATGATACAAAGAGATTTATCGAGATATCCGGAGAGAATAGAGGAGAGTATATACAAACAATATTAACAATATAGCTAAAGAATAGGAATCATATATTCTTTATTCTATCATAGACTTCATACCAAATTGTAGGATCATCCGTTTGGTGAAAGATACATCACATTTTCATTGACATCGTCCGATATGAGATCATCTTGGTAGATTCAAGTTCATCTTATCACCTCGCTGAATTTGTTAGTCGGACATTGTCTTTGTAGCTTATCAATTTTTTATTTCCACATGAAAACTTAATTTATCGAAAGAAAAGCATATACAATCACGCATATTTTTTTAATAGTAAGTAATTAAACTAAAGAAATGAAGAAAAACAAACAAAAGTAATAGAAGTTAGTCGAGTGAGACTTTAAGAGAGAAGATGACTTGATACGTAAAGAGTATGTTATTGTGCAGGTCTTTGCTCTAATCAGAAAGCCACTTGACATCTTAAAGAGTATGTTATATACAGTTCTTATTCAGTGGACGAACTGCCTAGTAATTTATTTTATAGCATCATCAACGCATGCGATGTTTTGAAGAACAAATACAACGTCTGAAATTTTTTAAAAATTCTACCCGAGCAATATCATATATATATATATGTATATTTCCTATCAAATATTGGAATTTCTTATCTACGAAATCAGCTTGATGTTTATCACATTATCCAGCAAGTCCAACATATTTCATAAGCAGCTTAGGTTTCAATATCTTTATAATTACCTATGGAATAATATGATTACTTTATATATATATTAATATCTAAATTAAAAACAACCCAAAATTGAGGGTAAAACTAAACTTATTTTGTTCCATATTTGATTAATTTGATGGCCAGTCATGAAATGTGAACTTGATTCGATGGTCTATGTAGTTCGGGGTTTTAAGTCACACACATATTTAAAAGAAGAAAGGTCCCATAAGCAATATTCCATTATCAATTGTTCATGTAAAACCTAGTAACCTACTGCAATCAATATCGGTAATACTTGTTTTCTCAATACATACTTTTTTAACGAATCCAAAATGGATTTGCATGTTGTCTTAAATTTTTTTAAATCGAAAGTTCAAACATAATAACACTCTAGTGAAGATGTGTGAAACGCTTGAAGATGTCCATTACATGACTCCGATTCAAGTTTAAGAATTTTTTTACATATGCATGAGGGTGATGAGACGACATATGTTGCAGATTTAATTCACTTTTAAAATAAAATATTTGACACTTTCAAAGTTGTTTACTTATCTCTTAATATATTTTTAAAAACTAAATCTATTTGTGTTTATAACTAAATACATTCGGTGAAATCTTAGATGAAACTTTCAAATCCAATTGTGAAAATATTTTTAACAACAGTAGATTTGATTGAAATTTTTAAATTCATTAATTCAATCAAACTAAATTTTAAAATATACTTTCAAAAACACTGTCATTTTAAATCAATTATTTTTATATATTCTGTTTAATACACCACTTTATCATGACTGGGAAATAGTTAAAGAAAATCATTACATTAGTTTTTACAACTATAAATATATTTTTAATATATGCATCAATTTACAGACATTTAAATATAACAATCTCCTATACATATAGTGAACAATAATATCAACCTATCGTTGTAATTTCTATATGTTGCCTCAACGCTCCAATCTATTTAATTTGATTCTAAATCCTAAACAAATAATAATAAACAGAAATTAAATCCCCAATGCCCCAAATTACTCAAATCCTATACACATATATTCAAAACATGAAAATTAAATTATAAATTTTGTCACTCGAAAAAATTCGGAATTTTCAAGAATACCAATTCATACTAGGCAATTGGTAAATCCCAACTTGCTGCTGCATTAATGGCGGCGGAACCATAGAAGAGACAATATTCGAACAATCTCCAACGCCGCCGTTAAACTTCATACTAGACGAAGAACCATCAATCACCGGATCTTGATTATCCTCTTCCCAAAACGGCAACGGCGCCGGAATATTCCGTTTCATCATCATCATCGGCGGTAGTAACTGTTCCTGTCCTTCCAGCTTCGATCCAGACGACGAAACAAGATTCTGATTCATCAAATAAGTTCCACCGCCGCCACCGTCATATATAGCCGTAGTATCATTGTTATCGGAGAAAATCGCCGGAAACATATTCGTTCTTGACTGAAAACAAGAAATCGACGGAGGAGGAACATGACGAAAAAGATCATCATCAAGAATCATATGATGATGATGATGATGATGATGATGTCGAGATGTTATATTATTGTTTTTCTTGTAGATTCGACATAACACCCAATCATCAAGCTACAGAGAGTTTAAGAAAACAAAAAATTAGCCAATAAAAAAACTAGTTAAGATTTTAAAATAATTAAATAATATTTACCCGAAGAGAGTTTTTCTTGTTGGAGAAGAGAGATCGATGAGTGGGTTTATTATCAGTTAAACGATATTCATGCATGATCCAATCTGATTTTACTCCTTTAGGTGGTTTACCACTGTAAAACACCAAAGCTTTTTTAACCCCTACTTTTTTATTCCCACCGCCGGTTGAAATTACCGGTTTATCTGTACCAGTCGCTTTCCAATAACCGGAAGTAGCTGCTCTGTTTGGTCTTGCTCCGTTTGGATATTTCCGATCTCTTGGACTGAAAAAATACCATTCTTCTTCTCCAAACGAAGCTTTTGCTGTATTATTATTACAACAACAACAACATGAAAAATCAAAAAAAAAAAAAAAAAAAAACATTTTGAGACAGATCCGATGATTTGATTTATATAATTACCAGGAAGTTCCCATGGATCGAATTTGTAGAGATCAACGTCGGCGATGATCGCGACGGGTAAAGGAATAGAATCAATTTTGCGTTTAAGATAGTGAATTACGAGTTCTTCATCGGTTGGGTGAAACCGGAAGCCAGGAGGTAGGTTTGGCTGCGGCGCCGGACCACCGGAAGAATCTGTACTCTCCATCGGATGAGATTTTTTTTTTTTTTTTTTTTTTTGGAGCTGGGAGAGAAATGGTTTGAGACAGTTTCAGAGTTGGCGTTAGCCTTCTTCTATTTTAAAAGGATCACATAAAACGCCAAAATCAATGGTTTTTTTATCCTCTGGAATCTTTTGTACGTACACCATCGTATTCGTATCCACTCGTATATATTTTTCAACGTATACAACGATATAACACGAGTTTTAATACCTTAAATATTCATAAGATTTAATTACATACACATCAAATGGTATTTCTATTTTTAGTGGTGAACGCTCATATATTATTCATTACATTATATAGGTTGTTGCATTTTGACCTATTGTAGAGATCTTTTCTCACACAAAAAAAAGCCCCTATTGTAAAAGAATTAAAGAATTAAAAACAAGTTTGCTAGTATTAAATGTTGATGCCATCGGATTACTGTATATGTGTATATATCTATATATAAATATATGTATGTGTGAGTTTTGAATCGGAAATATAAAGGTGTAGATAGAGAGAATTCATATATATGATGAAATCATATCTTCGTGAATCATGAGAGAAGACATGCAATCTGCTTTTATCCTAATTTATATAGTTAATGTTATCTATATGTACTTACTTAGTTACTTAGGGCTCGTAGTTTATCTTATAATTCAGTTCATAGTAAACATCTTATTATAAGTTTGTTTAACCTTCAAGATGTACTGTTTATCTCAGATCCATTAGTTATCATTTGTACAAAATAGTGTTATTTTTTGGAAATTATAATCTCAAACCCGGATATTTAGCATATGTTTGCAATTAATAATAATACATAATTCCCCCATAATTCAGCCGAGTTTAGTGTGGTTTGGTTTGTACTAAAAGGAGTTAAAGAGCGGCAACATTTCGACACGTATATAAAGTCTGACTAATCATGTCGAATCTCTATTTAATTACCATACTAACCAAAGTTAATGAGGGGTAACTTAGAGAATTCGGAGTTGATAATGACTTCGTCTCTTTTTCCTTGTTCAGATAATGTCTTTTTTAACCATGTATTATCGTTTACGTTCATATATATCAAATAGGCTCGAAGTGTGGCTCGACACGAGTAACCATGATGTAGAAATTGCGATTAAAAACGATAGCAATTGTTTTCATCATACAAGCACATGCTTATTTTTTTCTCTATAGTAATAACACAAATTAAATCATTTACGAAAGTGCACTACTGATTTATCTTCTTTTTCTTTTTTGAAAGAATAATACTTCTTAGTTACATGCCTAATATACATATACTTAATTAGTTTCATAAAAATTATATTTGATTTCAAACCTTTTATTATCATTATTATTATTATTATTATTATTATTATTACTCTATGTGTGTGATATTTATGGTATACTATAGTTTTAGTTTTTTCATGTTTTGAACGAATACATAATAAAAAAAATTAACGCATTATATTTTGACAACAACAAATAAATTCATCAATTTAATCTAAAAGAGAAAGATTTTCCACCTGAAAAAACTAAAATATAACGTTAAAAGTTACATAAACTACGTAAAAAGAGAGAACCTCGTGATCATGTTTCTTTGCAACACAGTCTGTATTTAAATAGTTATAACGCATAACAAACCCTGAAAAAGAAGAAAAACATAAATTTAAAAATTAAAACATCAATCTTTGATGCAAAAGAATGCTACTCATCTGAAATTTACATCATAATAGTTTATTTTGAACTGTAAAGTAGAAATTTAGATTATATTTTTTTAATGTATATAATGAAAGTTTGCAGTGAAAACATGTACGGTAAAACCTTTATAAATTAATAGTATTGAGATTTTAATATTTTATTAATTTATGATGATATTAGTTTATAAAAATACTAGTTTCAAAAAAAAAAATTGTTTTGAAAATTTATCATATTTTTTTAATAAGTTGAAGTTATTTGGTCTACATAAAATTGATGTGTATGATGTTATATTTTGTAGTTTTGACTTGAACATTTGATATTTATTAGAAAGAAATAATCCTTTTATGATAATAACAAAAACTACTGATGCATTTATTATGCAAAATATATCCATAAATTCAGAATTTTGATTCATGACTTCAGTTGTTCCTCTTTTTTGTTTGTTAACAAAATTGAAAATTTGAGTTGTTCCATTTTAAGTTTATATAAACCAAAAATATAAATAATGCATATTAAAGTTTAAACTTACAAAACGTTTTGGTTACTTGATGACGACACTACAATAGGATACTTTGAAATATAACATGAATATTCTGTGATTCAACAATATTTAGACAAAAAAAAAATATAGATATTTAGTTAAAAAACACTATACGTTTACATATTATTTTCTATATTATATATACTATTAATTTATGATAGTAATGACGCATATATTGATATAGAAATATTAAAAATATTCTTATTTTATTGAATTATTAATTTTTATACTGACTTAAAATATTAAAAATATTATTTTATAACATTTATTAATTCCTTATTTACCGTGTTTCTATTTTTCCATTGATCTTGTTTCTATGTTTTCATTGTTCATTGTCTTAAAAAGAACAAAAATCGCATAGATCACAGACTAACTGTTTCTATCTTTAATGAAAATTTCGTTTGCAGAAATTTATATAATTGTGGTCACCAATAAATCAAGCTGGTGCATGATTTTTTTAAGTTCCAATAGTATTGTGTTCTTCTGAATAAGAGTCTATTCGACACGTGGCAAGCTGTATTGTGGGACCCCTAAATGCCACACAAGGCAACAAACGGATGATGTGAAAATGGATGGCGGGTTCGGTGTGGGAAAATTCAAAAAGGCTTTATACGTTTCACATGTCACGCTTTTGTTATTATATTTGTGACCACTAGGATTTTTATAGAAATATAGATCAAAATTTCTTTCATTTAATTAGTTTTCTACATACATAATTGAGTTTTGAACCTCCTTAATTCAAGGTTTTTTCCAAACAAGTTGTCCATATATACTTTTAATGATTTTGTTTACCAATATAAGAAAAAAATTAAGGACAGTTTAAATGATATGTATTTTATAAATTTGGTATTCTTAATTATTTCCCACACGTGTTTCTAACAAACAATTTCTCTTGACACACAAACATAGGATATTATATTAATACCAACCCAACCAAATTTCGAATATATAGAGGAATTGAGAAGTTGCAGTGGAGTATCAAAACTAAATACTAATTAACATTCAGAAGTTTTGATCTGACATAGTGCAGATAAAAACTATATATTTTTGCAAAGAAATAATTTTCATGTTTAAACAACAATTACTAAAACTAGAACGATCGATCAAGCAAATATTGGTAGCGTTTTGACCATCGTCAGCTTGCCAGCTTTCGAATGTGAGATCATCTCCAGCGCTAAACATGATAAATGGATTTCTTATAATATTAAAATTTAATGTTTTAAATTTTAAGAAAATGTTGGCCAATTAAATGATGACATATGTAGAAGAGGTGTTATTAAATGGATGACAAAGTTTCTCTAGTTTTAAGGGAAGTTAACGATGGTGCATTGTGAAATGTGGAGCCCAATGTTGGATTTAAGATTTAAGGATGTGTATAGAAAGAAGTCTTACCAGCATAATTGAGAAAAGTCGTGAATTTTCCTCGTTATCATTTTACATTATTCTTAATTATATAAAATAGAAGACAACAACCCCAACATAAATAAATCCGCCTTCTTACTATCTACAAGAATAAAATATAAATATGATTTATTAAGATTCCATAAAAACAAGTTTTTTTTTTACCAGATATGCATTTTAAATATTATTTTTAGTTGTGGATTTTTAATAATAAAAAAACCATCGTAAAAAAAATTTTGTTTGTCAACAAATATTTGTTTGGTCATAAAAAGAAATTTTAAGATCTAAAAGACAAATTGTTGTATTGTCTACAAGACTACAACTTAAACTCTAAAGTAATAAACATGTACTTTGTTATACATCTAATTACTAATTCTACAGTTATAGTCGTAAATAATTTGGTCCTTAATTAATTTTTTAATCAGATAGATATACATATACACGACAACAGGATTGGTGTGATGAAAGAAAATGCGGTTTTGATTTTATCTCTGAGATATGTAAGTCCAAAATGACTCTAAATATAGGTGATCATTTTTTCCAATTGAGTTAAGGAGATACATATTAATCATTTTTCTGAAGTTTTTCATACCGTTTTTTTGGTAAATCAGAGTAATTCAAAACAAAAACCCACATCAATCTCTAAAACCCCAGAATCGGGTTTTCGTGCTATTAAAACTTACGAGCGGCCAAACTTCAAAGTGATACATGTACACATGCATACATACATATACACATAATATAACAAGCAAACCATATATAAAAAAATAGATATAACATATGATGATGAATTTATTCAGTTTTACCCGCCTATTATGTATATAATGGTAACCTAATTTTAAACTTTACAATAGGATTTTGGTTATCCTGGTAATTAGTTTCCTCGTAACAATAACTTTTGAAATAAATAGCAACCAGACCAAGTGATTACTGTCTAATCGGAGAATGTAGTCAAGTTTAACTTTTTGTGATGCTTTACTTTTGTTCTATAAATAGAAAGTCACTAGCATCATGTCACAGAGTCGATCATATTTATAATTATATGTATATATATATATGATATATCTAACGTGACTCACCGAATGCCCTCTTATTTAAAAGTACATTATATATATTCTGTCAATATGCAGTTCACATATCAATAGTCTTATCGTGTTTACTTTTGCGTTTTTATGTTTAATTAAAGTTATTATGTATGTTTAATTTCTTATTTTTATTTACGATTACAATTACTGGTTTAAAATAAAACTAATTTACACCAACTTCAGTCTAAATATTATCCATACTTGGAAGTTGGAAAAGCAGATTTTATGACAATGTATTTTATAAGAATTAAGAGAAAAAAAAACGTGAAATCATATATGGAGTTTATATTATATCAAGTAAAAACATTCATCAAAAGTATTTTTTCCATCTTAACAGAATTAAGTAGAGCTCGTTCTACATGAATCTTTTTGCTCGAAAAAACGTTACCCAAATTTATCTCATATATATATTAAACAATAATTATATGTTTTCTTCAATTCACGTTATATTTTTTTTGACGATAGCTCTATGTCTTACTGTGATACGAAATTATGGAACAATTAGGGTTGAATATGATTTAAAGAAGAAGAAGAAGAAGCACATATAACAAAGAAAAATATATCCAACTACATTATGTAGTTAATTAACTGGTTTTATAATTGTGTCCTTACTATTCATCTTTAATTTTTTTTCTCTTAACATACTCTTTTATAAAATGGAACAACGTTGTTTTATAGCAACAAATTTTTGTTCGATATATTTATTCCTATATATGTCTTCGTCCGTCTTAAATTTTTGCTAATGATGGCTGAATATCCACATATACGGCAATTCATTTTTTATTTTAATTTAATTTAATGTTTGATATGAATATTAAACTTTAATATTTCACATGTCTCAGAAATATTGATTTTGTAGAGTTTCTCTTATTTCACAAAAACAAATTTTCTAAATTTTAAAATAAAATCTTAATAATTAATATTAATAAATTTCAAACTTCAAAAATATTAATTGAAAATGTTTTAATTATTGAATTATAATTAGTTTATACATATTGAAAAATATTTAAATAAAAAGTATTTATACATAGTTATTTATTATTTTTTAATATGTGTAAATTACTCATAAATGAAAATTTCTAGACAGAGAGAATACATAGTTATGAAAAAGGGTAAATAAATTTATACAATGGAATATATCAAACACTTGACGACACTTAAATTAGTAAGGATTTCGAAAAATATATACAAGGAAAAAAACCGCATGATATGATATTAAAATCCCTTTGGTTTAAAGTGTTTAAAGATAATTTTATGCGAGAATATACTCTCTTTTTTGGTATAGGCCTCTCCATTTAAGTGGTTGGCGTAGCATTTAATTATACGAGGTTATTTCTACAAATAGCAACTATCGAAACGGTAAGGAGATAAAGTTGTTTATATATCCGTCTCTTCTGTAAGAAGTAAGAACCATGTGTGTGGAGTAGTCGGCGCACTAGCTCTCCTACAATAAATCAGCAAAGCTTATGCATGAGTTATGTTAGTGTAATGATGTAATGTGTGCACGATTTGTCATATCACGAGCTATTTTTGCGTTTGATGATATGACATAATATGCAAGCTATTTTTTTTTCAGTTGTAATTTTGTAATGAATAATGATGTGGGCTCACTTGGTCTGAAGGAAAATGCCATTTTTCTTTATTGTATGATGAGTCAATAATAATAATAATATACATCGTCGACTCGTCAAATAAAAAAAAAGGAATATAATATATATGTTCCAGGTTCTGTTTGCTGGATGTCTCAAAACTTTATGTTAAGGTGATGGAGCCATCAGGCAGGGAGCTAAAATTCAGAGCAATTAATTTATACATACATTGTGACGTCACGCTTACGAATTCAATTAAAGGATAGCTAGGTAAGGGTATTTATGTCCAGGTCTAGTTAAATATTTGCCGTAAAAATTATTGATGGATTCTTCTAGTCGGTGGCTTTTACTAATCCTGCCTTGTTTTTAATCTTGTTTAGGAAAGTGATTAAGAGCCGCTCCTTAATTGTCTGCTTTGTAATCAGATAAACAACTAGTGAGCTTCTCGAACCACACAAAAGGTTACGCATGTGCAAATACCACAAACCAAACAAATAAAACTATGTCTCAGTTAAATGTATTTAAGCATAATTACAAATGTCATCAAATTAGTTTCTATTTCATATAAGTTGTCGTGTATGATTTTTTACACATTAAAAACATTTACCTTTTCTATTTTACCTTTAATTAATATATTATTTTATTTGATATTCATTAATAAACTAAAGGAATAAATATAATGCTAAAAAAATTCAAAAATCTGCATTGCTAGCTTTAAAGTACAACTAGTTTGGGGAAAAAAATAAATAAGTTTAAAACAACAACAAGAAAGATGATTTAAGATACTGCATTATTGCATATGCTTTGAACTCTAGGCTCCAGCCACAATCGATTAGTAATTACAATTCTTTCGTAAAGTTGAACCCACCCCGTTTTTTTTGTGTTGTAGTTAAAAAGAGATTTAAATTTTTATTCCTGTAAGGCTCCATTTTTGTAAGGCTCCCAATTAGCTTATATATATAGTATTGATATTTTTTTATTAATAGTATAACCTAATTTTAATATACCTCTAATCAGTTTTAAAATTTTATATTATAACCCAATTTTAAAGCCCAACTTACTCATATGCCCATACCCATAAAAATTAAGATATGTTTTTAAAACTAATTAGAATTTTTTTTTCCTATTTTGATATTTCATTATCTTCTCTCTTTACATTTTTATTCATCTTTTGCTCTGTTCTTCTTTCTCTATTTCTATTGTATTTGTTTCTCTAGAATCCAAATCAAAGTCATGACAACAATGAAATGTATTTTTCTAACCTACTAATTAATTGATAATTGTTCATGTATTTATGCTTATGTTTGATTTCCAATTGAAAACCCATGTGATGTATGTTACTCTCTAGGAAAACATACGTGTGTTTCTCTTCTTTATTAAATCCTCTTGTCGTACAATTTCACTCTCTTGATAACATACGTGTTATATTGTTAATTAAAACTAATCAAAGTTGAAAATCATGTGTGAGTATTTATGTTGCTGGCGAGAGAGTTTGAGTTTGTTCATGCTAATATTTAATTTCTAATTTCAGGGATTTCAACACGAAAAACAAAGTGTAAAACAGGATGCCAAAAGAGAGAAAAAAGAGTAACGAGAAAAAGTTTGTGAAATCACTGAGTGATTCAATGTTGAGGTTTGTCAAGAGATCAAAATCTGAAAATAGTGATAAGAGTGATGGAGTTGGTGAAGAGAATAATAAGGCAGAGGAACTTCAAAAAAATGTTGAAGAAGATGATGTTCAAGTTAATTTGAAGAAATCTCCAAAAAAAAGTTTTATGTTGGGGGGCAAAACAACAAATTAGGGTTTTGCTTATGTTTTGCATAAAGATCGTTTATGTTTCGTTTAGGGTCATGTTTATATTCGCCTAGGACCCCCGAATTCTCGGATCCGACTCTGACTAAAACTCTCACTACTATACTAATCGTATAGACAAAGTATCTTCTTTTCTTTATCAACGGAGAAAATATTCAATATTTTGTTATATTTCAATTGTTCTGTAACTAATGTTCAAGTGTTTTAATCAATTTATATTATATTACCTATTTTCGCCCAAAATAAGGCACATATATAGTCCATGGCAAACTAATATTTTACTATCCCAATCTAAATCCTCTTTTGGCCCATGGCCAATCAAGACACTATCACCTATGCCGTTGTCTTGTTCATTCTCAAATCCCAACTCCGTTTCCTATGCATCAAACAAGTCTTCTTGATTCGTACTTTCAAAACATATCTTACCTTCTCCTCATATTGTTTGGCATCATAAATTTACATTCCGTAAATCTTCGTCTGCGCCGTCCATTTTACTCAAATGCAAACGCATACATATAGACGATCCACGATAAACATGTGTTTGAAACTTGTACGGTATAAACTGTTGTCAAGCTAGTCAAAGAAGCAAGTCCCACATTACACGTGTAAGTTTAGCTAACACAAAATAATTTAATACATATGTTGAGAGGCAGCTCACAAGTCTCTCGTTGTGTGCTATTATATTTTTTTCACTGATTTTGGTGAAAACACGTGTAAGGTTGTTTTGGTTGTAACTGTCACTGATTTTTTCCTTTGTCAAACATTTCTTAATGAATATTTAAATTTACATGTACGTAGGCTTTTCCGTTTAAATCTAGAAACCCCTATCAATTATCTTTTATAAATGAAGGGTTTCAATAGTATCATCAAAAGGTATATTCGAAAAATACATACAGTCAAAACAGAAGAAATATAAATTTTACATCATTATTAATGATGTGAAAACAGATTTATAATATATTGTCAATTTTCAAAATATGTAATTAATGCAATGATTTTTTCTTGTACGATATAACAATAAAATGCCAAAATATTATATATACCTTATCAAAGCGTATAAGGTTTGCCTTATAAGTTGAAAGGAAGCAACGTTTAACTTCGTTTTTCTAATATTTCATCTCACTTTATAAAGCTTATATTTATTTATGCAATAATTTATTTTTCGATCTTTTGTATTCGATTCTGTAAATTTCCTTATACTTTGATTGTTTAGTGAAATATAAACGGAAAACAAAGTTTAATATATATAGCTACCACGAAACAATATATATCCATAATCCTTATGCAAATGATTCAATAAACTTTTACTAATAAAAAGGTCCAAAACAAACTTAAAAACCTATACTGTCAAATTTCTAAGTATGACGGATTACAAATCTACATCTAAATATATGAGTCTGTCTCTAAACAAAAGAATTGGAATTCAAATACATAAAATTTACCACGGGACAAATATTAACGACTAATTGAAATTTCCTCTTCTTTTTAATTTATTGCATCATCACATGAACCCGAACCCACCAACTTGCCCCGAATAACCAAACCCGATCGAGTCAACACCATAACCATTGTGAGCTAACTCGCCCGAGTTTTCAAACCTTTGAATCCCGAGGCTGCTCTCGACTTCCTCTTCCGTCTTGAGGTAGCCACAATTGTACTCGAGATTAGGAACAACATGACTAATTCCGAGTTCTGAAACTGCGTTTTGCTCACCGTTGCCTGCAAAACTACTCCAATCGAAGCTCGATGTATCCATTAAACCGTTGAACTCGGGTTTCTGTTCGGTTAGTTCCGGTCTGAATGATGAGAACCGGTTTGGGTTAGAAAACTGGAAGTTTGTGTTGTCAACCTCATGATGTAATGAATCAAGAACGTCTTCAAAGTGAGAAGAAGACGACGTCGTTGACGAAGTACCATTGTTGCTGAATTCTCCATTACTAGTGATTACATTTTCGTAAGCTTGTCTTTGTGCGCTTGACTGCTTCTTGTATATTCGACATAGAACCCAATCATCCAACTAAAGTAAAATAAAAATAAAAATAAAAAACATAGGTATAAGTTGATAAATTTTTTTAACAAAAGATAAGAATCATAAGATATAGTATTAATTATGTTTTCTCTGTTACCTTAGAGCTTCCATTTCGACGAGAGGGTTCAATGAGACGATACTCATGCATGATCCAATTGGTTTTAGTGCCTTTAGGAGCTTTCCCGACGTAAAACACCAAAGCTTTTTTTATTCCAACCCTTTGTCCTTCCGTTGAGATGATTTTATCCGTACCCGTAGCTTTCCAATAACCCGACCCGGCAACCCGGTTCGGTCTTGATCCGTTTGGGTATTTTCGATCTCTTGGACTAAAAAAATACCACTCTTTTTCTCCAAATAGTGCCTTGCCTATATAGATCAGAAAAACAAACCAATAAAATTATGAATACATATCCAAAAAAATACAATTTTTTAAGGAATTTAGAAACAGTTTACTTACTTGGTAAAACCCAAGGATCGAATTTGTAAAGATCGATTTCAGCGATGAGTTGAAGAGAAAAATCGTAACCGGCTGCTTTTCTGCAGAGATATTGAACCATAAGCTCTTCGTCGGTCGGGTAAAACCTGAAACCCGGTGGTAAACTCAATTGGGCTAACGGGTCGGTTTCTTGAATACCCATTTCTCTGACTCTCTGATACAATTTTCTTGTTGTCAACTTCTCATTAAGAATTTATCGCAAGAGATATTTTCTTTTTAATTTTCTAACTTGACAAGAGAAGGTATGGGTCTTGTGCTACTTATATATAAACATATATATATATATATGTGGATGGACATTGTATAGGTGAATCCACCGTCGCTAATTAACGTGTGTACTATATATGGGACCCCTTTTGTGTTTATCTCTAACACTTTTGGCTAATGACACGTGTGTCAGTTAAATCGTCGTAATTTATGCAATCCCTTGAGTTCATTGAACCTACGTCAGCAGATTTGGCTCTTCCTCGTACTATATTTTTAACCTTTTTATTGTTTGTTAAAACTTATTATTTAATATTTATTAATTTGCGTTCCGCTAGATTTAGAAGTACTTAAAAAAAATACTATTTTATAACATAAATAAGATGTTTGTTTTTGGTTTAACTTGGGTATGAAAATATCAGTGTTCGGAAATTTGTTAATTAAGGACTATAAAAACTTTTAAAAGGATTTTAGATTATACATTTTGTATTTATATTTATTTTAGAGATATTCAATTAAAATCTCAATTACTCCAAAACCAAAAATTTGTTTACTTTTCGTTTTGGCCATCGTATGGGACTCAATTTAAGACCAAAGAAAAAAAAATCTAGCTAGCTGTAATTGAACAGTAACCATGGAATATATGTGAACTAGTAGTAAAGGAAATATATTTTATTCACGTGTTTTTTGTTGACGCGTTTTATTGAAATGTATATTATATGTGCCAAATCTTGTAAGAGAAAAGTAAAGGAAGGACACGTGTAATATACTGATAGGGTGAGGTAAAGAGCTTCGTAAAAGCGAAGTTGAGAGGACAAAGGAACTGTTCAATGTATCTTAGGTAGCAACATGGAAAGCGTTTTCCATACGGACAAAATTATAACCTGATGACACGTGTCGATGGCAGAAGTTAGGCGCCACATTGTGTCATTTGTCAAAAAGACGTTATAATGATAGCAGAAATAAACCACGTATTTGATGCTGACTAGAGATTTTTTTTTTTTCTATAATTTTTTCCAGTAAAACTAACATAACGATTCACTGCTGTTACTTTAAAATTTTCATAGTTTCAAAATTTTAGATCCGTATTTTATCAGATAGAAAGTATAATGGTATGAATTATTCGTGCTATTTTTTATTTAAAATTTGAATTTTTATGGTATATATAAATATCGATATTATTCTCTGAATATGCTGTTTTGATCTTAAATGAGAAGTACGGAATTGACTAATTGAGTATATCTAGTGACAACTGAATCCTGCTTTTGATTAACAATGAGAAAAATTTAAAAGTCAAGTAAAACTAGTGAACGTTAAAATGAAGTTGAATTAATAAGATTAGGTAAACCATTTAGATTAGCAATCGACAATAGTTTTTACAAGTCCGAGAAACAAATATACTCCAGTATTTTAGATGCTACGATCAATCTGATGAAACACTGCATCTAGAAAAATTTATGTATTGTTATACGTTAATCTGTTTTTTTTTTTAATTCCAGAGTAGGAAAATTGTAATTGTAATTTGGATGGGTAAGCGTTTAAGACAATTTTGTTTATGAAGCAGTGATAATTTATGAATAAACATGTTTTACAAATGATATATTTTTTTTAACTTAAAATCTAAATCTAGTTGTATATTCATTAAAATCATTTTATTTTATTATAAAGTTTAGGCATAATATATAACTTCACTACTTCAGAACTAAATTAATTGTGAAGTGGGTAAGAGGATACCAATTCAGAATATTAGACGGAGACAGATAGACTTTCGCTCTCTAGCGATATTATTGGATATTTGGATTGACCCAAAAATATTACGATATTGTGATCCTTATCGAATTCTATAGTGGGACTTAAAGAATTATGGTTTCTTCCACTCATTAGTTTTCGTGCTATCAACCATTTGATGCCGTTTTACCTATATCTCTCATTTCGATCAATGATTTATCATTTATCAAATGAAATGTTTGGGTTTTGCTTTATTCATAACATTTTTCCATTCTCTGGGATTTGCCAATTTTTTTTAATGTGGAGGATATATATATATATAATTTTGACCGGAGAAAAGAAAAAAATATATTTTTTATTCAATTGGATCCAGGTTAGGTAAGATGTTATATTCGTCACAGATTCATTTTAAAAACAAAGAAAATGGTTTGTGATCCAAATAGATGCATGTACGTTATGATATAAATATCTTGGAACTTGAAGAAAGTACTTATGTATTATTTGCACGTGTGTGTATAATCGGAAGTTTAGGTCATCTTACTCGATGGCATATATAACATATATATATATATGTATATATTTATGATCGTATTCGTATGGGTCATCAACATACTAAGAGAAACCACCCATAACTCTCAGCTTTCTTTTAGATTTTTAAATTCATCCAAATCATTTTCTTCCGAATATGTTGAACATTTTCAATCATCAGCCAAAATTTTCAATCAACCGTCAAAAATGAAAATTAATTATGCAAACCTGATTTTAGCGAAAATTAATACCCTGATTTTAATTAACAAAAAGTGACCAATTTTTTAGGGGGTAATTTAGCACGGATTACATAAAAAACTGGGCATATTAATATGAAGGGGCACATATGATTCGGTGACGACGTTTATCATCCATTGCATAGAAGTAGGCTACACATATCTAATTTTTTTTTTTTTATAGTAAAACAAATTTAGACATTACTTTACAATAATAGTTGAAGTCTATTCTCGGAACTTAATTTCTTTTGAAAAGTTTAGTGGGATGTGATATTCTGCAAATCACTTTCATAGGCTATGTAGTATGTACTATCAGCGTCTTCTTTAAAGGTGTAAACTTCATTAAATATCTAATTCGGTTTTGGAACTGTTCGAATTGATTCGGATTATTGAAATTCGAGTCTAACCTAAGTGAGACCCATCTGGTTGGTTTGGTTACTTCGACTTCCCTCCCTTCTGCCTCAAGAAAAATAGAAATTTTGATGGTTTTTTCTCCAAGCCCATCTTAGGCCCATTCACAAATTCCCAACTGATTAACAACGAATCTCGACGCAAAAATAAAATACATCTACCCTCCACAACGCAAGTGCTCCGGGTTGGCGTCACTCATTCACAGTCATTAAGTGAGACTATATAAACAACATAAATTCTATAAATTAATATTCAATAAATTAATAATCGATAAATTAATAATAATTTTAAATTAATAAATTATTATTGGAACAATATAATATTTAACATATTTCGACAAAATATTAAGATAATTAAAAAATTATATGTAAATATATAAACTCACTAATAACATAAATTAATAATCATATAAATATATTGTATATATATAATATTTTATTAAATATAATTTTAATGTTGTTTATTTATTAGTGAATTTATAATTTTATGAGATTTTATTTATATTTT
The DNA here is from genome assembly GCA_963854855.1 of Nasturtium officinale. Classification (NCBI taxonomy): domain Eukaryota; kingdom Viridiplantae; phylum Streptophyta; class Magnoliopsida; order Brassicales; family Brassicaceae; genus Nasturtium; species Nasturtium officinale. The sequence goes on from OY978500.1 coordinate 16,315,637, forward strand.
TCTTAAAAATATCAAATTATATGATATTATTTTTAAAATTTAGAAAATTTTCTATAAATTAATAAAATTATTTATTTATGAATAAATTAATATCTTTATAAATTAATAAAATTCTCGAGAGATTTTGCTATATATATATATATTTATATGCACACCATTATCTTTTCTTTTGAGTTTAGATTTTAGTGATGAACAATATTATGGGAATGTGATGATGTTGAAAACGAATAAACCACTTTCGGTGTAAGACTAAATCAACTCCGGTATTAGAAAGAAAGCCAAAATGTTATTGTATATGTCGAACTTACAAAGTAATTACTTGCCACTCACAAACCAGGCTACAAATAATAAAGGAGATTAGAAATCCTCATTAAAAAAAAAGATGTTGCCTCTTCTGTCAACTATTGATATTTTGAGATATATATGCATGAATAAAACCAATCAAATCAATTACTCTTTTGTAATTAAATTAAATTTGTAACTATGTATATGCATGTGTAAAAAAATAGTATTGAAGCATTTAAGTTTGGAGTTAATTAAAGTTCTTCCAACGCCTTTACATTTCCATCTTCAGCCTCTAACTCGACCAACCTTTCAACGATAACATCCGATGCAACAGTAACAACCTCCGATAAATTCCTAATTACCAAAAAAATGCTGAGTTAATTTAGACACTTAAAACACAATATAATAGTTAATAATGGAAGAGAAATATATGGTTTTTAAAAAAAGATCAAAATTACACTTTGTAAGAATCGAAGGTGAGTCCAACGATATCTTTAGCTTCTTGGAGAGCCCATCTAAATCGTTGTATTTCATCATCAGAACATGTCACCCTCTCGATCATAACATCGAGTTGTGAAGGTTTAACGTCGCAGAATATCGGTATGACCCTTTTCTTGGACTCCATTATTAGAGCAAGCTCATGAAGACAGAAATAAGAATCACAGTAGTTTGGAGAAAAAACTGTGACAGCGACTTTAGAAGTGAGAATCGCGCGGTTGATATGATCGAAAAGCTTATCTCCGGGTTTCATGTTCTTGCTATCCAAGAATGGACGTAAGTTACGGGATTTGAGGTTGTCGTAAAGCAAAGTTGCAATGTTTCTCTTTGTGTCGGATCCTCTATGATTGATGAACACGTCGTGTAAAGCTTTGGGGTTGGCCGAGGATGAGGAAGAGAGAAGATCGAGAAATAGTTTGTTGTTTAGCTGAATGGGTTTGGATTGTTTTATGAAGTTGAAAACCCTAGAGAACATGGTTTTTCGTACGACGTAGTTAGATCGAAACTGGGGAGATGAATAAGGTCTTAAGGTATATTATGTGTAGCTATGTATGTATGCATTTGTATATGTAAATATATATATATATAGGGGTTGAGGTCAAAGTCGTGGATTAATGGGCTTGAATCGATCGGAGAAGAAGACAAGACGAGTTGTGGTGGATTTTGAACAAAACATAAGAGGAATGTTTAATAGACGTTGGCCGAGTCAAGAAAATAAGTCCTTCCATATTTTATTATTTCTATTATCTTAAAGTGTATAGTATTTCCCTAGCTACTAGAACTAGTTTTGACAAGAATTATATTTTGAAATATGTAAGGACCCCTAGTGTATAACTTTCTAATGTGCGACTATATCATCATATATTCCTAAGAGTAGGAAATTTTCCAAGACCAATTCTGATCAGTAAGATTAAATAAACATTAATTTTCTCTCCATTATAGAAATTTATATCAATATTTTTTGGATGAGAAATAATAAAAATGAAATGTGAGACTTTGATGTTAAGAAAATTGTTAATTTATAGGGGGAAAAACAAATCCGTTTTTTTGAAACAGATAATCACCTAGAATTATATGAAAAAGTATTACCCTAAAGAGCTTATAAATTTCTCAATTCAATTATAATGTGCATATATAATTAGTCTGTAGAATACTAAACAATTTATAGGTCTCTGAGTACACCGACAAGTAGGTACTAACTTGGGTGCATTCGATTTTTCTGTTAATTTTTTATTTTCAATTAAAATGAATAAAATATTTCTAAGTAAAATATTAGACATGTTGAATGTAGATTATAAGAAGAATGAAGAATAAGAAATGTATGTGTAACTAATATATAGTCGTTGAAATAGGTTTGGGAATGTAAATAATACATAGTCGTTGAAATAGGTTTGACCATTTCCCGTCAAAGAAGCTAACTGAATGTCCTTGAAAATTATTCTCCACATGTACGAGTTAAAACAGTAAAAAATGTATTTGTATTTACTATTTTCTTTTGTTTTGGTTGTTGTCTCTTTTACACATGGAAGTATGAGACGTTATATATTTTTCCTTCTTCTTAATATACGTCGCCAACTTAATATTGGAATATAGTCTAAGCAAGGGAAATTTTAATTTACTAAAATGTTAATATTCCTTTTATCTGTGTCTTCTCGTACGTGTGTATAAATGTCTGTACAAACTTCATTATCATTATTAATACAATATATTAAACCTAAATCTTATATGGTATCATGATCCTAAAACACTAAAACCATACGCACAAAACTTCTCTTTCAAACAATCATGGCCAGCGTTTCAACAACAGGTTCACACAGCTCAGCCTCTGTTTTCGATCCAAATGATCCAAACAGCCCTGTACACACCATCAACATGTCCCATGTAACAAAACTCACGTCAGCAAACTACATAGCTTGGAGCCAGCAGATTCAGTTTCTTCTTGAAGGTCACAATCTTCAAGATTTCATCACCAAAAATAACATCATGCCGTCCTTGATCTGTTGTCACAGACAAAGGATCACCAAACCAAACACTGAATATCAACACTGGAAGCGACAAGATTGACTAATCCATTCAGCTCTTCTTGTAGCTCTAGCCAACACCACGTAACCGCTTGTATTTTAATAGAAAACTTTTTTTTTTCAAATAAAAACATTGTTGAGAATCATAAATGATAAGAATTTGGTGGATGGAAAGCTAAGAACTTCGAATTGTTGAGGGGCTTTGATGAATTTAGTCAAAATTAGTAGATAAGACAGTTATTAAAGAACGGATTGAGAAATATCATATATCACAAAATTAGCAAGAGACTTAAATAGTATACAATGGACATTTATCAATGCACTTATTTTTGTTGTTAAAATATTGTATTCTTTGCTAGTAATTGTTTTTCCTTAGTATTACAATAATAAGCATCGATAACGTATAATATCATCGTTGAATTTCTTGTGCAATCCAACGCCTTGTGATAAAATCATACTAGTTTTCGTATAAATAGAACAAACGGTCGTTTAGGTCTCAACATAGACGGGAGTAGTGGACTATACAAAGACCACGTGACAAATTTGTTTATGTTTTTAAAGCTCGTTTGATTATAATAATCTATCCGACAAAGGTTTCAATTTTTCCACAAATACGCTGAGAGATACTCTAGTCACAAAGGAGACATAAAACATTTGTTTGTTTTGAATTTTTTTTTTCTTTCTAGTCACACTAAGCATGGGCAATTTGAATACGTGCACTAGGTAATTTTCATAGAACTTCTTCGAAAAATTGAATCATCTTCTCGAGATCACGATGAAAGCAAGAATAGAGAGTCTTGTCCTTTGAATTGAAGAAGAAAGACTAACTCGAGTCTCGACGACACAACAACTTAACACAACCAAGTATTGGGCCAAACTGGACAAAGCCCGTTTACGAGTATTGGTATATTTATTTCGTCCGTATTTCATATGAGAAGACGGAGTATAAAGGAAGTAATTTCGTGATATGTAGTTGTTGTATCGGTTTGAGCATTAATCTAAAAGTTTTTAGTTATTGTGTCGCTTTGAGATGAATTCGAAGAATAATTTTGTTTGTTATAAGCAACATGGAGACTATTCCAAATTAATATCGATGATTTCCATGATCTTTTATCGATGATTGGATGATCGAATACTGAAATTAGGGAAAGAAGGATAAGGAAAAACATATCAACTTAATTAATCAAATAAAAAACTGAATAAATCATAAAACCTAAACATACAATTTATATGAAAAATTAAAACCCTGAAAATCCTAACAAAAATGCAAGTTTATTATTGAGATTCATAACCTTATTAAAAATAAATTATTGTTAATTTGCTGATCAGTTTTTTTTTTTGGTGAGACGTCCCCAAATATGAATATGATCGTAGAAAACACAAATTTGTTGTGTCATATGAATATATGATTATTTTCAACTCTTTAAATTTAAATTTAAATTATTAGATGAAAAACTAAAAGAGAAATGATAAATCTCATCATATTCCCTCTCAGATTTTACATAAACAGTTGTTTAGAGAAAGTGATCATCCCATTTCAAGTGATACATATTCGGTCTAGAGGGGTAAAAATGTTATATTAAATCGAATTAAAAATGACTAAAATACAAAAACATGACCGATCATTGGCGTGAACTCTAGTCTCTATGGTTCATTTAACATTATTAGCTCATACCATGTGATATCTAACGATTCATCTGACAAAGCTTTGACCTGTACAGTAGTCAACAGATCAACCATAACCTGGACCTATATTAATCGCCAAAGTGTGGATCCAATTCGACGAGAGATGGCCATTAACCGGGAAAAACCGGATTCCGGTTAAACCATTCACATTTGTTAACATGACCACTAGTCACAAGATTTTAGATTTACAGCATTAAATTTGACTTCATCAAGACAGTGACTGTTACCAAACGCATCCAATCACTCCCACTATTAAATTCCACATTTCGTTTAATATTTTCATTTAGCATTCCTAATTTACGTTTTTTCCCCTACAAAACCAGTCGAACAATTAAAGAAACTGCCATTTATTTTTGGGGAAATTAGTATAAGAATTTTAATTAATAAACAAGGTATGATCACTTTAATTAATCCGTAGATAAAGCAAACGAAACACCCTCCTGCGCCACGTGCATTGATCCTAATTATTACTACAATTAATATTAATTCAAATTAAGAAAAAAATTATCGTTTGTTTTTTTGGGATAAATAACGAAAATAAAAACAAAAGAGAGTAGTTTCATTTTCTTTAATTGGTTACAGTCTCTTGAAATATTTATCTATACATATTTTAGTTAATTAGGTAACGATACAGTTGTTTCGAGAGAGAGAGCCAGAGAGAGAGAAGAAGTTCGTAAAAATCGCCATGGCTTCAAAGCTTGTGATCATCATTGTGTTCATTCTAGATCTAATCGCTGTTGGATTAGCCATTGCTGCCGAGCAAAGAAGAAGTGTCGTAAGATATCATTACTCTCTAATATATTCTTTACTGTTTGTGACTTTCTTCAAGATTCTTGTTCTCCTCTAGTCAATTTTGGTTTATGAAATCTATATGTTCATTAATTTAACGGAATATACTTTTAAACTTTTTTAAAATAGTGAATTTTGGTACCAAAATCTCTGTCGGTGGTGGAATCTTTATCAGATCTGATTCAAAATTCAACTTCTTGATCAATACAGAGCTCAAAATTGGAACCTTGCAGTAAAATTAACATGTTTTTCAGTTATATATTTATCCGTTTTGATTCATGATCCTTGACCAAAACAACAGATTTGTAGACAGTTATAGCTTTACTGCATTGTTGAAATTATCAGATTAGTGGTTTGATGTTTGAAGAAATGGCTTCTTGTTAAAGTTTATTGTGTGGTTCTTTAATGGTTTTGAAGGGTAAGTCTGTTCCGGACAAGGAGAAGACATATGAGTATTGCGAGTATGGATCAGATATAGCTACAAGTTATGGAGCTGGTGCATTTGTGCTTCTCTTGACTAGTCAAGTCATTATTATGGTGGCTACTCGGTGTTTCTGCTGCGGCAAAGCTCTTAATCCCGGTGGTTCTAGAGCTTGTGCCATTATCCTCTTCCTTATTTGCTGGTCAAACTCTATACTTGTACTGCATTCTCGAAGCTTTGGTGGGTGGATTTTTATTTACTGACTCATCTCTGTCCTGCTTTTCTTGGACAGGGTGTTTTTCTTGATTGCGGAGATATGTCTGCTTGCGGCATCGATCAGAAACGCCTACCACACTAAGTACAAAAGTATGTGGAACATCGATGAACGTCCGAGCTGTGAAGTGATCCGTAAAGGAGTGTTTGCTGCTGGTGCTTCTTTTGCTCTCTTCACTGCTATTGTCTCTCAGTTCTATTACGTCTCCTATTCTCGTTCTCGAGATGATTACCAAAACCCGCATTACTAGTCAGATCATAAACCACAGACAGAATCTAAACCTGCATACTTCTTTGGCTTTGTTGTGATGTATAAATCCTGTAATATTTAGACAGCTATTTTACATTCAGTATCTAAGCTTGTTGTTATATGGAAGTTTTATACTTTTTAGAGCTCATACCCTGGAAACGGAGCTTGTTTTGAATCATTTATGTCGAGAAACATGTAAGCCATTCCTCCAATACCTTCAAAGAGAGAGAGAGACAAGGGTCTATCTCCTCCATGCATTTTACCTTCTGAGATGAGCTTCTCTGATTTATCATAGTAGGAAAGACGCAAAAGCTTTAGCTTGGCACAAATGCTCAGGTAATCCCCGGTTCCACACGACAAATTCCTTCGTCTTAAAAATCTGCTGATATCAAGAAATGAGTTTAGCATTGTGATTAATCAGATAAGAGTGTTTTCGATAAATATATATTGTTTACCTGAGCTGCCTTTGCGAGTGTAAGAGCAACACGAGGAGCGCCATGACACCAGTGAACAAGGCGATCTGATTCGTTTCCTTCACTAGATTGGTGATTACCACTAGGAAAACGGTTTTGTATCATTTATGTAGCTTAGTGTAGCTTTGACATCTTGTTTTTCATCAGGTTCATGTTCCTTATGCATCAAAACATTCATGATACCGGCTAATCACCCCATCATGCTTAGCTACAACAGCACCAAGAGCATAAATACATATAAATGTCTCTCGCCTTATATAAATCACGCACCATATTACGCGCATAATGCTGCAGAGGATCTTGAAGTTTGACATATCGTTGCAGTTCAACCAGTTTATAATTTCAAGAAGCTGATGCAGGAGACTGAAACCATGTTAATGGGCCTAAAGCCAATAGTGGTAAGCCCATAATATTGGCCCACATATCTGCGTTGTCCCTTACCTTGAAACCCTTAGCTTAAACCCTAAAGAGACGTTTGCGTTGATTTTACCTTCCAACGGGAACAGAAAAGATGGGGAAGAAGCGAAAGCATAGCGAGACTGAAGCTCCGGCTCTAGTGAAGAAGAACAATGAGTCTGCTCCACAGAGACCTAAAAGGACTCTATTGGGATGGAAAGATAAGAGTGAAGATGATGCTGAGAAAGCTAAACTTTCGTCTTCGTCTGGATTCAGGAATAAAGAGAAGGTTTTGGTTACTTGTTCCCGTCGGATTAGTTTCAGGTTTGTTTTTAATTTGCAAATTTATTTCACTTTTACTGGTCTGGTTCCTGTTTAAGGTTTGAAATTGATTTGGTTTTTTTTTTGGGATTTGTGTGAAGGTATCGACATCTCATGTTAAATATGGTTTCACTTCTGCCACATTGTAAGAAGGATAGTAAAGTTGAAGCTAAGAGCAGCAAAGGCGCCACTTTGAATGAGCTTATTGAGCTTAAGGGTTCTTCTTCTTGTTTGTTTTTCGAGGTAAATTTTCAATCTTTATAGAGTTTTGGTTTTTGTTTTTTTGCTCTATGTCATCAAAATTTGATTACTATCCCAAAGTTTTTAGATTTTGTTTCGTTAGTGTGGAATGTGTGATATAAGTCTCTGAAACTTGTTACTGAAATACTCAATGGATATACATATTGATGTAAATGGGCAACCTTTGAATTTGTTGGTTGATTTGTGTTTCCATCTTCAGTGTAGGAAACATAAAGATCTTTACTTGTGGATGGTCAAATCCCCTAGTGGACCGTCTGTGAAGTTCTTGGTTAACGCTGGTAATGTCTCAAGCTCCTTAAAACTTAAGTTTAACTGGCAAGATAGCTGATAGTTCTAGTCTTTGAGTTAGCTCGGATGGGTTAAATCAGCTTGTATCTTGTTTGATTGCTATGTTCTGTTTCTTAAACTATGATTGTTGGTACAAGTGTTTTCACTTTTGTTTCCTGTATTTTGAAGTGCACACGATGGAAGAGCTGAAACTTACTGGAAATCATCTAAAAGGATCACGTCCGCTTTTGACATTCTCATCCAATTTTGATAAAGATGCACATTGGAAACTTTTGAAGGAGATGCTTAGTCAGGTTGTTACCAGATTCATTCTCGCGGATAACGTTTTTGTCAGTTAGTTCTCTCGTTAATGTCTTAAGACTTTCACATCCTAATTACTTTTTGTTGTTGTTTCTCTCTCAGATATTTGGAATTCCCAAGGAACACAGGAAATCTAAGCCTTACCATGACCATGTATTCGTTTTCTCCATTGTTGATGACCATATATGGTTCCGGAATTACCAGATTTCGGTTCCTCACAATGAGTCAGATAAAATTGCACGAGGAGGCCTGGATAAAATGACCCTTATAGAGGTTTGTACAGAGTTATTACTTCTAATAATGGTATGTCGACCATTGTTTTGATTGAAACAATCACACTATTGTTGACAACAGGTTGGTCCAAGATTTTGTCTGAATCCAATCAAGATATTCGGTGGCAGCTTTGGAGGACCAACACTTTATGAGAACCCATTCTATGTATCTCCAAACCAGGTACGATCAATAGAATGACTCTTTACAAACTCGATCCCAAGTGATTTGTGGACTTCCTGTAAACAAATTTCCCTTGTGTCTTTAGATTCGAGCGCTGGAAAAAAGGAATAAAGCTGGGAAATTTGCAAAGAAGATCAAAGCAAAGACAAGGAGAAAGATGCATGAGCTCGCCAATCCATTGGAGCCTGATGAGTTTGCAGATATGTGGAAAGATGATGAATGATCAGAGTTCATGATAATTGAGTTTGCCCCCCTTTTGTTTGCCTATGATCAACTGGAATCAGGTTTTGTATTACAAATGATATGGTTTTGTTTAATTCAACTGATATTGTAAAAGTAGAAACAAGGAAACAAAAGGGTTTATTGTTGGTTGCACTATTTACAAAAAAAAAAAAACAGAACAGAAATCACATTAAAGAACAAACAAGTTTTGTTATTATTATTCCATTAACGCAAATTCGAGAGAGACCAATTAGCTTCACTTCCTCTTCTTGGAATGCTGTTAATCTTTGAACAAGCATCAACTTTAAAGTTAGCTCCACAAATAACTCCTTCACTATCAATCCTTGGCATTGCCATCATCTTATTCTTTGGATGCTCAAAACTCATCAAACCAGTCTCACTATGAAACATACAACCTGCAAAAATAACACAAACACATTCATTTTCATCTATACAAATCATAGTTTTTTTAATGTCTCAATCTTGAATTGAAACTGTTAACTTACCACTTGGAAAAGGAGCGAAAGACTTAGCACAACCTTGCTTAATGATCTTAAGATCATCAGACATAACAACAGATCCATCTGCAGCTATTCCCCAATACAAACTCTCTGCTCCATCAGATCCCTAAAAACGTTCAAAAACATTGTCAAAACCAATCTCACAGAAATGTCGATTTTTGTGTTAAAAGTTTTGAGTTTTTACCAGAGCTGCAAAAACAGAGGAGGTTTGAGTATCATAGACAACAAAAGCAAAACTTCCGTCAAGACCTCTGAGAACTTGATCAGCTGGATAAGGACCACGATCACGAAGTGTTCGATAAGCTTCAATGACAAACATAGCTTCGTTTGAAGTCTTTCCAGATAAGCCATACTGTTTATTCAAATCCCAGAGATTGTTTAATGTTCCAAGAAACACACAGTAGATGCCATCAATTCCACAAAACAATCTGAAAATATTACCAGAAAAAAAAAGAAGCCACAAAGATTAAAACTTTAATTTTTCGGTAAAAAAAAAAAATTAGGATTTGTTTTAGAGAAATGTGTGTTAATGGTTTTAACCTTTGACGTTGAGAGTTTTGGGAACGGACGTAAGCTAGAACGGCGGAGTCACCGAAGTTCATAGAGAAAGCAGTGTCTGGATGGTGAGAGAGGAAGTCAGAGAGAGTTTCTCCGGGAAGTTTAGGATTTTTGCCGGTAAAATTAGACGCCGGACTGTTAAGTTCCTCAGGCGGATGAGCAAATGCCTTTTGAAAAATAGCCAACATTTTTTTTTTTTTTTTGGAATTCTTTTTTGTGTTTGGACTTTGGATAAATGAGATAATGTGATATGTTTTCGAATGATGAATCAATTGGATTTTATAGGTATGTTTTTGTGGAATTTTTATTTTATCACGAAAAGTCAGAAAAATAGACGTGGAGATGACTGTAATTTTTTTAAGATAAGACTTGTCTCGCAGATCTCGATGTGTTCTTATCCAATTCTTTTTCCTTTTCTTTTACTATCATCAATAATGATATCTTTTTGTCAATAGCCAACAAAAAGAATCTAACGGTTTGGAAAATTAGAATATATTGGTTTAAAGAACAGACTACCTTTTCTTTTTTTTTTTACATTTATAAGCATATCATAAAAATGTGTATGTGTATGATAGTTCCGTAGCATCTGAATTTTTTTCTAACCATTTGATCCATATCGGTTTTGTAGGATATTTAAGATGATGAGACAACTTTTTCTTGATATTCATATATCGGAAGATGACTTCATTCATGTGAAACCACATTTATATATGCTTTCAGGTTTTTTATTTAAATTTAAAAAAAATTAAAAACACTACCATATATTATTTTCCCATGAACTCATGTGTACTTGATGGGTAAAATTTAAGAGTTTTGTGTATAACTCCCTCTTTTTCAATATACAGATGTAGTTTTGGGTATTTGCACACAAATTAAAAAAAAAACAATAAAAATTGGCTTTTACGACAAGTGTTTTTTGTTGAGGGCATTGTGGCATGAGATGATATTCTCAGATCAATATAAGCTTTGCTATTTTTCTGTGATATTATTATGTAAACAGCTCCAACCATTCCAATTATCAAAACCAGATTAAGGTTGTGTTACCATTTTGAACTTGGACCTAGTAGAACTGGATTACTATATCTATGTATTTCAGAATCTTTCTCCACATCCAATATCTCATACTTGTGTTTGCTTTTATCGTCCAAAAATATTTTTGCTTAAGAACAGTGTCAGAGATCCATTTGACCCTAAGAGAGCCTTTTTTCCTGACAATATTCTCTATATAAGAGAGATCCATTTGCTTATCTTGCTTAAGAACAGTGTTAGAGATACATTTGCTTATTTTGTTTGGTTCCAACACTGATTGCAGTCCTAAATCCTAATCCACCTTCCTGTTTGGGGCGACATACATCCAACAAGCTAACAATTAAATTTTTTTTTTTTTTAGCTTAGCTCATGTCAAGACCAAAGAAAAACAGATCATAGCTGATTAATCTCATCAATACAACTGCTCGGAAGTCGATATGTAGAAATCCAGAAATTCATTACACTTGTTATCCCTGATCTTAGAAGTTGTTCTGGCTCTTAATTTCTCCAAAATAATAGAGTAATCTGTTGTGGTCATTTGCTTGGTAAGAAATGGCAGTCCCACGTATCTTACATGAAAATGTTTCCGAGCAAAAGAGGTTTTAAATGGTTAAGTGTTTGGTAACGACTAGCTTATTTTATGTTTCTCATGCTTAGTCTCACTTTCTAATACATAATACATAATGTTAGAATCAATTTGGACAGCAAAATTCCAATTTCTTCTATTATTGGATACTCTCACAATTCATAATAAATCGGTTTACGTACACCTGTGTAATGTGTATTAGTCCCAAAATCATAAGTGAGACTAGAGACCAATCGCATATAAAAGAGGTTTGTTAATATTATATTGGGCCTATGGGTCTAACAACCATTGTGAAAACATTGAAGCCCAAATTGAGAGGATTGAGTAAACACAAAACCCTAGCAAAATACTCACGCCTCTCATCATCTTCTTCAATCCGTTCCCTAAGGAAAAACAAAAAAAACAAAAAACATAATAAATCAGAGATGGTGAAGAAGGAGAAGAAATCGAATGTTTCCGGGAAACCAAAGCATTCACTGGATGCAAATCGTGCCGATGGGAAAAAGAAAACCACAGAAGGCCGTACCAAAGCCACAGTTAACCGGCTTAAGATGTACACAACTAGGCCTAAGAGAAACCCTGGCGGTAAAATCCTTAGCAATGAGTATCAGTCTAAGGAATTGCCTAACTCACGAATAGCACCTGATCGACGATGGTTTGGTAAGTTCGTTATTTGAAATTTCAGATTCATTTCAATATTCATCAGAGTTTGATTTGTTTTTTTTTTTTTTGAATTTCAATATAGGGAACACTCGTGTTGTGAATCAAAAGGAGCTTGAATATTTCAGAGAAGAGCTTCAACTTAAGAAGTCAAGTAATTATAATGTGATTTTAAAAGAGAGGAAGTTGCCTATGTCTCTTTTAATTGATAACAAGAAGGTAAAGCCTTTAACTTTCTTGAATTCAGATTATCAAAGTTTAGATTTTTTTTTTTTCGGTTTTTGATTGGTTTTTATTTTTATGGTGTTTCTCTGTTAAGCAATCGAGAGTTCATTTACTTGACATGGAGCCTTTTCAAGATGCTTTTGGTAGTAAAACTAAAAGGAAGCGACCAAAGCTTGTGGCTTCTGATTATGAAGCTTTAGTAAAGAAAGCATATGAGTCTCAGGGTAATTTATTTTCTTCAATCTTGGCTTGCTGTACACGAAATGACCATACATTTACTGGTTTGAAACATTTTTGTATATATATATTGAAGATGCATTTGAGGAGAAGAATGGAGCGGGTCCTTCTGGTGAAGGAGGAGAAGAAGTAGATGGGTTTAGAGATCTTGTAAGGCATACAATGTTTGAGAAGGGACAGAGTAAGCGTATTTGGGGTGAGCTTTACAAAGTCATCGACTCCTCTGATGTTGTTGTTCAGGTATGCTTCCAACGCTCTGTCCCAGTTAATGAGGGAGACATTTTTTGGTTTATTCTTTTTTTGGCTTATCAGTTTTTCTTTTTGTGTGGATGCAGGTTTTAGATGCTAGGGATCCACAAGGTACTAGGTGTCATCATTTAGAGAAAACTTTGAAAGAGCATCACAAACATAAACACATGATTTTGTTGTTGAACAAGGTTAGTTTTCTTCATTTTTTAGTTGGCTATTCCTATTTTGAAAGTGTTTATTGGGTATTTATGTTTTTCGCGTGTGTAATTTCAAGTGTGATCTTGTGCCGTCCTGGGCTACAAAAGGATGGTTGAGAGTATTATCAAAGGAGTATCCAACTCTAGCATTCCATGCAAGTGTTAACAAGTCATTTGGAAAGGTACTTTATGGAGCGCCTCTGGTTTCTTGATTACTGGATTTTAGTTTTTGAAGTCTTGTTAGCAGTTTGTAACTCTCTCTTGTTATCTGTTTACTGAATGACTGTTTGGTCTTCCAGGGATCACTTCTCTCGGTGTTAAGGCAGTTTGCTCGTCTGAAAAGTGATAAGCAAGCCATATCTGTGGGATTTGTTGGGTACCCAAATGTTGGAAAGTCATCGGTTATCAACACATTGCGTACTAAAAATGTAGAACCTTCTTTGTCCCGTTTTATTTCTTTTCTTATTGAAAACCTGCATACTTGGACCCCGAATTTCTAGTTTATAAATGTTCATATATCTCCCTGTTTCTCCTTTCCTTTAGGTTTGCAAGGTTGCTCCAATTCCAGGTGAGACTAAGGTCTGGCAGTACATCACACTCACCAAGAGAATTTTCTTGATTGATTGTCCTGGAGTTGTCTACCAAAGTCATGATAGTGAGACAGATATTGTCCTTAAAGGAGTGGTAGGTTTAACAAATAACCTTATCTGCTTATATGCTCGGAAAATTTGGATTTACCATAGCTCAAAATTTCTGTCCTTGTGGCCTCAGAGAAAAGCTGGTCTCATTTGCTTTACTCTATGTCCTTAGCACTTACTACATTAATTTACTGATTCATATTTTTGGATCTAGGTAAGAGTTACAAACCTGGAGGATGCATCTGAGCACATTGGAGAAGTTCTGAGGCGAGTTAAAAAAGAGCACCTGCAAAGAGCATACAAAATAGAGGACTGGTATGGAGCATTCTTCTTCATGCATAGTTTCTGGACAAGGTTGTATATTTTTTACTCTCCAACTTACTTTGTGATGATTTCTGGTTCTGTTAATTACAGGGAGGATGATCATGACTTTCTGCTTCAGCTATGCAAATCGTCTGGCAAACTTTTAAAGGTGTGTTTCCTCATTTCAATACGATTTGACTTATGGGCCGTGAGTTTTGTTCCCAAAGTTAGAGAGAAAGCTCAAAGATAATACTCTGTTTCAGGGTGGAGAGCCTGATTTGATGACAGGAGCAAAGATGATACTCCATGACTGGCAAAGAGGTCGCATACCATTCTTTGTCCCACCTCCTAAGCTAGATGATGTGGATGCGGAAGTAGAAGCAGAAGCCACTGTGCCAGGTATAGATGAAGAAGCCATAGCTGATAACAATCAATCAGCTGCTGCATTGAAAGCCATTGCTGGAATCATGTCGTCCCAACAACAGAAGACTGTTCCTGTCCAAAAGGATTTCTTTGCCGAGAAAGACCTCAAGGATGATAAGAAAGCCGAGGATGAGGACGCAGTGTCTGAAGATGAGAATGCCGTGTCTGAAGATGGAGTGGGAAGTGAGACTGATGCTGATGAGGATTTGTCTGAAAATGACGAGGAAAACGAGTCAGATTCTGCTGAGGAATGATTGTTTACTTGCAAAATTTTGTTTTATTGCTTGTAACTTGTGTCTTAATTAACTCAAAAAGTGAGATTCTTATCAAAAACTATTTATGTTTTACAAAATATAATTTGATGCTGACACCAGATTTGGCAGCTTTTCAAACGTGATAAGAGTAAGAAAGACTTTTACATCATCTATGAAGTGGTGGATCGTCTAACTGCTTTGTTCTCTTTCTTTGGTTTTTGTTCGTCATGCCCTACCACCTTCACCGCAGGTGCCAAAGTGGACACGACAAAAGTCGTAGCCACTAGCCAAGGCTTCAAGGGAACAATCATAGGCAGTTAATCCATGATCAAACCCTAACTCGGAATGATTCTCATGATCTTTCTTGAGCAAACTATGTTTTGTTAAAATGTCAGGTGTTTCTGTTACTCATGTTGTCGTTTCCTTGTGGCTGAAATCCTTTTGTCAGGTATATAAGGAGCATGTGCGCGAGAGTCGAATTGAAGCATAATAATAAAACAATAAACCCAAAAGCATTTTGCCATTAATATACCTCAGATGCATACCAATCTTTTCGCTGAAAAACTTAATTCTTTTAGGAAAACAATAACATTGTTATATCGAATTAAACAACTATTTAAATAAAAAGTGAGTAACATAAGCTTGTACAAAACTATTTTCCTAGTCTAATAATCTTCTATCTAGGTTATCAGGAATAGAAAAAATGGCATATTTCACCAGAATTTTCTTTTTGAAAACATTGGCTCTTTCACTACTAATTGACTATTATATTATTGGTTAAGAAAAAAAAAACTCCGACTTCTTAAAAGCGTTAAACAAAGACAAAAGAGAAACTCGTGTTTAGTATTTTAAGTGCAATTATTTGGACAAACGACTCCTAATGATGATAAGATTAGATGTCGATGTAGTGATTTCTATATGTATATATGCATGAGTTTCTTTTTCTTATGAATTTTATCATAATAATTTTGATTTTTTTACACTAGAATATTATTATCACGCTCTCCTAATTAGTATAAGCTTTTGTTGAGATCGATCTCTTATGGAGTGAGTAACCACGTCTCAGACATTGTTTTATTTTTAATTACTTTGGTAAATCTAAATGTGAATGGTCAAGAGATGAAACATTTCTTCGAATATTCCTTATAGTTGACATATAAACACATGGAAAACACCACATTCTTACTCTCCGTATTAAGATTACAGAAGATAGATGTAACTGGTGTGGTGGCAAGGAAATGAATTCAATTACAGAGTATACAATACTAAGTATTTTCCTAACACACATTGCAGGCATGTATTACGCATTAATAGTCCCCTAATTCGATTACACAACTCTCATGCAAAAAAAAAAAAGTAAGAAAGCAGAATCTGGATTTTGTAGACTAGGACATGTTTCTTTCGCGCATTAAAGATTCGATCTTTTCGACATCATCAGGTGTATCAACTCCATGAGCTTCATGGTCTACCTTTATAACCTGTGTAAGCAACCAACATTTAAACCCTTGGTGCTCTTATCATTTTCATTGAGATAATTTACTGGGGAAAGGGCTCTGTTACCTTCATTTTGTAGCCATTCTCAAGAACTTTGAGCTGCTCTAGATCCTCTTCTTGCTGCAGTGGCGTTGGTTGAAGCTCCGAATATACTTTCAGAAACTTTGAATCAAAGCTCTGAGAACCAAAAACAAACATAACTCAGATTACATGATAAAAGAAAAGCAAATTACGTACAGAAAATTAAGAGGAGCCGGCTGCTCGGTACCTGAATTCCAAGATGCAGCATATAAGGAAAATCTGGATTGACTTTACCACTCCTAAACCGCAAAAAAAAAACATTAATAATCAAGATTACAATAAGTTAACTTTGAGCATATGAGGAAGAAGTAGATAATTTCATTTAACAAATACATACAAGAAAATAACAGAGAACATTACTTGTTATAAGGAATCAAACCCCTCGAGAAATAGATAGCGTAGCCACGGTTGTCCACCACACATTTAACTCTATTAGGATCAAGCCCGTCTTCTGGTCTCAGTGATGTAACCGCTGTGCTAAACACTGCATCCGGTGTTACCTGAATATCACAAACATAGGAACACTATTCAACAGCATGGAAAGAAAACTGAAGGTGTTTAAATACAGGATCAAACATATATCTAACTAAGCATTTTAGGATACCTGAAGTGCTTTGACTACACCATCAATAATCTCAGGCTCAATGAGTGGTTCATCTCCTTGAATGTTAACAACCACATCATACTTCTTCTCCAGCTTTTCTAGTGCTTCGTTGCACCGTTCAGTGCCTACACACATCACCCAAACGATACAGAGTTTAAGCCAAAAAAGAAACATACTCCACTAAATAAAGTAATAAAAAAACAAAACATTAAAGAGTACAATAGATAAACCATTTCTGCAAGACTCTGCAGTCATGATAACATCAGCACCAAATCCACGACAGCACTCTGCAATCCTTTCGTCATCCGTAGCTACAACTGATAAGTTAAAACACACAACAAAATCAGACTTCAAAAGTTCACAAAAACGATACAAAACAAAGGCAATTTTTCATAGAAGAGATCCTAGATGCATAAAGTAGAGATTTTTAATGTTCATAACCAGAAAGAGTAAAGATTCTGAGCCAAAATTACCAACGTGATCGAGCGTAGTAGCTAATTTCGACCTTTCCCAAGTTCTCTGTTCAATAACGAGTTAACAAAAAAAAAGTGAGAAAGACAAAAAAAACTGAAACAAACATTCGTAATCATGAAATTAACTGAAAATCAATATTGCAAGGAGATGAATCATGAAATTAGGCACAAAGATCCAAACTTTAAGAAAGAAACAATGTCAGATCCAAAATCGATGAACATAAAGCACGATACTGAGATTTATACTAATGAGAGAGATAATATGAAGGAACCTGGATCATGGGTTTGCCGAGGATTTTCACGAGAGGCTTACCCTCAAATCGAGAGGAAGCGTAACGGGCGGGAATGATTCCGACGACCCGGCTCCGGAATTTTCTGGATCGACTCAGATACATGTGTGCGCCAATTGCAGCTGCAATCGCTGTCCCGGCTAAGATTCCGTGTACAATCAATGCCTTCTTAGAAGACGAAGACGAAGACGATGAAGAACACAGTTCCATCTCCACTTTGCTCCGGTGAGAGTGAGACAGAGCTGAGAGAGAGAGAGAAAGAAATTGTTTCTGTTGAAATTCAAAGCGGTGGCCGAGCCAGCGAGAAGATAACCGGTATGGTCTACTCCGGTTAAATTAAACTTATCCGACCAATTCCATATGAATCTCAATTTGTTAGTTATGGGCCTTATGGCATAAATAACTTTATCGAAACAATTGGCATTTTTCTTCTATTTAAAAAAAAATAAAATCAAGATCACCTAAGAAAAGTTTGGCCAAATCCAAATAAAATAACTTAAAACCAAAAAAAAAAACATTAATTGTGGATTTTTCAAATAACAGATCAGATTTAAGTCATTTTCTAACTACTTATTTGGGATAACTTTGAGAAATAAATACATACAAATCAGAAACACATGAGATATAGATTTAAAACCAAACCCCAAAATTAGAAATCCACACTGCCTTATCCAAAGCAACAAAAGTTTCCAGCTTTCATGACAATACTTATAAAGCTGTTCAAAATCTTTAGGTTGTCACCTTAAAGTCAACATTTTGAACAAAATCCTGAAACCAGTTTCTTGTTTAAAAAAAAAAGCAAGAATCAAACATGAGCTCAGAAGAAGATGTGTTTACTTTCATCACCGTGCTTAGTCTTGCCGTTTTCATCGGTCTTTGCATCTTGCTCATTGTTCTTATAGCAACCTCAGTGATAATCCTCGTAATCTACGTCATTATCGATTGCATTCTCCGTCCATTCTTAGGAGCATGTCACGACGTAGATCTTGAAATCGGAGTACAAAGAGGGCAACAACAACGTGCTAGAATCGTTACTTACCACGCAATCATCCCGACCGAACTACGATTATCAAACGGAAGAGAAGGAAAAAGACGAGGGTTGAGACAAAGCGCAATCGAAGCCATACTCCCAAAGTTGCTTGTTGGACAAGGTAGCCACGAGGCAGGTGAAGAAAGGACAAGAGAATGCGCGATTTGTCTTAGTGGTTACGTCCTTAATGAAGAATGCAGAGTGTTTCCGGTTTGTAGACATATGTATCATGCGTTTTGTATTGACGCTTGGCTTAAGAATCATGTTACATGTCCTACTTGTCGTAAAGACTTACCAGATTCATGACAAAGCCCTTTGCATCGTTGTTGTAATTAAGCTGTACATAGATATTTCTCTCTTCTTCAAGAGATCTCTAATGAGACCTCTAATTGATTTGATTTAATTTGCATAAGACGAGTTTAGTCACTAAAATACAGAGAAATGATTGATTGGGCATTAATCCGGTGATAACTGTATTTTCTCTCACATAATCCGACTAGAAGAACCGGGAAAGTTACCAAGAAAACCACAAATTCATTGGAAACCGACCCAAATTTTGATCTTTGAACCCTTTAAATTTAGTGGTTTGATTCGGGGTTTTAAATTTTTATTTTGTATTGCCAGATGGATTTGCTGAAAGGCTAGCTATTTGTTTTTCTTCTTTATTGTCGAATTAGTTTGTGGATTTTCTTTTGTTTTGCCGACAAGACATTAACTCTACAAAAAAAATCCCTTGGACTCTATAAAATTCAAAACAGAAAAAATGTAAAACCTAAATTATTTATATAAAACCATTTATTCTTGTTAAAACTGATACTAAGGATTTTTTTTGTTCTCACTAAATCCCTAACTAAATATAAAAATAGTAAAGAAAAAACTAAAATTTAGTTGATCTTCTACTCCCCCAAGTCTCGTTCCTGGAATAATCTTCAAGTTTGAAAAACGCAGCGTCCAAAATTTGCTAGAAAGTCTTTGATGCTACCAAAACGCCAGCAAAACACACAAAATTACCCACAAAAATTATTAAAACCCTGAATGAAAAAATAAGAAAACTAAAGTAAACTTAAGATCTAATATATAAGCAATCAATATTCCGAATTTTCAAAACTACAAATGATTTTGAAAATATACACGTGAGACTGACAAAGTCATACAACTTTTATCTAGATAAACTTTACATGTGACAATTACTTCTCTTCTCAGTTTCTCAATAATTATCATTCTATCACTAGAAAAAAACAAGAATCGATGGCTCACCTCGATGCTCTGCTTCTCTTACGGTTTGTTTTGTTGCTCTGATCCTCTGAGTTAACATTGCTCTCTGGTTTCTCTTCAAGCTCCTTGACTCCTAATTTGACGAATTCATCAACCGCTGTCTTCATAAAGCTAACTACATCAGTCCTAAACTTCTTGGAGCCACTCTGGCTACTTTCTTCAACGTCTTGAACTCCACCTTTGACCATCGATCCAAGAGGAGCTCCATCTTTATAAGCGTTGCAGGCTTTCACTATGTCATGAGACTGGACGAAGAAATGGTTACGTACAAACTCTTCAAAATGCTGCACATTCATCACAACAACAGTTTAATCCCCAAAATAAATGAAGATATGGTGCTTTAGCAGTGTTTAAAGTGCTACATTCATCACAAATTTAACGGAAAACTAAAAGAAAACATTATTTTTGGCAAAATAAGATTTCAGCTTTATCGGAAATGGATGAGAATTTGACTAATTATTTACCATGGGTGGTCTTCTCATGTTGTATACCATTGTCTTTAAAGACAATAAGAATACATTCTCACTGTAAGCTTTAGAATGGTTCTCGCCTGAAGCAGTCCCCATGGATCGCTCGTAACCAGGTTCATTAAAGTATGGTTTTTGATTCAAGATGAGTGCTTGGATTGAGACAAGAAGCTGCAACATTGTGGACTCCTTAGGGAGCCATTTCTCTCTACTGGTACCGCTCCAGGTACCGAGAAGACTCAAGCATACTTTACCACAAGTGTAGAGATTCGGGTTGATTCTAAGCCCACCGGCATGGTAATGAACTTTCTGTCAACAACAAATCAAACTTCTAGAGTCATTAAGGGTTCGAAGAATAAAACAGAACACATATTGAGCATGTTCCTGGGGACATACTGGTGGCACTGAAGGATAGTTATCTGGGAACAGAATATCGAAAAAGAAAAGACCATCATGGTAAGGAGTTCCCTCAGCTCCAATAATTACAGCTCTCAAAAGATCCATTCTTGATTCACAGGCTCTGACGAATATCATCTCTGTTTGCAAAAATAGTAACATATAAAAGAACAAATAGGTAAAAATTGTTGCAAGCATTGACCTGCACAGTGTATACACAAACCTGGCAAATCATTCTCAAGAATATTCCAATCTGCTTGAACCTTTTTCACCCAATTCTTCGAGTACTGATAAGATAAAATAGAGACCAGCTTTAAGGTTACAATATGTTGAATAATAAAGAAGGATTAAGGAAACAATTCTGAAGATGATAATTTATCGTCACCTGCTTTGACGCTTTCCCCTTAGAAGCATAGTGATGATCTGGGAAGTCCTCAACTGTATCAAATCTTTTAAAATCCCGCAGAAACTCTTCCTTAATTTTCCTAACATTGGAAGAATCCTGAGCTGAAGAAATAACCTCAGCTGCTATATTGCGAGAAGAACTAGCACAAGCATCATATCTAAAAGAGTTTGAACGAGGAGCCGGCATCATCACTATATCAGGAGCCTGAGGCTGAACCACAGAAAACGATGCAGAAGGATAGAAAGATTGATTGTTCTGAGGCAAACCCAAGCCCAATAAATAGTCCCATGGTTGAGGAACAGTTGCCAGAAACGGGTTTCCATTTGCATTTGTTGCTTGATTACTCAAACTACTTCTACTTGCTTTCGCAGTTCCCGGTTCCATCATCTCTGCACCAGCTGAGACATTCTTAGGATCTAGAATGTCTTGAAACATTGAGTAGTCATCAAAATCCATAAATTGATTAGAAAGTTGATTAAAAGGGTCAAAATGATCATAACAGTCTTGGAACGTCTCTAAGTTAAGCGACGAAGATCCAGGATCATGAGATTGAACGTTTTTGAAAGAAAAGGAGTCAACTTGTATAGACTTTCCTTTGTTATCAACAACATTACTATTATTATTATTATTATTATTAAGAACACCACCACCATTGCGAAATTCATAATTCTCCACATCAATCACTTCCGGAATCACAGCCTACAACAAGAATAAAGCAGCAAACTTTACCAAATTAAAAACAGAGAGGCAAGTGAAATTGCATAATCATTGACAAGAAAATGATCATTTGATTCCAAATCACATAAAACTAACTAATATGATTCATGAAGAAGAAACCAAAACATGAGCAAAAGAAGAAACAAGATTAACCAAACCCCACATAAACCCTAAATCAAAACAAAACCCTAAAACAAGATGATCATCACGAATCAACGATGACCTAAAGTAACCAAAGTTTTCAGCTTTTTGTTTCCAAGTAAATCAGTAAAATTGTATACAGTTAAACAGAATGATCTCCACTAGAAACCCCAATAGAGTTAAACAACACAAAAAGAAACAAAAAAGATCGAACCTTTCTGGGTTTACGAGAACGAGTTCTCGAGCCCGAAGCGATCGAAGGAGGAGGAGGAGGGATCTCCACCACGTCAGGCTCCATTGGCGAAATCCCCAAAGATTAAAATTTTCAGTTATCAAAACTGCAAAAAGAAATCATATAAAGATTTTCTTCGTCGGGATTGTAGGAATAAAGGTCTCTCGACGATTCGCGCCGGAGTATATATTACATTACCGAACAGTGAGATTTTTCTCAATAAGATTTTGAACACTTTTTTTAACCTTTTTAAACAATTCAAGAGTCCAAAATCTTAACTCTATCTTAAGTGAATTAAAAGTCTTAATTACTCTCTTTAATTATTAATTTCCATATTTGGGCTTTTAAAGTCAAAAAAAGAAGGTCTCCGCTGATGGACCCCACTGAAAAACTGAACAGTTTTCTCAATTCTGATGACGTGGCATTGTCGACGACGGTGCTACTAGGTAGGAAGGCAACTTCGAGTGTTTTATTGACGTTAGAAATTCACAGCCGTTGGATATTTTGAGTATTGGGGTTATTAGTTAAATCCAACGGTTAGGAGTTTACACGGTTGTAATCTTCGATAACATAGCAATTAGAGAAAAATCAAAAGGGAAGAGATAAGAAAATCTTGTTCGAAGATTACATTAACAAAAGTAGTTTACATAATTGATAAAGTCGAGGATATGATCATATGAAGTCGTTAAAAAACAAAATAAAAGTAGGACATAACAAAAATCGTTGACCAATATGCCCGAATTAACTAGATTTCTTCGTCCAATATGACCAATTTATTGCTCTGTTTTCTTTTGGTGACGATATATAAAAAAATCACCAGTAAATATTTGAGTGTAGTTGAAATAAATAAGGATGTAAGATATTTCAAAAGACTAATAGTAAATACAGTATTCGAGTATCTAGTGTTTTTGACCAATTTGACATTTTTGTTTCTCTTTTTA
Source organism: Nasturtium officinale (assembly GCA_963854855.1). Lineage (NCBI taxonomy): Eukaryota > Viridiplantae > Streptophyta > Magnoliopsida > Brassicales > Brassicaceae > Nasturtium > Nasturtium officinale. The sequence continues at coordinate 16,339,001 of OY978500.1, forward strand.
TTACATGACTGTTGTATAAATTCCCAAAACAAAAAAAAAAAACAATCAACAATCTACGGTACGATCTCAAACTTTAAAACCCTCGGATCGAAGACACAAAAGATGAGCTTCAATCCATTTCGTGCAAGCGGATTCACCATGTTCTACAATGCACTCATCTCTTAGCTTCTTAGTATCAGGACAAGCACAACATATCCTCTTCTTTGGTTTTGTCTCTGTCACAACCACATCTTTGCTTGGCTGGACCAAGGAACACGCACTGTCTTGTGCTTTTAAACCGCTCATCCTATCATCATATTCTCAAAATATTAAGCCAAGAAAACTCGTATTCAACAATAATCAAAGAATAATGAAACATTATAACAAGGTAACACCGGCTGACATTTGATGCTTAAAAGGGTAGATTATTTCAATGCTCGTCTAAATAAAACAATATACAGCAATTTATAACCCAGAGCAATGATTAATTAAAAACAAGTATATTGGTTAACATTTTATTGCTAAGAGGGTAAGTACATTCATACATGAATACACCAATCATTTGAATGCTCTCGTAAGATAAATCGATAAATGAGTATTTACGGGTAATCAGAAGTTAAGTGAACTAATAATAATCCTTGTAAACAGCTTATTTTTCACAGTCACAGATTCTTTTATCAAACCAAAATAAATGAATCGATTTCAATACTCTTCCAACTTAAATTGATATCCTTGAAGACAAACCTTCTTAATGACAATGCAAGACCCAAAATTAACCATTTTGTTTAAAGAATATCAAAACTAACTAATTTACTTAGTTCTACCAAAAAAACCAAGCTTTACGAGTGTTAATAACATCAATCTACCAAAGATATAATTTTGGACTCTTTAATTACCAAACACAACGATTGACTTGTAAAATCTATGAGGGTTGTTAATAAAAATAATGATTAGTTCTCCTCATACAACCGCAATATCGATAATCAAATCAGACAAAACCCTAAATAAACTCAAAACTCTGAACACCAAAATAACGAAATCTCATTGCGTTTAGTTAATCTCAATACCAAATCAGAAGCTGCTTTTTAAACATTCCAATTCTATTGACCAAGCAATCAGGAAAAAAAAATCCAGTTTAGAGATTAACAAAGAACTGACCTTTTGATCGGCTTGAAGGAGGAAGACTCGAGAAACGTCGAATAAGCGAGAATTTTCGGAGAACGAAACTAAACGCTAGGAAATAAAATATATAAAAGCTACAAGCCTACAACAAAACATTAAATTTCAGCTTTAATTAATGGGCCAAAATGGGGCTGAATCAAGCCCATATATTTCTCAAATTGAGCAAAAGATAACAAAATTTTAACATAATTGCACAATTAATAAAAAAAAATATCAGATTCTTCTTTTACAATGAGTTGACGATATTGGATTAACCAAATATAGGATCTACATAGGAAAATGTAACAACAAGGACATAACAAAAAATGTCATTATTTTCGGACTGATTTTTTCTAATCCTTGTTCTTGTCTGAATCTATGCTTTATCACTTTTCCTCTTTTATCAAATCTGAAGATCAACGACTATATCATATAACATCTCTTTGCTTAACCCACAAGTTAAAATAAAATAAAATCAATCATACTTCTCTCTCCATGAATAAACAAGATAAAAAACCCAAGAAATGGCCAAAGCAATATCTCCAAGAGCTTGTTTAGGCCATTCATAAGCAAGATCTTCAATAGTCCACTCGAATAAAACTCTCCACATAGCCATTAACAAATACAACATTACAGAGCCACCAGCAAAGAAGCTATGAAAATCTCTGTCTTTCACAAATGACACCATGAACAGGACTAAACCAATTGCAAAGAGAAGCAAACCAGAGAAAGACTGAGAGATCTGTATGAGTAACTCATCATGTGGCGTTGATCCTTTAAGTTTGCTTGCAATCTCACTTCCTGGTCCAAAGATTGAAGCTTTCTCTGTGTAGAACATCATTAAGGTTCCACTAGTAAGCGCAATTATCGAATGAAGTACACAGATTACTCGGAAGAGAGATGGATTCACTGAAACTGATGTAGTCATGAAAGCTTTGAATGAAGACAAAGTTAAAGACTTTGTTTTGTATCTGTGCTATTTTCACAAACCCATTTCTTTAAAGATCGAAAACAGATGGGGACAAGGCAGATTTATGTAAAAAGAGAAGATCTTTATGAGAAAAAGGGAAGTTTTGGTTCACGGGTTTGTTGTGGAAATGTTGAGATCGGAGATTTTGCTAGTTTTGGAAAGCAATGAAGAAGCCATGGAGATGGAGGAAAGGTATGGTCTTGGCTTTTGGGAAGAGAGATGATCTGATTTGGGGATTTGGACTTTGATAGATTCCATGATTTTGATTTCTTTAATATTTAAAGTTTACAAACTCTAATTATTTTGATTTATGTGGGTCATTCTTTGGAAATTTTCATTATCTCTTGTAATTTCATACCCCACGTCCGAATAAATTATTAATTATGATTAACCAGATATTACTTGTTTTTCATATTGGAGAAAAAGATTGGGTTACAAATTTTATTATAATCTTTTGCTGAAATTTGAGGTGGAGAATTAATTATAAGATTCCAGGGAAATATACAAAACAAGAATAATTGAAAGTAATAAATCTTAGTGGGGTCAAAGAACTCATCGGCATGGACTCGGGTTGTGCCTTTGTGGAGCTATTTGTATTTGATATAATGAATTTCACTGTATATTATAATTGCTGTATACTTTAGATTTGGGTGTTTGTATATATCTTCTCCTTTTAACTCAAAGATATTTTTGTGGAATAGAAACCATTTCCCTGTGTCGACATGCACTGCACCAATGGGAATACTACGAAATATTTAATTGAATAAATTTCCATTTGATTATAATGGAAATTTGAATGATTTATCGGTGGCTTTCTATAAAACTAGTAAACTACTAGTAGATATATAAATTGTAAGAAAAATGATTCCTATCGAAAAAAAGATAAAGACTCAAACGTATTTTTTTTTAATTTGGTAGAGATAGTTGATGAATGATGATAATCAAATAAGGTAAAGCAGGTAAAAGATACAAATAGTTACAGAATTATAGTTGAATAAATTAATGCCAAGTGGAAAAGACTACATCAGTTACTACAATGGTCCCACATCAACGTTAATATCCATAGCCGACAAAACAAGTATCCACCGGTTTAGATCTCGGTTTAAATTCCTACTGGTTTTAATTTCAATTCAACTGGTAAATGTCTTTCTACCACTAAGGCACTGACCGATTCAAAGCGGAATGCTGAATCCATCAAAAGAGCAAACATTTGTTTCTAATGAGATTACAGACATCAACATATAATGAAACAATAATAATGATTCTAAAAATTTATACAAAATTCAAAGATTTATCAGTTAATTTTAGCAAGAGGGCAAAATTTTAAAAATCACATTTTAGAAAATTTTCTAACTACATAAATTGTAATAAAATAAGAATAAATTTGCATAAAAATAAACCTTTGAGAAGAAAAGTGTAGTCTACTCTATCTTATGTTTCTTCCACCGGCTGAAACTTTCGGGTGACGTCTTTTTCCACGTTGTCGTGTGGAGTCTTCTTCACCGTTGAAGCTCTACCTAATAATACTATAGAGGCACCAAGTAGAGTGGGAGAGAGAGGGAGAGAGAGTTCACGTTCTTTGGCTCTTCCCAAGTTTCTCAGGAAGGGATTAAAAGCGTTTCTATTTACAGTTTTGTCCTATAATCCTAAATGGGCCTAAAAGAAGCCACCAGGCCCAACATAACAACGTAATGTGGCTATGATCATTTTTTGGTCAAATGGCTATGATAATTCAGATTTTTTTAAAATGGAAAACATCAAGTCACTTCTTTTACGAGAGGAAGAATACAGTAAATCATTAGAAAATGGAAATGTGAAGACAACGGTAACTTTTTCCTACCGTTAGAAAACATTTTTAAAAAAATTAAAAAATGGAAAATACAAAGAAAACGGTAACTTTTTCTTACCGTTAGAAAACATTAAAAATTAAAAAATATAAAGAAAACGGTAACTTTTGGTTTTTCCTGCCGTTAGCATTAATGCCTTATATATACACGCATCTTCAAGGTAATAATCAAAATTTCAAACACTCGTCAAATCTTTCTTTCTCTCCCAACAATATTCAAACTAAATTCAAAAACTTATTTTTTCCGATCAAATTCTTGATTATCTTACTAGTTTTTATCTTTGAGAGTCTCTCAAATCTTTGGTTTTTACTTCGATAATAATAATATTCACTGTCTAAAGAGGCTCCTATCATCTTTCATTACGGCTGTGAAAACCCACCGTCACTGTTTCTCTTCGTTCACCGGCAACAACGACGACGCGGCCTCCTCCAACGGTGGGAACTAGTCAGTTACGAACGAATTTACAAATGGTGACAGCGCTAAATCCGCCGTCAAAATCACAAATCCTTAACGACCCAGTCACGCATCTGTAAGTTTTTATATATGTTTAGCTTTGTGTAAAAAAAAAAATTCAAACTTTTGATATTAGGGTTGGGAAATTAAAATCATGTGTTATCTTTGTTCAATTAGGTTTGTAAAAGTTTGGTTAGGATGATGAAATTGGTTTAAAGATTAATCTTTTATTAGTCTAATTGTTGAAACTAGTATAATGTTTAGATATGTTGTAACCGTGAAACCATTAAATAAACAAAAAGAGATTAATCTTTTATTAGTCTAATTGTTGAAACTAGTATAATGTTTAGATATGTTGTAACCGTGAAACCATTAAACAAACAAAAAGAGATTCTTGAAACTGTATATCTTCCCATTCATCAAAATTTGTTAAGTTATAGTTTATTATTGAGTTATCATTTCTTAGTTACGACTTACGAGTTATATGTTTTAACTAAGAAATTCGATGTCTACTCTTTTGTGTTATGCAGAAAAGATAAGATGGAGAGAGGACGAAGCAAACATTGCCCCCAAATGCCAAAGCTCACGAAGAAATTATCCAATAATGCTCTCTCGCATCAATCAATCCTCTTCGCCAAACTTTTATCCCCTAAAAAGAGGTTTTCAAATTTTGTTTTTCTTTTTTCACCCCTAAAAAAGGTTTTCAAATTGAATACTAAATTTGCTAAATGATTTGAAAATTGACTTAACTTTGGATCCAGTCAATTGACAAAGTTGATCGTTAGAGATTTCATAAGTTTAATATATTTTCTCATCTTTTTGTAGACTTAGCAATTCAAGTTTTCATTTTTTTCTTCTTATAGATTTTAATCAATTTTTTATTTGTATTTTTTTAAATATTTTTTAAAACTTTTTTAACTTTGATATTAAATCTACCAATAATTTGAAAACTAACCGAACTTTGGATCCAATCATTTGAAATATTCATTTGATCGTTAGTGATTTCATAAGTTCAATTTGTTTTCTTATCATAAGGTAGATTTAGTATTAAAGTTTTTGTTTAATTTGTTTCTTACAATTTTAAGATTTTGATTTTAAGTTAAGAGATTTTCAATGTAATTTTAACATTGTAATATAATTTCCATGTAATAAGAATGTGTAAGAAATTTGATACTCTCAGAAATAAAAATAAAATAAAGAAAAACAAAAAAAAATTGGCCCAAATTGCTTAGAAAATGGAAACTTTTTTGCGGAGCTGCATTTAATCTTTGTAGCATAAGAAACATTTGTATTTCTAAATTTCTAAAGATGAAATAGTAAATTTCTAAACTAACAATCGTAAACTCTCTTGGACTCAAGATCCCAGTAGTATCAACACTCAACCTCTTCAATCTCCTTTATCAATTTGGCTAATTTCAGTTTTATATTAGGGTTTTTTGTTTTAGACTACACCAGAAATCTCAATTTTTTTTATTGTTCTCTGTTTTGAGTTAGTTTATAGTTGTTGAGTTTGTGATATCACCAAAACTTCAAGTTCAGGTGTTCACGCAGAACAAATATAGTCGGAAAATCATAAGTCGATTACACTAATAATGATTCTGAAAATTTTGTATAAAATTGGCCAAAGTGATGATGATATCGTTATTTTACAAAAATTGTGATGAAAGAATATTAATAAAATTTTAAAAATCACATTTTAGAATTTTTTCTAATTACATAAACTGTAATAAAATAAGAATAAATTTGCATAAAAATAAACATTTGAGTAGGCTTGGACATAATAACCGATATCCGAATCCGAACCCGAACCCGATCCAAAGTAAAGAATTCAGATCGGGTATGTGTGTACTAAAATATTTGATCGGTGTATATTTTTTACTCATCGGATATTCGTACCCGATCGGGTATACCCAAACAATCCGAACTCCATCCAAACTAATCCGAATTTGTATAAAATTTAAATGTTTTAGTTTTTTTCTTTTCATTTTCATATATGTTAGTTTAGTTATATTCCATGTTCTAAAAATTCCCGCATAGCTCCGATTACACCCCGCCTAGTCGCTAGACCCACCCTCGCCGCCTCGATTAATGACTAATCCCTCGAAAAAGTCAGTCAACCAATTGCTCCCCGCCTAATCTGATTAATCCTCGTCTAATCCGATTATTTTCTACCTAATCATTTATAATCTAATTATTTTTTTTCAGGTATAATAAAAATTTGTTTTTGTTATACAAACATTTATATTGAGAGTTTGTGATGTTTATAATAAATTATATTAAAAATATAAATAAAAAATCATAAAATAAATTATTAATACTACATTTTCATGTATTTACTATAACTTTTAAAAAAATATTATTTAAAAATTTAATATAATAGATAAATATATTTTTAAAATATTAAAATAACCTAAAACTAATCCCCGATTAATCTCTGTTTACTCCCGATTAATTCCCTAGGCGCTAAACCCACCTTCGCCGCCCGACTAACGCCTAGCGAATTTTACAACATTGGTTATATTATATAATTTTTACTTGAAATTTTGTGTTATTTAATGCTAAATGTTTCATAAATTCAAGAACAAACGAAGAAATAAATTTTGTGTTTTGGTTTGGTGATTTGAATTTTCTGGATTTATTTTAATATTTTATCTAGTTTTAATTAATTTGGGTTGATTTCAAAAAAAAATTAGTGAATATATATGAATATATATCAGTTTTTAAAGTTTGGTTCAAAAATTATTTGAGTTCGGGTATATCCAAAAATACCTGAACCCGATGAGTGTTTACCCGAATCTAATCCGAAATTCTAAAATACCTAATTAAGTCTTATATTTTTACATCCGAATACCCAAACACCCGAAATACCCGATCTGAATCCGATCGGATATCTAAACGCCCAAACCTATCTTTGAGAAGAAAAGTGGTCTTTCTCTTTACAGTTTTGTCCTATAATCTACATGGGCTTCAAAGAAGCCACGGCCCAACATAACAACCTAATGTGGCTATGATCATTTTTTTTTTGGGTCAAATGGCTATGATAATTCAGATTTTTAAAAAAAAATGGAAAACATTAAGTCACTTCTTTTACGACAGGAAGAAAAAAAGGAATCATTAGAAAATGGAAAAGTGAAAACAACGGTAACTTTTCCTACCGTTAGAAAACATTAAAAATTAAAAAAAATTGGAAAATATAAAGAAAACTGTAACTTTTTCTTACCGTTAGAAAATATTAAAAATTAAAAATGGAAAATATAAAGGAAACGGTAACTTTTCGTTTTTCCTACCGTTAGCATTAATGCATTATATATACACGTATCTTGAGGGTAATAATATTCAAAGTTTCAAACACTCGTCAAATCTTTCTTTCTCTTCCAACAATATTCAAAAACTTATTTTTTCCGATCAAATTCTTGATTATCTTACTAGTTTTTGTCTTTGAGAGTCTCTCGAATCTTTGGGTTTGACTTAGATGATAACATTCACTGTCTAAAGAGTAAAGAAGCTCCTATCATCTTTATTTTTACGGCTGTGAAAACCATCTTCACTGTTTCTCTTCAGCGGTGGGAATCAAGCCGTCAAAATCACAAATCATTAACGAGCCAATCACAAATCTGTAAGTTTATATATATGTTTAGCTTTGTGTAAAAAAAATTCAAACTTATGATATTAGGGTTGGGGAATTAGAATCATGTATTATCTTAGGTTTGTAGAAGTTTGGTTAGGATTATGAATTTGGTTTAAATTTTAATCTTTTTTACTCTAATTGTTAAAACTAGTTTAATGTTTAGATATATTGTAACCGTGAAAACATTTAACAAACAAAAAAAGATTGTAACCGTAAATAAATACTCACGATGCTTGGAACTGTATGTCTTCCCATTCATCAAAATTTGTTAAGTTATATTTTAATTATTGAATTATCCTTTCGTAGTTACGACTTATGAATGATATGTTGTAACTAAGAAACTCGATGTCTAAATTTTTGAGTTAAACCATTCTTTTGTGTTATGCAGAAAAGATAAGATGGACAGAGTAAGAAGCAAACATTGCCCTCAAATGCCAAAGCTCACGAAGAAAATGTCCAATAAAGCTCTCTCGCCTCTCGGACATTGCATCAATCCCGTTTGCCAAACTTTTATCCCCTAAAAAAGGTTTTCAAATTTTCTTTTTCTTTTTTCCCCGTAACAAAAGTTTTCAAATTTTGTTTTTTTCAAATTGGATACTAAATTTGCTAAAAGATTTGAAAATTAACCTAACTTTGGATCCTGTCAATTGACAAAGTCTTTTGATTGTTAGAGATTTTATAAGTTTAATATATTTTCTCATCTTTTTGTAGATTTAGCAATTCAAGTTTTCAATTTTTTTTTTTTGATTTTCTTCTTACAGATTTTAAGTTTTTTTTTTAATTTGTTTTCGAAAACTTTGTTTTTTAACTTTGATATTAAATCTACCAACAATTTGAAAACTAACCGGACTTTGAATACTATCATTTGATCGTTAGTGATTTCACAAGCTCAATTTGTTTTTTTGTTAAAAAAACTAGATTTAACATTTAAAGTTTTTGTTAAAAATGTTTTTTTTTTTTTACTTTTAAGATTTTCCATGTACAATTTTAATGTTCCACATTGTAATAAAATTTAATAGAGTGTAAACGTTGACTTAGAGAATAAGAATGTGTAAGAAACTCCGAAATAAAAAAAAATTAAAGAACAAAATTTCTCACAAATTCCTAGAAAATGTTATTTTACCAACTTAGGTAACCAGCTTAAAATTTGTAAACTTTTTTGCGGAGGTGGATTTAATTTATTTTTGCAAGAGGGCACAATTTTCAAAAGCAAATTTAGAAAAATTTCTAACTACAAAAATTGTAATAAAATAAGAATAAACTTTGCATAAAAATAAACCTTTCAGCAGAAAAGTGTCGAATCTCTCTCTCTTTCTATATCTATCTTATGTTTCTTCCACCGGCTGAAACTTTCCGGTGACGTCTCTTTCCACGTTGTCCTGGAGTCTTCTTTCCCGTTGAAGCTCTACCACCAACTAATCTTCCACGTGGCAAAACTAGTGGCTCGGGAAGAACCTTAGAAGAAGCTCGAGGAGGTTTCATGTTCATCAAAACGTCTCTGTGATAAACCTATCATTAAGGAAAAAAAAAACACAAAGTCCCAATTTTTCATATAACAAACCAACTCTTTAACCGAAACAAACTGTAAATTCTTCTGCTTTGACCTGTTTTACAAAGTTGCGTCTTTCACAGTCCAAGAACATATTGATGCTCCAATCAACTTTCTCTCTTATCTTGTCTCTTGCAATTGCAAAGCTTAGTTGATCTCTGGATGTAAACCGATCTACTTCATTGAACCAAACACATGTGAATAGGTTTGTAATTGGTATGTGTTCTCTTATGATGGTACATCCTTCAGGAACATCTGCCAAACGATTCAAAAAGATTCAACTAAGCTCATAAGAAAGGTGAAAAATCTAAACCATCCTCATATGCTTAAAATCCATACCACTTGTTATTGGAAGCTTAGCCTCAGTATAAGGTGTTAAGCCTTCCTTCTTATAGAACTCCACTTGGTAATCAATCGAGGCATTGTCGTATTTTCTTGCTGCTTTATTCGCCTCAGCCTCTACATACACATCAAAACGCCGGTAATGTCTTGAGATTGCGAAACTCGAATTCGTTCTCCACAAGAACCTGAGAACATTGAGAAGACGCATAAGGCTAACTGCTTTGGCCTGAACAAATAATGCTGAAAGGGAGAGAGAGAAATTAATATATCTACCTTTCAAGGATTTGATACGGATCTACAACAAGCTGGAGCTTCGCATCAACCCATATAGAGTACCTAACATTTGGGAATAATCTATGCAATAAAAGTTTTGGAACCTGTAAAAATGCATAAAAGTTTCACTTAATTCATATTTGTTACATAAGGAAGCATTCAAATCTTGGCGCTATTTAATTCTCAAATCTTTTCACCTTTCCATTGCGCCTTGCATCAGTATAAGGGACATTATGGACTACAATGATCCTCCACAATCCCACTACTCTCTTGTTATCATCTGTATAACTCGAAGTATTCTTAAGATATAAATGCGTTTCTTCATCAACAAACATGTAGAATGGGATGTTCTTTCTCGCCATTTCACTAATGTTCACCGGTTCTTGAATTATGTCATACTTTCCTGAATAAATATTCAAAGTTTATGAGAGAAGTAACTATTGTTAAACAAGAAAAGTCGCACAGAAAAATTATCCTCTAAGCACATACCAAATATAGCTGATGCGACAATCACATCATGGAACTGGTCCATCTCATTAAGGATATCCTCATCGATGTCGAATCCAGTTTGATGGCCCGGTTTTGTTCCTTTAACAAATCTGCAGAAACAAACACAGGAATAAGAGAAGTAGAGCTCGATGACTCAAAAAGAAATTAACCACGGAGTAAAGCCAAGAAGCTTACCCGCAATGTACTGTCATGGACTCTTTTATGTCAAAGGAGTTAGTCCTACGCTCAAGAGAAGGATAACCTCCAAATTCAGAGCCTCCTTGGCTTTCTTCACGTTTTACAGGACTCTCGTCATGGATATATGTCAAATTCTTGAGCACAGGAGATTCAAATGGAAGCTTTGGCATATGAGCTAAGGCCACTTCTGGAGGTAGATAGCATACCGGACATGCTGAACAATGCAAAATTTACAAATGGACATGGTAAATGCAAGTTCTTTAGGATCAGAGCAAAAACTAAGGACAAGTATTGAACTAAAGAAAGAGCTTACGTCGTGGTCCAGGCCTTCTCATTCCAGGTGGAGGAGGAGGGGGAAATGAAAAACTATCGCACGGATGATGGCGATGTGTTGAAGATACAGATGGAGGAGGATGGATGGTGTCAACATCACTTACTCTAATGCCATTCCACAGAAAAGAATCTCCAATATGATCATCATTAGAGTTTTTTGTATAGAAAGAAGTCAATTCTCTACTAATTGGTGTTTGGTTGCTTCCAAAATCCATCGTATCAATACTCAGATGAATGTTTGAACTATTATTGCTCTCTGTTGCATCACAATGCATGCATTACCAATAGATTCCAAATATCTACTCAAAACATCATTGTAGAATGAGGAAATAAAACACTTGAGATTACCTTTGTTGATAGTGTAGGAACCCAAGACAAAGACAACAAAAGCAAGGCTGAGAAGAAGCAGCATTGCAACACGTCGACGACCCAAGTACCAGCAACATAAGAAGGAGATAGACCTTTCCTTCTCTTTAGAATTTGAAGTGAGCATTGTGGAGAAACAACAACAACAAGATGAAGATAATACAGAGTCAAAAGCTCAAAGCTTGAGTAAATGCAATGAGCCATAACTCTCGGTAACCAAGCCCAAAGGACATTCCAGTCATTGTCTCTTAAACCCTTTAGATCGAATTCTCATATCGACACTTTTTCAGATCCAACCACAAATTGCAAACCTAAGAAACATAACCAAAACCATGATTCAATTCCATTTACATTGCAGAAGAAGAAGAAGAACAACAACAACAAAAGGACCAAAAAGAAAGAAGCTTTGTAATTTACAAGCACAAGAATCGATTTTGATTCGAATCCCAAATCAATAACAAAGACCTGCATTGGCATTAAAAAGGATCAAACTTTAAATCACATATCGATTCAATTCAAAGCTAACACTAAAGATTCGTACATTGAACAGTACCCACAAATCTAAATCTAGTCTTGATAAGTAAAAGGGGAAATTTTTATGCATAAGATTCGGATAAAAGATATTACCTTTATGTTCCAAATTCGCCTCTGGATTTTACAAAATCAATAAATGCTTTTGGTTTGGTGAATGCGTCGCCAAAATTTCAGCGATCTCTTCGATCTGCTGCAAACATTAAGTGCATTTGGATTTGTCAACGATTCAGTGTATGTCTACGTTACTTTTGATGGTGATAATTATAATTCATGATTTAATGGTATTTTATCATTACAATGGAGAGGTGTTGTGTTTGATGTCCTTCAAACTCAACGCTATATATATAAATTTGATCGTTTCTTCTTTCTCGTTCCATTAACAAACTGGTAGGGTAGATTTAGGATAATTATTCATCAATTATTTATTGTTTTCATAGTGTTTTAATTTTCATATTTTAATTATGATTACTTTTTATAGGGGTTTACAAAATGTTGAAAAAGCAGGAGTATCATTATTATATGTAACAATTCATACATGGTCAAGCGTAAATTGTGCTTGAATTTCACATAAAGTATAGAACTTTGTAAAATGGGCTGGGGTAACAAATTTATATGTGGATTCTTGGCTAGATGGTAACTTAAGAAAGTGTTATTGGTTTGTATATTTTGATAAAGTTTTCAAGTTTAAATGTTATGAAAAATTTGTTTTTAATCGTTAAGATGCTCAGTTTCTATCATAACTTGGAATTATATTCCTTTCACAAACCAGCCTTATAACGAATGTCTTTTTCTACCAATGTTTTAGTCGACAACAATACTTTTCTACCCATATGCCTTGTCAACAAAATACTGTTTTTATATGGATTTTTTTTTTTACATTTTTGTTTGATGTAATTTTTTTTCTCAGTTATCAATTTATCTTCAAAGATGTTAGGTGCACGATTACTGAGTTTGGGTGCATTTGTAAGAAAAAACTAGTAACTAGTAACTTTAGAAGATGTATTGGTAATTAAAATGTTAAAAGATTGTCTCCAAAAAAATGTTTAAAGATAATAGTTACATTTTGAATTTTCGATAGTTTCAAATGTATTTGTTTCGTAATATTCATTTGATTTGCTATTTGTGGTTTGTCAATTTCCGCATCATTTGTACCACTTCAAACATAACACTAGAAGACACAATAAACAAAACACATGATTTTAGTAGAAACACACAAAATGGCAAAATATTAGATAGTTTTAATATAATGGTATCATTACCTCATTAGTATGGTTTGTATATGAATTGATAATTTGATAGTATGTGGTACATAAATTATAGCATTCTCTAAAATACTACATGTGATCGTTGTGAAGATTATAACAGTTCTACATAAGAGAATGGGCCCAAATTTGTTTTGTTGTCTAAAATGAGAAGACAAGTCCAATAAATTCGATTTGTAACTTGGAAGCATAATGTGGATAAACACTCTTCTCCAATTATTAGGCAAAACAAACAAATGTTGACCACTAAATTTTCTTCTTAAATCTTTGAAACTCTTCTCATTAATACTATCAAATTTTTAAATAAAGTATAGGATTATTTCAAATAACATATTCTTATAATCTTATTTGACATATACCATCATTCAAAAAAGTGTTTAGTCCTAATTTTTAATGCCAGTAATGGGAAGTTGGGAACATACATACACATAATAATATGCGATAGGATTTTTTTAAAAACATATAATTCGGTGTGTATACTATAATTAGTTGACCATTCATGCAGTTATTGTTTTTATTTTAATAATGGCAAATTAAAAAAGTGTTTCGAGGAAAGATTTTATTTATTTTAAATGTATGGAAAAGTCAGGTAGACAGAAAAATAGAAATGACTTGGTGACAATAATTGTATGATTACTTGATATATTTCGTTTCCTATTTAAAAATCGCTATCAATTTTATGAGTGCAGGGAAAATGGGAATAAATAATAAATTACATAGTGAAGATGGAAGCCAAAACAAAGAGGCTTTTGACGTTACCTCCAAGGAACTTTCAACACTCTGAAGCATACGCGCTTCAAATGTTAAGCATACATATGTTTTATTTTATTTTTGTCATCAAACTATTCCGTATAGATTTACCATTTATAATGCAAAAGATTAGTTTGTTCAAAAGATAGAAGAAAATAAAAAAAATTAACTGCAAGATATGTAATACCTTGTCTGTTGTATTAAGAAATATAATGTATAATTCAATATATATATTTGTCACATTCGTATTCTAATTTAATATTATATTTGACAGTAATTAGTTCAAACGAGTTTGGGAAAATATATATGAGAAAAGAAGGAGTTTATTAGTTTTTCGTTTCTTGTTGTGAATACTGAATAGTATTGTTGACTTAAGAGCGCGTGTATTTGACGGATGAGATCAGATGTCTTCGGTATGTCTAGCTTCACTTACCATTTCCCACACACAAAAAATATATACTACTCCAATTGATTACTTTTATTCACTAAATTAACTGCACAACACAACTACTGATAGAAAGAAATAAAGTGAAATTTTTTTGTATTTATTACTTTTTACTCTGCTAATTTGATGTACATTTGATTTATGTCGATAAATCAAGTATAACCCAAAAATATCAACAATCATAAAGTTTTAGGAATTTTGAAGTTAAGTTTGAGTTATAAATGTAGTATCTTTGATTTATAATTTTGAGGTATATTATTTGTAAAATGGATAACTCAAATGATAACTCAACATCATCAACAATATCATGTGGTAGAATGTGGTAGAGTGATATTATGATTTTGACTCTTTTTTTTTTAACCACGTAAATCTACTATAACTTAAGTTTGATACTACTGCAACTTTAAACTCAAATTTAATAATACATGTTACCAGAACCTTTATTATTAAAATTTTATTCATAATGTTTCATTTTTGGAGTTTCCAATTCTTGCAAAGTTTTAATTCATTCAAGCTTCTGCTACAACACATGCGTCTCTCAAAAATCTCTCCGCCCCTTTAGATCCATTTCTTTCTCAACCAGACTCTGTTAAACCCTTTTTGATTCCTCCTCATTCTCTTCCATTGAAGCTCCATTTTTTTCCTGCAAATTACTCAATTTTACATTTGTTTCTGCTGGGGGTTTTTAGTCGTCTCTCTCTCCAATATATAGAAAAGGTACTTGCTTTATGCACTTAAAGTTCTTGATTCATGAGAATCCTGGGGTTTTTGTTCTTCACTGTAATTTTTAATGCCCGAACCATCTTCTTGATCTAGGCACATTTTGCAAATTGAGGAAAAAATCGTTTTTTTTTTCTGGGTTACAGTGTTCTCTGAATTCTAGGGTTCCTTAAGTTCGTTTCCTCCTTTTTGTCTGGTTTCTTAAAGTCTTGGACTTTTTATGTTCTTTAATGTGGGCCACTTAATTAGCTTTAAGTAGTGGAACACGATGGATGAATTGTAAAGGAGGTTTTTGGTTCTAAGTATTGGAGTTTTGGGTAAATTTGAGAGATGGGTTGTGTTATGTGTAAGCCTTCTGCTATTGAAGATAGCAAAGATAGTCCAAGAGAGCGTTTCTCAAGCAAATCCTCTTCTGAGTTTAGAGTTTCAAGACCAGTTACTTCTTCTAGAAGAGAAGAGACTCTTAGGGTAAAGGAAAGGTCTGATGCTGTTAGTGTAAGACCTGTGTTGAATAATAAGCAATCCAATGTTTCGATGCATTTGCGTGGAGAGAATTTGAGTAGAAGAGAGAGTAAGATAGATAATGTTGTAACTTCACCTCTTGCAATGAGTATTACCATAGCAAAAGCAACTGAAGGAGAGTATGTAGCTGCTGGTTGGCCTCCATGGTTGGCTTCTGTTGCTGGCGAAGCTATTAAAGGATGGGTTCCACGGCGTGCGGATTCTTTCGAGAAGTTGGACAAAGTAATCTTCTTTTCTTTGTATATATTCATTTTGGAAAATGCAGTTGAAACCCCTAATTGTTTGCTTGAATTACTTATAGTGGCATATTTCTATATTTGGAAGCATATCCTAAGCTCCAAAATTTGGATTGCAGTCAATGATACTATAATGTTATGGAAACTGGGGTTTTCTTCAGTTGATTGGCTTTCAAAATTATCACATTACCTGAAAAGGTTTTGGACTTACAACTAGGAAAAATCCCTGATGCAGTGATTTTTTACTTGTTTTATTCAGATTGGTCAGGGTACTTATAGTAATGTATATAGAGCTCGTGACCTGGATCAGAAGAAAATTGTGGCTTTGAAGAAAGTTAGGTTTAATAACTTGGAGCCAGAAAGTGTGCGTTTCATGGCAAGAGAAATCCAGATATTACGCCGGCTTGATCATCCAAATATCATAAAGCTTGAAGGCTTAGTTACATCAAGAATGTCTTGCAGTTTATATCTTGTTTTCGAGTACATGGAACATGATTTAGCTGGATTAGCTTCTCATCCCACAATTAAATTTTCGGAATCGCAGGTACTTTGTGTTTCTATTCAAAATTTTCTTGACTTAGTTCACTGCCTTTATTGGAATTCTCTGAGGTTGGGCTTTCTTTTTTCTTTGTTCTTGTACAGGTTAAATGCTACTTGCAGCAACTATTACATGGACTAGACCATTGTCACAGTCGTGGTGTACTTCATCGGGACATAAAAGGCTCAAACCTTCTTATAGATAATAGTGGAGTTCTAAAGATTGCTGACTTTGGATTAGCTAGTTTCTTTGATCCTCGTCAAACTCAGCCTTTGACCAGTCGTGTAGTAACTCTTTGGTACCGTCCACCTGAGCTTTTGCTTGGGGCAACTCGCTATGGAGCAGCAGTTGATTTGTGGAGTGCAGGTTGCATTCTTGCTGAACTATATGCAGGCAAGCCTATTATGCCTGGTAGAACTGAGGTAGATTTGCAGTTTTGGTTGGAGTCTCTTTGAATGTTTGCTCTGATTTCTGTGAGACTAGTTTGATTTCTTTTGAGGTGACCACCCTGGTAATGCTTATGGTGGCACAGGTGGAACAGTTACACAAGATTTTCAAGCTGTGTGGCTCACCTTCCGAGGACTATTGGGTAAAATCGAGGTTGCCCCGTGCAACAATTTTCAAGCCTACCCAGCCATATAAACGTATAGTGGGTGAAACATTCAAGGAATTTCCTCAGCCAGCTTTAGCGCTTCTTGAAACTCTGCTTTCAGTCAATCCCGACGATCGTGGAACAGCCACCGTAGCACTGCAGAGTGAGGTACTGGCATTTCTCAGGCAGTAAATGCTGTGTGTTCTTATGCTTTCATTTATGTATACATTACTCCTGGTCAGTGCTTTTGTAACCTCAAATTATCATTCTTTTATTTTCAGTTCTTTTGCACTAGACCTTTTCCATGTGATCCTTCAAGCTTGCCAAAATATCCTCCCAGCAAAGAGCTCGATGCAAGAATGCGGGATGAGGAGAGTAGAAGGTGTGCCATCTAGATTTTCTAGTCTGTTGTGTTTTTTTTTACTTTTACCTTGAAATGTTAATGCAAAAAAAGAAAAACAATAAGAGCTTGAATCTTGCTCCCCTGTCTTTGTAGACAAGGTGGAGGAAACAGGGACCAAAGGCACCAAGAGAGGAGAGGAACTAAGGATTCTCGAGCCATCCCAGCCCCTGATGCAAATGCAGAGCTGGTTGCATCAATGCAGGTTACAAAAATTCTAACAAAAACTTAGCTAGTTTCTTGCTTTATATTCAATGTTTGTTACCCTCTCTCACATTACTGTTTTTGCAGAAAAGACAGAGCCAGCCTAATAATAGAAGCCGAAGCGAGAAGTTTAATCCACATCCTGAAGAAGTTGCATCTGGTTTCCCAATCGATCCGCCAAGGCCATCATCACAAGCATTTGAACAAAACAGAGAACCTCAGGGCAATATTATTCCTCACAAGAGAGCTTCACATTCCGGTCCTCTATCACGTAGATCTGCTTCCGCAAAGGGTAGAAGGAATTACCAAGATTCTCAAAAGGTTTCATCCATAGCTGATTACTCAGCAATACCTGGATTTGCTGCAACAAGAACAGGCGCATCGCAACAAGAGCCTTGCAGAGGAATGACTCGGCTTCCAGGTTCCTTCAAGGAAACCTCTGAAGATGCAAATCAGGAAGAAAACGGTAGAAACAACAAGAAAGACTCAATTCTTGTAAGTGTTCTAAACGTCCTCCTCACTATTTTTAGAAACTACCCATGTTACTATCTTGAGTTGCGTTTTTGTTTTGGGGTTGCAGTTGGGTTATGGATCAAAAGGGCACAAGATTCATTATTCAGGACCATTGGTGGTTCCATCTGGAAACATGGATCAGGTATTGAAAGACCATGATCGCCATATTCAAGAAGCTGTGAGAAAAGCAAGAATCGATAAGGCTCGAGTTAGAAGACTTCAAGCTGAAGAAACATCGAGCCAACAAGTAACAACCAATTCCTCATCTATCTCAAGCCGTTGATCCATCAAGAAACAAACGGTGTATATTGAGTAAAAATAATGTATTTTTATTGGTTCAAGATTATAATCCAAGAATCAAAGCTTGTCACGTTGTTCTTCCTGATTTCGTTCATATCACATTGTCAAAAAAGAGGTGTAGAAACAGAGTTATGTATTATATAATTTTAAGTATTCTAAATGATCTCTTCTAAATCCTTTCCGTTATATGTGATTAGTCTAAATGATCTCTTCTAAATCCTTTTTGTTATATGTGAAGAATAATAATAATAAACGTTTCTCTCGTGGCTCTTCTCTATATAAATCTTGTCTGTTAGTCTTTAGCTTACCATATCCAAGAGAAGAAAATAACAGAATGCAGATTAAAACACTCTGTTTCGTTCCTCTGTTTTTTTGCTCTGTTTGGCTTTCAAGCCATTTCTTCTTCTTATGCGTACAGTTTCAACTTTGATTACTTTGGTAATGGAACTGATCTGAAAACATTCAATGGAGACGCCGAGTATGCTCCAGAGCTCGATGGTATGAGCAAGTCGGGAACTCTCGCATTGAACCGTGCCAATATCCCATTCTCTCATGGTCGAGCCATTTTCATCAATCCAATCTCTTTCAAACCTAATTCTTCTTCTTCTCCTTACTCTTTCAAAACTTCTTTCACTTTCTCCATTAATACTTTAACCATTAGTCCTCGCCGGAAATATCCTAATACCGGTCATGGTCTCGCCTTCATTGTCGTCCCCACCAATCAAAACATCTCCGTTTCCGGTTTAGGGTTCCTCAGTCTCGTGAACCGAGCTAACAATGGTAATCCCAAGAACCATCTTTTTGCTGTTGAGTTCGATATCTTTAAAGACAAATCTCTTGGTGATATTAATGATAACCATGTTGGAATCAACATTAATTCGGTTAAATCAACGGTCTCTAAGAAAGCCGGTTATTGGACTTGCTCATTTGGAGAAACCTAAGAGGCCATTGATCGAAGCGCGAGTTGATCTTTCTAAGGTATTTCTTGAGAAAATGTATACCGGTTTTGCTGGTTCAATGGGACGTAACGTCGAGCGTCACGAGATCTGGGACTGGAGTTTTGAGAACAGCGTCAAAAACTAATAAACCGGTTTGGTTCAGCACGGTTTAGGCTAAACGGTTTATTTCTGCTTTGTCCGTGATTCCAGCTAAGTGATACGTGAAGCTAATAAATTGTTAAGTTAAATGGCCTTACGTGCCCTAAATAACTGTATCTATTTTCAAATTTCTAGAAAGATTTAAAATGAAGGACCCTTTTCTTTAAAGCAGGGTGTTACTTAAAACCATGCCCATACAGCCTTAGAGCATGGTTAGCAGGATGTCTCACCAAATACGTCATAAATATAAAAAAGAAATACTAATAGTAAAATATTATGAGTTACAAAAAAAAAATGGTAATCTAGTAGAATATTTAGGCCCATTCAAAAGATATATTGTTTAGGTTCCCTAGTTCAAATCCCTTGGGATAAGTGTCGATTTTCAAAGAGATTCTGGATCCACCAATATGTATGGGTTTAGCTCGAACTTTATGACTAACAATAAAACTTTATTTGATTGATTTATAATCTTAAACTATATATTGTTACTGAGTAAATCAATATTAAATTATTTTCATCATAAAATACAGGAGAACATTGTTAACTATGAAAAGTTTGGTTTTGGTACAACTAAATGAAATATTTTAGATTTGGTTATGAATATGAACAGAGAAAAGAAAAAGACGAACCTCATTGTATATATTAGTAATTGTTTTAAAATCAAGTTTTGATTCAATCATAGAGTATAGGAAAACTAAAAATTTGTTTTTTTTTTTTTTTTTTTTTTTTTCACGTTTCGCCCCCATTCATTATAAAAGTCTTGTTTGCAGCATTTGTGGCCACACAACAAAAGAAGTGAGTACTTTCAAGAAACTGATTTTGTCATCTAACGAAAAAGTTCAAACACCTTGTCCTTTTTTTTATTCTTTGTGTCCATTAGTTTTTAGACTTTCTCCATCTTTTCACCCTTACATGATCGTACACTTAGATCTTTTTAAGTTCATCACTTTCACTTCCAAAAAAAGTGAACAAAAATGAAAATGCAAATACTCTGTCTCACCACTCTGTTCATAGCTATCTTCACCTCTCAAGCCACTGCTTACAAGTTCAAATTCGATTACTTTGGTAATGGTTCTGATCTAATATCGTTCCATGGAGACGCTGAGTATGGTCCCGACACTGATGGCATGAGCCGGTCTGGAGCTATAGCATTGAGCCGAGACAACACCCCTTTCTCTCACGGTCGAGCCATCTTCACTACTCCAGTCACTTTCAAACCTAATTCTTCATCTCTTTACCCTTTCAAAACCTCTTTCACTTTCTCCATCACTCCTAAAACAAATCCTAATTCAGGTCACGGCCTTGCCTTCATCGTCGTTCCCACTAATCAAAACGACGCCGGTTCCGGTTTAGGTTATCTTAGTCTTGTGAACCGAACCAACAACGGTAATCCCAATAACCATCTCTTTGCTGTCGAATTTGATGTCTTTCAGGACAAATCTCACGGCGATATTAACGATAATCATGTCGGAGTCGATATTAATTCGGTTAAGTCGGTGGTTTCTGTGAAATCCGGTTATTGGGTTATGACAAGAAACGGTTGGTTGTTTAAAGAATTGAAGCTGAGCAGTGGAGATAGATACAAGGCTTGGATTGAGTACAACAACAATTATAAAGTCATCTCCGTCACAATTGGTTTGGCTCATTTGAAGAAACCGAACCGGCCATTGATTGAAGCAAAATTCGATCTCTCCAATGTTCTTAACGAGGTTATGTATACCGGTTTTGCCGGTTCGATGGGTCGTGGTGTCGAGCGTCACGAGATCTGGGATTGGACTTTTCAGAACTAGGAAATGAACCGGTTCGGTTTGGTTCGAAATAATCGGTTATATTTTGGTTTGTTTCTGGTATTTCAGTGAAAATAAATGCTCATTTTGTGGCTTACCAACACTGTGATGTGATGTATTATTGTTGTCAGATTAATAAAATTAAGGACGTTTAATTCCTGATTTACAATTGAATATCTTCTTTGCACTAATTACAGATATAAATGTTCTTATTTTTTGTGGTTGTGTATATTTAATCTTTATATATGCGCGTAACCAATTGAGACTTGAGACGAGACATTATTCGTGCTACTGTCTGTGACACACGAATCTCTTAAAATCAACTTTACACCTCAGCATAATTTGTTTCAACATTGGGTTAGAAAACTGTTTGGGAGCTGCCAATTAATAACGCTATTATAATAAGAGATCAAATCTCAAAATATATACCTTCTGGGTTTCCACAAAGATCAGCTGCAAGATCACGAACAAAAAAAAGAAGAGGATTTTAAAAGACAAGTCAAAGATAAAATGAATGGTCTAAAAGGTATGGTTACTATATAAAAACAATGAAGACTAAGCTTAAATGATATGAGTGATTTTGGTTCGGATTTGGTTCAATTTTATAATTATTTAGGTTAGTTTTGGTTCTGATAAATATCATATTTGGATCGGATTCAAATATATAATTTGATGAATTTAATTTTAGTAAAAATAGGTTTTATTTTTATAAAATTTAGTGAACTTTGATAAAATATTGTATAATTTCAAAAATATACCTAACATTTTTATATTTATCATTTTATTTTGGATTTTTGGATATAATTTTTTTATTTTTGGTTCCATTTAAATAAATAACTGAATAGAAAAATTTTAAATTCATACAGATTTTATGATTATATAATTCGGTTTTGGCATCATGTTTTTGGTTCGATTACGTTTTTATTTTTTGCCACCCATAGATCTAGATCTAACTAATAAAAGAAAAATAATAGAAAAAAAATCATACATATTTTGACCAACAAAAGATATCAGTTTCTGTTTTTTATATTTTGGATGTTTTAAAATGTCAGAATTAATTTGACCAAGAAGACAAAAAACATAATAGAAGGCTAATATCTCTGTTACGATTGGTTTAATTTGGCGAATTTGAAGAAATCAAATCGACCATTGATTGAAGCAAAATTCAATCTATCCAGTGCTCTTCACGAGGTGATGTATACCGGGTTTTCCGGTTCTTCACGCGCTCTGGGATTGGAGTTTCACAGAAAACCGGTTCGGTTTTGTTTGAGGTCATAGGTTTAATTTCTGTTATTTTCTGGTTTTTTCAAGTAGCTGTTGTGACTCCTCCAGTCCAGCTAGTGATAATAGTTGAAGTGAAACAAATGCTCATTTTATGGCTTACCGACACTATGTTGTATTGGTAGTTTTTAGATAATAATTTCTCCGATGATAGTAAATATAATTTAATTGGACCTTGGATAGTAGTATATAGTTTTAAGTTATCACATTCACCAATCAAATACTTAAAAACGTAAGCAAGCAAACGAAAGAGAGAAGCAATTATAAAAAGAACCTCATGAGACTTGGTAGGCTTGTGCACAAGAGTTTGCTTAACCAAAATTCCTTATAGATGAGGCCATGTAGGGTTTTCCGTCTTCCACTTTGCTAGAGACACAAGTGACCAAACGAGTTCAATCTCCATCTTCCTCCTAGTAAGACAATGTAAGTGAACTTTACAAGTGGCACAGCACGTTCTCCAAATTTGTGTGTGTGTGTGTATGTGTGTTTTAAGTATCTTTCCGTGTGCAATATGCTCTCGAAAATTCAGAATTAAGGACCCTCCGCATGATCCAACACTCCCTAGTCCACATGACATATTTCATATCATCTACTCATGACTCTAGTTCATGTTTTAAAGTAACGTTTTATTTCGACAACTAATAATCCGGTTTTATTTCTGTTTTGTTTAGTTTAGTAATGCTTTACTAGTTGTGTTTTGCTTTTTTCTTCTATCGTTGTATACCGAATACAGATGCCCGAAGTAGTATGCTGCCTTTATTTTTTGTTTAAAAAAAAATACTAGTTTGTTTTTTTTTTTTTTGAAAAACTATTTGGAAAATCAATTTGATCAAGGTTTCAGTTTGATCCTAGAGTTTACATATATTTACACATTTGGCCCAAAACCAAAAAAAGAAGGAAAAAAGTTTTTGCTTCACGTTTTGTTATTCCTAGGTCGTCGTTTCACCACGTTGCTTGCGTGGAAAGAGAAGAGAAGATGATCAAAAAGCGAAATATAAAATGAATAAAAGCTTCACAGTGAAGTAAAAATCGTAGGCCCAAAATAGATTTTCTTTGCCGAGAATTTAATTTCATGAAACTGATTGCTTTTCATCATATTTTTATAAAGATGAGCTTGTTATTCCCATATGTGGTTGTATTTTCTCGCTGCCTCTTAATAACTCTCTTCAAAATCTTCTTCTTTCTCCTTTTTTTTTGCTTTTAGATTTTAGTGTTCAAGAACCTTCTTTGTGTTCTGTCAAATGATCTTTTAAAAATCTTAACTTTCTTTATTTTTAAAGTGTTTAAGGATCTTTGGTAATTTCTTGTTAGCTTTTGGTGGATGATTAATCAAAATCAAATGAAGGGTTCTTCTGAGTTTTTATCAGATGGCTCTAAGTCTTTGTCTCACATTGATTATGTCAGAAGCTTACACAAAGATGATAACTTGGAACTTGATGATGACTCTAATGTGAGAGCTTTGGAATGTGAAGATGTTAGCTTGCGTCAATGGTTAGACACTCCAGACCGATCTGTTGTTGCTTTTAAGTGTTTTCACGTTTTCAGACAAATAGTTGAGATTGTGAATGCAGCTCACTCTCAAGGCATTGTTGTTCATAATGTTAGACCATCTTGTTTTGTTATGTCTTCGTTTAACCATGTTTCGTTTATTGAATCGGCTTCTTTTTCGGATTATGTGTCTGATGAGGAAACAAAAACAAAGTCTAAAGAAGAGTTTCTTCCAGAGAGACGAAGCAAGCCATTAGAGGAACTAAAGAAGCAACCTTTTCCTATGAAACAGATGTTAGCAATGGAGATGAGTTGGTATACAAGTCCCGAAGAAGATAATGGTTCTACTACTAATTATGCTTCTGATGTTTACCGTCTTGGTGTTCTTCTATTTGAGGTTTGTGAATAAGAAGATTAATTTATGTTTTTAACTCTTTTTTCTTGAAATAACTGTTTTGATGAATGTTTGGGTTGGTGTAGCTATTTTGCCCTGTCTCTGCAAGACAAGAGAAGTCAGGAACTATGTCTAGGTTAAGACATCGCGTTCTTCCACCTCAGATATTACTCAATTGGCCTATAGAAGCTTCCTTTTGCTTGTGGTTACTTCACCCCGAGCCTAGCTATCGACCACCGATGAGGTGATTGATTTGATCTTTAATGTTTTTCATTGAGAAATGTTCTTTTCTTTAAGAGTCTTGGCTCCTTTGTCTTGTCTGGCGCAGTGAATTGCTACAAAGTGAGTTTTTCAACCAACCTAGAGAGAATTTGGAAGCACGTGAAGCAGCGAGGGATAGAATCGAAAAACATGAGTTATTGCTTGAGTTCTTGATGTTGATTCAACAGAGAAAACAAGAAGCTGTAGATAAATTGCAAGATACGATTTCAGTTATTTCTTCTGACATTGATCAAGTTGTAATGCGGCAGTTGGTTTTAAAGCAAAAAGGGAATGATGTCTCTTCGTTCTTGATCACGAGAAAACAAATTAGACAAGGAGTTGAAACAGATGAAAATGAGGATAATACCATTGATGAGGAATCTAAGCTTGATGATACTTTAGAAAGCACGCTTCTTGAAAGCTCTCGGTTATTGACAAACATCAAGAAACTGGAATTAGTCTACTTTGCAACTCGAAATAGACATATCAAGGCTGCTGCTACTGCTGAGAAACCGTTGGCTAGATATTATTCAGCTTTGAGTAGTAATGGTAGAAGTTCAGTGAGCAACCTGATACAACCACCAAAAGATTCCATCAATGATTGTAGACAAGGTGTGTGGATCGATCCATTCCTAGAGGGCTTGTGCAAGTATTTATCTTTTAGTAAGCTAAATGTGAAAGCGGATTTGAAGCAAGTAGATTTGTTGAACTCATCTAACCTAGTTTGCGCAATTGCTTTTGACCGTGATGGGGAGTTTTTCGCCACGGCTGGTGTGACCAAGAAAATCAAGATATTTGAATGTGAGTCGATAATAAAAGATGGCCGGGACATTCATTATCCTGTGGTGGAACTAGTTAGCTTATCTAAGCTAAGTGGTATATGTTGGAATAGCTTCTTTAAGAGCCATATTGCATCAAGTAACTTTGAAGGCGTAGTTCAGGTTAGTTCACGACTGAATATAAGAAATCAAGTTCACGACTGATAAGAAATCTAAGGAAAAAACTGTCAATAATAAGCTATGGAAAAAGCTATACAAAACTTTTAACAAAGGTTTATGATTTTATAGGTATGGGATGTTGCAAGAAGCGAGGTGGTTACAGAGATGAAGGAGCATGAGAAGCGTGTATGGTCCATCGATATTTCATCAGCCCATCCAACATTGTTAGCCAGTGGTAGTGATGATGGTTCTGTTAAGCTGTGGAGTATCAATCAGGCATATTTCTAAACTAAACCTAAACGTATTTCAAACTTATTGCTCACAAATGTGAGGAATTTAGTTCTTTGATGGATGTATATTGATGGCTGAGTTTGTTTTCCTCTCTTTCAGGGGGTTAGTATTGGAACCATCAAAACAAAGGCAAATGTATGTTGTGTCCAATTTCCTTCAGACTCAGGTCGGTCTTTAGCATTTGGTTCAGCAGATCACAGAGTTTACTACTATGATTTAAGGAACCCCAAGCTTCCTCTTTGCACTATGATTGGTCACAGCAACACCGTGAGTTATGTCAAGTTTGTTGATTCATCAACACTTGTGTCTTCTTCTACCGATAACACGCTGAAGCTATGGGACTTATCGATGTCTGTTTCCGGTATTAATGAAACGCCTCTGCACTCATTCATGGGACACACTAATCTAAAGGTACCATTCTCTTCGAACTTCACTTCTTTTGATTCATTTCAATCCTGGTTTATGAGATTTTCAACTCAATTATGTTCTTGTTATGTGTGTAGAACTTTGTCGGTTTATCAGTCTCTGACGGGTATATAGCAACAGGCTCGGAGACTAATGAGGTATGGTCTACTCTCACTTCAAAACTGTACAAAAAAAGGAAGAAACTTTGGTCCAATTATTGCAAAGGAATAATTTTGATTTTACTTGTTGCAAAAGGAATTAACATTTGATCACTTAACAAAAAAAAAACTTGATTTCGTGTGCTTCACTGAACAGGTTTTTGTGTACCATAAGGCGTTTCCAATGCCGGTTTTGTCATACAAGTTCAAAACTATAGATCCAGTGTCAAATCTCGAAGTAGATGATGCCTCACAGTTCATATCATCCGTCTGCTGGCGTGAACAGTCCTCGACCTTAGTTGCTGCAAACTCCACCGGCAACATCAAGATTCTGGAGATGGTATGAACAAATGTGGCTCTTGGACAAAACAGATTTTTCCAGGGTTTTGATTGGTCTAGGAAACAATTTTTGGGAGAGATTAGGAAATGTGAAAACAATGTTTTTTATTGTGAAAAGAATATATGTATGATTTTTATATGTGTATAGAACATTGTAAACCCTAATGTAAAAAGTGGGTAACTTTACATACAAGTAATCTTTAATATCTTCAAAAGAATTTATATATCATGGTTTTCTCACCTGAGGGTTAATTTGAGCATATCAAGAAATACAATCAATCTGTGTTGTATTAGTATATTCTCCCCAAGCTTGACTTCTCTATTTAAAAGAAGTTGATTCTCTATCCACACTGATTCTTTCCTGATTTAGCCTCTGCAACTAACCTATCTACAAGCCCCTTTAGCCTCTCAGCACATGAGCTAGGTCTGATCCTAGCCACATCTTCGACAGCTGAGCACTCTGGTTTCCAACCGCACCAACCGCCGGGTATATAACTGCTTTCATTCGCCCGCATAAGAAAGTTCCTAATCAATCTTATCCAAAAATGGATCATTTCTTCTAAATTTCCTACCAAATACAGATCCGCTTGCAATCATCTCCTTCATGTCTTCCAGGGACAATGCGAGAGGATGCTGTTTTGGCACCTTCAGGAGAAGAAACGAAGTTGGTATAATACATAAGTAAAGTTCTTGGTAAATTGTTGATTTATTATACATTTTGAAATTGGTTATGATTAGAGAGATTGTGTAAGTGTTGTTGGCTGAGAGATTGTCTCTGGCTGCTTCAATGGAGAGTTTGATCTCGTCTTTTGAGGAATACAATGCAGCAATATTTCCTCATCAGCTGATGACTATGGAAATAAATGAAGTAAAGGAGCAAGAAGAAGTGTTAACAGGGAAAATTTACAGCTTGAGTAATATATTAAGGGAGATTAAGATGGAAATCGACTTGTTTGATGTTCAAATGGCTAGTGTACTTGATCAAAGAGACAGAGCCTTTGAAAGGATTAGGACCTTGAGGATACAACGAGACAAAGGGGTGTGGTTTCCGCCTTCTCCTTGTGTTCTAGTGTTTTTCTTTGTATATCAATTTGATCTTAAAGGTTTCTTGTTATCTGGTGTGTTTCGTTTTGTAGAATGCCGCCTTTTTCCAGAATCGTGTTGTCATGAAGAAAGCCTTAGAATTGGCTGCTTCCGGAAATGTAACCGATCTTGAACAGCTTGATAATTCTGAGGTTTGTATAGTTTTTTTCAGTCTAAGGAGTGTGTGTGATTCTGAGACTTGAGCCTTTGTTCTTGTTTTTTTTTTTGTGCCTTTTCTTTTCGATAGGTTGATAGATTTATGTATCGTTGGAATAATGACAAGGCTTTTAAGGAAGACTACAAGAAAAGAATCTTCCCTTCACTTGAAGAGCGAAAGCTGAGGCGTGGTTATGGGCGGATTAGGGACCGAAAAGGTGATGTAGATAATGAGAATGGAAATGAAACAACGGGGAAAACGGTGATAGAATCAAAGAGGTTTAGTACTGAGGAGGAGAGTGTTGATGGTATGGATTTTGATATTCTGATGTATGAGAAGCTTGGGAAGGAGGAAGAAGAGATGGATGAAGAAACTATGAAGGAGAAGAAACGAGAAGAACAATTAGAGAAAGCTCGACTAGAGAAGGAAAGGAAGAAGAAGCTACATGAGAAAGCTGGTGCTAAAGCTGCCATAAGAGTTAAGAAGGAAGCTGAGAAAAAACTTAAGGAGCTTGAAAAGAGAGCGAAGAAGAAGACGCAGAGGGCTGTGTTTAACTCTTCTTCTTCAGATGTAGACAGAACAACAGAGACAGTCACCAAGGCATCTGAGCCAGAAAAGGAGAAACTGTTAAATGGGAGATCAATTTTTCCAAAACAGAGAAGTTTTAGCCTTTTAGGTATAGATATCACGGAAAAGAAAGTGATTCTGTACCCAAAGCAATCTTAAAGCGTAGAAAAGCTTATAGGTTATGGGTTTGGACTGTTTCCTCTGCTGCTGTTGCTCTGCCGCTCGCTCTCCTCATTGTCTTCTTGTACATTCGATGTGAGGAAGAAGTAACATAAAATAGGGTTCTCTGTTTTGTAAAGAGTGTAGTGATGAACAAAAAGGTTTAGGGTTTAAAGTTAGCTTAGAAGCAAATGAAAAATGTCATAGTCTATGGATTTATAAATTTCAGAGTAGAGAGACCATCTGAAAGTAAACCCCATGACCTGGTCACTCTGCAAAGGCTCTTCCACAGGGATCGGGTCTAGATGTTTGAGTGGGATCAACTTTGTGACCTCAAACATCTTTCCATGGACGCAAATGACTTGACCATCTCGAAACTCATGACTCCTTCAACACACAGATTCTATGTTTTGATCACTTTGTCGAATCGTAGTAACCAAAAGGCATTCTCTTAGTCGTGTGTAGCTTCAGAATGTGTGTACATGGAAGAGACCTCATGAATCTTGTACTGTTTTAGTGGATTGACTTAGTTTGTTACAGTCAAAGTCTCTCGTCTTCAAACGCCAAAATATGTAATAGTTAATTTGTTGTCCAACAACAGTCCTTGTCTGACTCTCTTATTTTCCGAACAGAAGTCACCGAACTTAGCCAGAGTCTCGTTTACAATAAACCCTCGGCCCCATAGTGAGGTGTTCGAGCTGTATTAGATGATAAGTAACCTTCTAATAGATTTAGAGGTGTCTCCTTAACCGAAGTTTCAGAGACGAAAGAGAGTTAATGGCTCTCACCAGCTTGGCTCCTCCATGGATCGTCCTGAGACAAGCGTTTCGAACAGTGGCAGCTTCTTCTTACCTTCACACAAATCACAAAACCCTTACTACAAAGCTCTCCATTCCCAATTCGTTTCCTCTCCGCCATTCAGGTTCATTTCCCAACTCTACTTCTGAATTTTGTGATGATTTTGGATTCACCATCTGAGTGATTAAACGGAGAACACATTCAATTGATTCTTCTTAGTGTAAATTTTCAATTAATCTTTAGGAACTTAGAGGTTAGATATTGAGATTGTCTGATAATGTTCTCGTATTTGAACCTTTGAACTTTCTAAATCTTTGAACTTCGAACTTTTAATCAAGAAATTGTGTGTTTTGATGGAACCCCTATTAAAAAAATTGCAGCTTTGAGAAGATGTCATGTTGCAGAAGCTATAAAAGGGGATGTAGATTCTCTTCTCAAAGGAGTTGGAGACCCAGCTGTCGCTAAAGAAGTTAAGCATATCCTTGAAATGGTATTTAACATTGTTCGCTATCTTTTAATTCTCTCTTTTCTCTCAGTAGAGTCCTTCAGTCTCATTCTCTCAATGGGGATCTGTTTATTAGGCTAGACGTGTAGCTTCAAGAAGAGAAGTTCTTCATACTGATTTTGTCACACCACCTATTGTTAAGGAATCAGTTTCACTATTGGGAAAACTTGCTGATGTTAACATTGTTGCTCAAGGAGGTTACCCTGAGGTTTGTTTTTCATTTTTAAAAGAAACAAAATCTCATATGAAAATATTAACTTAAGCTGATAAATATTTCCTGGAATCGTCTTTTGTCTTAGGCTGAACGGTGTAGGATCTCAATTGGACATCCTGATGTTCTAACCAATGATCTAGATATAGTTGCTGCTTTGAGGTACAACTCATGAATGGTAATGTTCTCTTCTTGTATGAGTATGTTTATGTTGGTTTTTCCAATTTCTAGTATAACAGGGAATTTCGGGTTTCAACCTTGTTCTCACGGTGACTTCCTTGGTGCCATTCTTGGAACGGGAATTTCCAGGGAGAAACTTGGGGATATCTTAATACAGGTATCATCTAATTGATTCTGTCCTAACAACACTTATCAACTCCATTACAAAATCTTACCTTTAACATCGTTTCTTGGGATATTTGACTTTGATTGGCACTGAAGGAAGAAAAGGGAGCCCAAGTCCTAATAGTTCCTGAACTAGTTGACTTTATTGTTTCCGCTCTTGACAAGGTTTGTTTAAACCTTTCTTGCTGCATTAACCAAAATCTGCTTTGTACTTCTATAAAATTATGATGTGAATCATTCTGTTTCACAGGTTGGAAATGTTTCTGTAGCTTGTACTAAGATACCATTACTTGCTCTTGAATACGAACCTCCTAAGTACGAGCACTACCTAATTCCTTAGAAACATATATAATCTCCTTTGCATTTGAAAAGGTTTTTTTGTATTGGCTCTTGATTGTTTTGTTTGTTAATTAGGACTAGTTCCTTTAAAACCGTGGAAGCCTCATTGAGAATTGATGCAGTAGCTAGTGCTGGTTTCAAGATTTCGCGGTCAAAGCTAGTTGATTTGATAAGGTAAAAAATAGCTTTCTTTTTGATCTTTCATGCATTCTCATAATAACTAAAGAACATTCTTCTGTGTGTGCAGTAATAAAGATGTTCGGGTTAACTGGGCAACTGTTACCAAGAACGGAACCACGGTGAAGACCGGTGATGTTGTCTCCGTTAGTGGGAAAGGGAGACTTAAGGTAAGATTGTTGGAGGTGATTTTTAGCTAGTGATTAGTTTCAAAAACATTAACCTTTTGTGTTCATTTTGTTTCAATCACAGATTGGAGAGATCAATGAAACGAAGAAGGGAAAATTTGCAGTAGAAATCATCAGATATCTTTAGAAGAAACTGTACCAAGTTATCATAATTACCCTTTTTGTTTGTTTGTTCTCGTTTCTTGGTTTGTTGACATTTTGTATAATCATAGCAAAATCAAATGAATAAACTAATCTTGACTTTTTCTCCTTTTAAAAATTATAACGAAAACTGTGTAACATGTAAAAAATATATAAACTCATTTCAAAGTTAATCCTTAAAAGAACCGACGAAAGCCTCGTATGTCTACAGATACAAGAGACAAAGGTAAGAATTTTTCCCCTTTCTTACTAGGCTCGGTCCAATATAATCTGTGGCCCAAAGCCACAAAACCTCAAAACCTTTTTTATATTTTATTTGAAAAATACAAAAATGTGGCCACTATGGAAATTTCAAAACCTGTTTTTATATTTTATTTGAAAAATACAAAAATGTGGCCACTATGGAAATCTTGATGTGGCCTTAAATAAAGGTTAAACCAATGTTGTAAAACTTGCTAGGCGCTAGTCGGGCGGTAAGAGTGGGTCTAGCGCCTAGGAGATTAATCGGGGAGTAACCGGGATTAATCGGGAATTAGTTTTAGGTTATTTTAATATTTTAAAAATATATTTATCTATTATATTAAACTTTTAAATAATATTTTTTAAAAAAATTATAGTAAATACATGAAAATGTAGTATTAATAATTTATTTTATGATTTTTATTTATATTTTTAACATAATTTATTATAAATCACAAACTCTCAATATAAATGTTTGTATAACAAAAACAAATTTTTTTTATACCTGAAAATTTAAAAATAATTAGATTATAGATGATTAGGTGGAAAATAATCGGATTAGGCGGAGATTAATCGGATTAGGCGGGAAGTAATCGGTTGACTGACTTTTTCAAGGGATTAGTTATTAATCGAGGCGACGAGGTTGGGTCTAGCAACTAAGCGGGGTGTAATCAGAAATAGACGAAAATTTTTAGAACATGGGTTTAAACTGTGCCCTACTGGTTAGGGTCTAGAGTATAACAGTTTATTTATATTAAGTAATCATGTTTGTGTGTTACATATGCATACTCACTCACAAAAGAGTAATGCATGAATATTTGTATACGTGGATTCCTTAAGCATGCTATAATGTTTTCTTTAACACAAGACAAAAGAATATAACAACTCAAACTTACGATATAAGATCAGTTTTTGTTCCATTTTTTTATTTTTCTTAAATCAAGCATAGCCACAATATCCGTACTCACATTTAACACCAGTAGCACATTTCCTCGTACATTTTCCACAATGGTTGGGGTTGAAGTTAACGTAAGTGCAAACGCCACCACAACAACGCTGCCCAAAACCACACTTGTGACCACATCGACCACAGTTATTCATATCTCCTAGAATATTACGGCAATGCTTATTGCAGCAATGCAAAAGGCTCGTCCCATTGTTCGCTTTTACGCCATTGCAAATGTTGTAACTCGAGACGTGACATCCCATTCCTTTCTTGATCTTCTTGTAGTGGGAAACTAGCAATCTAGTTTTGAGTGAAATTGTCACATTTGAAAGTATTGATGGAGTTTCGTCAAAAATGTAGAACTCTGGATCTTCTTCTTGGTCGACAACTTCTTCACCTAATACCGAGTGGGGATTAGATGTTGTTGTTATTAGGAAATAGAGGATTAAGGAGAGAAGTGAAGTGGCTTTAATGAAAGTAGTTGGGACTTTAATGACCATTTTGTTTTAAGTAAAGTATTAGCCAATGAGAGTTTGGTTTTGGAGCAGAGAAGAAGCAAAGAAATGAAGAATGTGACTTAAGGAAAGATATGTGTTCTTGCGAATGAAGGGTATATTAAGGCAGCAAATACATTATTGAAATTAGAATTTTAATTTATTTAAAAGAAATTGACTTTCTTAGGCCATATTACTTACATTATTTGATTATTCTTGAAATCTAGGCTACCTGATTGTTGTCGAAATTACATCATACAATTTTGGATATAACTGGTGAAAAGAGTTTTTCGTAGTTTAAAAAAAAAATAGACAGTATGGTTATCGACATTCGACAACATATGAGTTGACCATAGAGTAAAAATCAAAGTTTAATGATAGCATGCCTCTCTCTAAACATAGGCGGTGTGAATAGCACAGTACATTTTAGTTTGTCATCTCTTAAAATTTATATAATCCAAAGATTTGAGCTCAAAATCTAAATTCATTTTTTGTTAGGATTCCATGTCATGTAGAAATTAAAATTAGTTTATAAATGATATAGATCCATCCAATAATTATCAATTGTTTTTTGAGTTTAAAGCTCATATTACTATCATATTTTCATTTGTTGAACCAAAAAGATGATCCAATATACGAAGAGATAACATTAGTTTATAAGAGATATGTGTCAATTAACTAATTATTAGTTAATTTTGAATTAGAAATACTTAAACTTAACAATTAAAAATGTAAAAAAGAAAGTCCATGTAGCAAACTCTTGAAAATTTGAAATGGAAATGAAAACTTTGGACACAACAAATATTCTATTAGTAGTATACCATCATTATTTCCT
Source organism: Nasturtium officinale (assembly GCA_963854855.1). Lineage (NCBI taxonomy): Eukaryota > Viridiplantae > Streptophyta > Magnoliopsida > Brassicales > Brassicaceae > Nasturtium > Nasturtium officinale. The sequence continues at coordinate 16,373,229 of OY978500.1, forward strand.
TAACGTTACCTATCAACTATTTTGTTTATTTTATTATCTATTTTTACTTTCAGAAACTTGAGATATTATATTCATTTTCTTTCTTATCACTTTCAGAAACTTTTATGTATAATCTCTCATCACCGTGATCTATACTTTTCTATAAATGGCATAACACTTATGTTCGGTTGTGCATTACAATATCTTCGTTGTATAGTTGTAAATATGAATTTGACAATTTGTTTGATCTCAAGCATTTTTATTTTTGGGACTCCATGAACAATTTCTATAAAGTGAGTCAAACTAGTTATAAAATATTAAAAATCATTATGGGCACAGAAACACACATGACTGATTTAAAAAAAAAAAAACATCACAAGTGCTCTTTGAAACCATGAAAGTGCATGTACATGAGTTGTTTCTTAAACCAAATTAAAGTTTTATTAAAACGTCGCACGTGTGATGACTGATGACGGTGGAATTAAGATCCTTCTTTTTTGCCACTAAAGCCGGTAAGAGTCACGGACCGGTTACGCTTACTACGCAACGGAACGTGGGCTACTGTTATGTGCTCTTTCTACGTGTCAATATCAATGTTCGTGACAGTCGTATCGTCACCGCCTAAGTTGTATACTTTACTCGGACCATAACATTGAGCCGTTGACCATTAACCTTTCTTTCATTCGTTGACCATTATAAAAATAAAACAGAAAAGTAGGAGAATCTAATAATAAATCTTATTCGTACGCTTAAATTCAAATATATCAGAAATAATGATCATGTAATGTTCATTAATTATATATGATGATCATTGATTCCAAACTCTATGCCGCACGTGACTTGCAAGGGCTATTATAAGCCTATGAGTCTTGACAAAAGTATAAAATAAATTAATTATGCAATAAAACCGTATGCGGTTCTTCCGTTTTATTTTTTTCCAGCAATTATATTATTAACGATATAAAATATAATCACGGTCCAAAACGTTCATCAACTATGTTCGTAGATAAATATAATTTGAAAAATAAATGTCTTATAAACAAATGAGCAGTTTCAAAATAAAGGCCTACTAGAACTCAACTTAAGCCCAACAAGGCCCATTATTTCAAAATTTTAACTCTATTTTCTGTCTAACGCTTCGCGTGGCGTCTCTCCAACTCTCCTCCATCTGTGCGATTGTTACCGTTGCTTCTCTTCCTTCATCAATGACGAATTCAAACTCACAGCTAACCACACCTACGAAAACCCCATCTTCTAGGAGAAACCAACAGAAGGATCGAGTAAACTCGTCACGATTTGAAGCTTACAATCGTCTCCAAGCAGCAGCAGTTGCTTTCGGTGAGAAACTTCCAATACCAGAGATTGTAGCCATTGGTGGCCAATCAGATGGCAAAAGCTCTCTTCTCGAAGCACTTTTAGGGTTCAGGTTCAATGTCCGTGAAGTAGAAATGGGAACGCGTCGTCCACTTATCCTTCAAATGGTTCATGATTTATCAGCGTTAGAACCACGATGTCGATTCCAGGTTACAAAATCTATACGAATTTGATGTTATACATACTCAATTTTTTTATTCGATTGCAGAAATCTAGGGATTTTGATTTGGTAATTTAGTAAAATTGAGTACTGATTTGGTAAATTTGATTGGTAGGATGAAGATTCTGAAGAATATGGAAGTCCAATTGTTTCGGCTACATCAGTAGCAGATGTAATTAGGTCAAGAACAGAGACGTTATTGAAGATGACGAATACTGCAGTCTCGCCTAAGCCTATTGTGATGAGAGCTGAGTATGCTCATTGCCCTAATCTTACTATTATTGATACTCCTGGATTTGTTCTTAAGGTAGTTTCTCCTTTATTTTTTTGTGTATATCTTCTAGCAATGTTGCTTTTGTTTATATGTATCAAAGTTTTTCAATTAGATAGTTTCTTATTCTTGTTTGTGTAGGCCAAAAAAGGAGAGCCTGAAACTACTCCTGATGAGATTCTATCAATGGTTAAGTCACTGGCGAGTCCTCCACATCGTATTCTCTTGTTCCTTCAGCAAAGTAGTGTAGAATGGTGTTCATCTTTGTGGTTAGATGCAGTTCGGGAGATCGATTCTAGCTTTCGGAGGACTATTGTTGTTGTCTCCAAGTTCGATAATCGCCTTAAGGTATTAGAACCTTGAAACATACTCAGTTGTGGTCTATGAATTGGTTTATGCCTCTTTGTCTGAAGTAAAAGCAATTTTGTTTTTTAATTTGATTATTCAACACTTGCAGGAATTTAATGATCGTGGTGAAGTTGATCGTTATCTGAGTGCTAGTGGATACCTTGGGGAGAACATTCGTCCTTATTTTGTGGCATTGCCAAAAGACAGGAGCAATGTCTCTAATGAGGAATTTCGTAGACAGATATCTCAGGTAGATACTGAGGTTATAAGGCATTTACGTGAAGGAGTTACAGGAGGATTTGATGAAGACAAATTCCGGTCTTGTATTGGTTTTGGGTCGTTAAGAGACTTTTTAGAGTCTGAGCTTCAGAAGAGGTACAAGGAAGCTGCACCAGCAACACTAGCTTTGCTGGAACAGCGCTGCTCTGAGGTAACTGATGATATGCTGAGAATGGAAAAGAAAATTCAGGCTACTTCAGATGTTGCGTATCTCCGAAAGGCAGCAATGATGTACACTGCATGTATAAGCAATCATGTGGTGAGTATTAGCAACCATTTTAGGACCATACTTTGAAATTACAGTAACTTTTTAAGTCTTTGGAAATTGAGCTGAGAAAAGACATTGTTTTGCTTTTGTTTCTTAAGGGAGCTTTGATTGATGGAGCTGCAAATCCAGCACCAGAGCAATGGGGGAAAACAACTGAAGAGGAACGCAGCGAGAGTGGCATTGGAAGTTGGCCCGGCGTGAATGTGGTTATAAACCGCCCAATGCTGTACTTAAACTCTATGGAGGAGCAGCTTTTGAAAGGGTGATTCCTGAATTTTGATGCGCATCTTACTCAATAGAGTGCCCTACGGTTTCAAGAGAGAAGGTACATTTCACCTCTCTCACAGTAAACAGCATTCCTACATTTTCATATATATGCAAATTTTAACACATAAGGCTGAATTGTTCAGGTAGCAAATATTCTTCTTGCTCATGCTGGGCGTGGAGGTGGTAAAGGAATAACAGAAGCATCTGCAGAAATTGCTAGAACCGCAGCACGGTCATGGCTCGCTCCTCTTCTTGACACAGCCTGCGACAGACTTGTTTTTGTATTGGGAAGTCTTTTTGAAATTGCTTTGGAAAGAAACCTCAACCAAAACTCAGAATGTAAGAATAACCTTTCAACGATCCTTGGTTCTTTTATATTCTCTTAGGACCACGTGCATCTCATTCCAAATTGTTTTGTAGATGAGAAGAAAACTGAAAACATGGACGGATATGTGGGTTTTCATGCTGCTCTACGTAATTGTTACAGCCGTTTTGTGAAGAATCTAGCAAAACAGTGTAAGAAACTAGTAAGACACCATCTTGATTCAGTGACCAGTCCATATTCCATGGCTTGCTATGAGAATGACTACCACCAAGGAGGATGTTTTGGCTCTTATTACAAACTCAACCAAGCCTTCGAGCTCTCTGATACCAGCCGTGATGAGCCAATGAAAGATCAAGAAAACATTCCTCCTGAGAAGAGTAATGGCCAAGAGACAACACCAGGAAAAGTAGAAAGCCACATAACAATCCCTGAGACTCCATCACCAGAACAACCATGCGAGATAGGGTATGGTTTGGTAAAGAAAGAAATTGAAAATGGTCCTGATGGTGGTGGAGCTAGAAAAAGAATGGCGAGAATGGGAAACAAGAACATAGAGCCATTTAGAGTTCAGAATGGTGGGCTTATGTTTGGTAACACGAATAAAGGGTCGAAATCAAGCTCAGCTTACTCTGAGATATGTTCATCAGCTGCACAACATTTTGCTAGAATACGTGAAGTTCTTGTTGAAAGAAGCGTAACATCGACTCTAAACTCAGGTTTTCTAACACCTTGGTGAGTATACTGATTAAAAGTATTGTTTCCTCATAGTAGAAGAAATCAATTTGATTTGACTTGTGTTTGCAGCCGAGATAGGTTGGTGGTTGCACTTGGATTGGACCTCTTCGCAGTAAATGATGACAAGTTCATGGACATGTTTGTTGCTCCCGGAGCCATTAATGTATTGCTAAATGAACGCCAACAGCTTCAGAAGCGCCAGAAGATTCTTCGAACTTGCTTAACTGAATTCAAATATGTGGCTCGCTCTCTATAAATGAAATGAATGAATGATCATTGTCTCTATGATGTTTTCTCTTCTCCGTAACTTTGTGACTTGTGCCTATAATGTTGTTTCATGCCCAGTTTCAAGAATCATAAGTGCTTTATTATTTTCTTGTAACGTAGTATTGTTCTTGTCTTAGTTGAAGTAGAGTGCGATTTAATGGGTTCACAGGGCCAATAGATGTTCCTTGTACTACAGGCAAATATCATGGGCCTATCTGCAATTTGTAACAATATAGGGGTATATATAATAAAAGAATTACAGGAAATAACTGTAATAAACGAAAATAATCGGGTGAGCTTGATGTCATGTCTACGACACAAAGACAACAGATAGTAAAAGTGTCCACAGGTCACACACACATCATTGAAATATTGATGTGTAAATGTGTTGAAAACTTGAAGTAAGCTGGTTTAGAGATCTTTAAAGCCCTTGAACTATGAAACATTCTAAAAGTGGGTTGTATGTGCCTAGCTTATAAATGACCATCGGATGCGTTTTGATTTATAGCCAAATCGATAAAAAAAATTTGACGACTTTTTTTTTTGAAAAAATTTAAACGTTTGATTACTAAACGCTCCACTAATAATATATTATTACTTTAATTAAAATGCTAAAAATAAAAATGATATTTACAGAATATATACAAAAATATCTGTTAATCATATATGTTACAACACAGAAATAACACGAAAACGTATCTCTAGTGAAATGGCTGAATAAGAATAAGCTAAGATGTTGATATTTTTTTGGTTTTGGTCTAAATGTTTTTGTAAATATTTATGACGTAAAAAATGAGAAAGGAACATGGATATAGTTTTGTTGGTGTGTGTAAAACAGCTAGCTCGATGGCAAAGTTGAATGAAAGAATCTGAGAAGAAGATTTGAAGAAGATATGTTCCGTTAAAATTCCTATAAACGAAGAGACAAATATCGTTCCTCGTGTTATCGAAAGTAATATTATCGCTTTTGGCACTCACAAGAATCGATTCGAAAATTGTTGTTGGTACTGTTTACAAAAACTTTATTTTCACAAGCATACAACACAAAGATGCTCTAGTATTGTTGAAGTTTACTACTCTATATCAAACTAGCAACGTGTACGTAAGTCAATTAGCTTAACACGTTCTTAAGTATAATATTAGCTAGCCATATGAATCTAAACCCTTTGGTAATTTCAATGCATTCCATAATTCACAATTTCATAGAACCGGTCCAACCCGTCACCATATTCACAGTTTCATAGATTTATTTTTTTGGTAATTCGTTTTAATTAGAATCCAGGCAAATCTTGAAACGTGCAGAACATAAATTTGACAAAAATCGATCAATGAGCTCGACAAATCATAATTTATATTCTAAAACGAAAGGAATATTTTTGTTATTGGAGTGTGGCTAGGTTAGGTCCTACGGATAGATAGTTACGTCCGTTTTGTTTGCTAACGCATAAAGAGAGACGCGGAGGAACGAAGGAAGTAATGCAGAATATATAAAACTAAAGGATCGAATAATTAAAAAGAAAAAAAAAAGTTTGAGTGCGAACAAATCAGTGTCAACCAACAATGTACGTATGTAGTCCAATTAATCTTGTTATATATTATTCCTTCTCGTGGATAATACGAATGTAGACAATCTTTTTCTTCTTCCAGGGCACAATTTGGCATCTTTTATTTTATTTTTGGGGTTAGATAGTCCAAAACTTGAATATCAACTAAGATTCCAAGAAAAACACTTTTGTTTACTCTGTTACAAATCTTAAGAGGTTTTTTTTATGTTTGATAAAAAACAAAATCTCAAGTTCCAACCAATACAAAAACAGTCAAATAAATGAATAATTGTTATTTTCTGTTACCCGTAGGTTATATTAAAGTTGCTTATGAGTTACGACACAATATCACAGTGCACATCACGAGAAATGTGACCCATGGACCATCAGAGTCCACATTTAACCCAACATGTAACCAAACAATTGTATGTATTTCTAAACCAAACCAACTCAAAACGAATCCAAAAACCGAATTGTAATAATGTTTAATCAACTACAAATGACTTACTTTTAATTTATTTGATGGTGTTGTGTAGCCACCCGAGTTTAAACCCGACCTAATGGATGTTATTTACGAAAATGTAAAATAAAATTGTTATATGTCAATCAAATTATGGTTTGATCTTCAAACCAAATAAAATTTCAAGTCTAAACCAATATAAATTTCTTGAAGATCAGACCAAACCGAAAAATTGAATAACAGTTATGGAAAAAAGAAACAACAAATGCAGCTTTTGGGTTTGCAAAAGCTAAGTTGCGTCAGGCAAGGTAAGGCAGAGTTAGAGAGAGTACAATTTTGGCATGTGAAACCTTTGTGTCCTGTCTCTTTCACTACCCAATAATTCTAGTATTCCCGGTCTCTGTAAATATATATATAATTCAAGAATAAGAAAACAACACAAGCATTAAATAGAAAACAAAAATTAGGTAAAATGACCATTGGCTGCTACTGCTGCTGCAGCTTGTGTTGCTGTTTTACTCAAAGATTCAAAAGTTACCTTCATTGGTTTCAGTGACTATTCGAAGTTGTAATACAATAGAATCTGTCAGTTATGGCTTATCATTTCCACATAAAACACTGTAAAAACTAAAAAGGAAGGTTAAGTGAAAGAGAGACCTATTAATTACTTTCATGGTGAAAAAAAGATAAAAGAAGAACCTTAGAACTCAAAAATAAATCTCTTCTTAAAATGCTTCCATATGTCTACTGCATCAACACTTTAAATTAAAGTAATCTCATTTTTTTCTTTACATCTTTCGATCTGTAATTCCTCCATTTCTACAAAGAATCTTTACACAAGCAATAGTGATAGAAAATGCTAACTCAAGAAAGAAAGGAAAAAAAAAGATCGTATATAAGCATCTACTCTATTCATTTGTTTGTCCTGGTCCAGACACATGATAATATCCATGTCTAGGACATCAAATCTAAAATCAAGAGAGATCAAATCTTAAGTTATGGTAATCGCATTCCCAATATATATGAGTCTAGCAAGCAAAAGAAGACTTAAGATAGTCACATCCTTATATGAAAAGGACTTTTGTTTTGTTCCTAAAGAACTAAAGAAATCGTTATATGAGTTAAGCCCATGTGTAAATTATGAAACTTCTATATTATTATTGCAAAAACAGTGGCAGGCCAATAAAGACTTCATCTATAAGGCAATCATGACATGTTCAAGAAAAAAAAGGATCTTCAATTTTGAATCAATATTTCATATTGGAACTTCAAAACACTAAAAATGATTTTTAGTTTTCATACATCAATTAACTATTTCTTGAAATGAAAATGTTTATGCCTATCTATATAAATCTCTTTTCTTTCTTTCCAAACCTTTTTTTGTGAGCTAGCACATCAACGTAATCATGCACTTATTCCACCAGAGAGAGAAGCGTACAATAATACAGTGGTCCATCTCCCGACTTTACTTCACCTTTTACACACTTCAAAAACTTCAATTTCGTCAACAATATATATCACCAAGTCCCATTCCTCAGCATTACTTAACCTACCATAGTTTCTTTCCTCCTACAAACTATCTTCTCAAGACTCCAACTTTAATCCTTCTCTCTCCAAAAATGGAGGGTAAAAGAACACAAAGACCAGGCTACTTGAAAAACAAAGCTAGTGTGTCTTACCTTGTGGAAGAAGAAATAGAGAATGATATGGATGGAGACGAGGAACTTGGAAGGGAAGAAGAGAAGAGAGTTAGAGGGTTTAGTGGCGGTTCATCGCGGCTTTGCCAAGTAGATAGATGCACAGCTGATCTGAAAGATGCTAAACAGTATCACCGGAGACACAAAGTGTGTGAAGTTCATGCAAAGGCATCTTCTGTGTTTCTCTCAGGCGTTAGCCAACGCTTTTGTCAACAATGTAGCAGGTACCATACAAGTTACTTTACACACTCAAATAAACTTTTTGCTGGATTTTTTGAATGGTTTTGAGTTTGAAATAGGTTTCATGAGCTACAAGAGTTTGATGAAGCTAAAAGAAGTTGTAGAAGGCGGTTAGCTGGACACAATGAGAGGCGAAGGAAGAGCTCTGGTGAGGGTTTTGGAGAAGGGTCTAGTGGTCGGAGAGGAATCACCGGTCAAGAAAGATCAAGGATAGATATGACACTTCCTATGTCAAACTCATCATCATTCAAGCGACCACAAATAAGATAGAGAAAGCTGTCATGCTCTCTCTCTTCTGTCATCTAAACCCTCTTAGAATCTGAATTATCTTAAGAATGTCAAAAATCAGCTGAGTCATGGTATTGACTCCTGAAAATATAGTGAAAATAACCATCGGGTCTCTTATGTTATCACAAAATGTTAAAAACTTACCCTGAAACTTAAGTGTATGTTGTATGTTTTCTAAGATGTGGTTAGTGATGTTTTAATGCTAATTAACTAGTAAAGGTTTTCAAATACAGATACGAGTCAGGAGTGTGAATCATTCAAATGCACAGGAGATTAACGAAAGCCACGGTCATTCTGGAGTTTTCCAGATTCATGATTGAGATTGAGATTTCATTCTAGTAGAATATATAAGCTTTGAATGATCAACGAGAATATAAGTAGTAAATCGTTGATGAAAGTAAAAAACATAAATGTGTTATGCAAGAATTAAGTTAGACGCTAATAAAAATAATGTTACAAGAAACGTACAGCGATTTATATAGGGATATATGAGTAAACCTAATATATAAACATATACAGTAAGAACTCTATAAATCAATAATGTTGAGACCGGAAAATTTTTATTAATTTAGATAGGTATTAATACTTTGACATATTTTAATACATTTATATATTAAAAATAATTATTGCATATGTATTTTTAAAAAATTATTTTTGATATAATTTGAGAAAATAATATCATATATTTTGATATTTTAAGAAAAATAAAAATAAAATTTAACAAAATTACATAATAACTCATAAATTAATAATTATATAAATATATTATATATATAATATATTGTATATATTGTATAAATATATTGTATAAATATATTGTATTAATAATTATATAAATATATTGTATATATTGTATATATATAATATATATACAATATATTTATATAATTATTAATTTATGTTATTCATGGATCATATATTTACATATATATTTTTTTTAAAAATATTATCTTATTATATTATCGAAATGTGTCAATTATTACACTAGCCCAAATCGGAAACGTAAAAATTTATTAATTTAGAAAATTTATTAATTTATCGAATATTAATTTATATAGACTATACTGTATATCTACGATACTTCCACAATACCAAAGAAACATGATTCAAAGTTCAAACATGGAAATAAAATTGCTTGTGAAATGTAATGGAAACAGATATAGAGCTCTGATACTATTAGTTGTTTCCTTGTGTCTTTAGAGTTTCAAACAAAGTGGGGCACAAGTAATGAATGTAGCAAACCTAAGACTATGTCCATCCCACATATTTATTGAGTGTCTTATCATTTAATTATCATTAAAATTAAAGATTTTTCTCTTTTTATGGGTCTAAAGTATCTTTCTTAAGACACAAATTTTTATTTAAAGACACTTTTTTCTTTATTTTTCATTAATTTATATTTGGAGACACTCACATATAAATCAGCAACGTATGTGCTCTAAATATCCATATTTTCGTCATTTCCAATCTGCATAACCAAATTCGTCTACAACTTGTAATTCTAAGCACTTTAAATTCCTCTAAAGTGAAAGTTTTTATATGAACTCTCGCTACGTTCTTCGAAATCAAGATTCATCCCCAAGCTGTTACACTTAGTGAAACATCATGTTAGCATTAAGATCCTATCAAATGAACGGACCTATTCCGTGAACTAATATGAGCAACCACAACAACAACAAAACGCAAATTAACTAGGCCGAAGAGAGCCCAAAAATTATGATGGGTTATCTCATTAAGAATAGAATATGCGAAAGCTATAATTTTCCTTTCTCAATTTAGCTTTAAGCTAGTACAACGCTCCGTTTTCTTTTGCAAACGATACGATTTAATCGTTGTAACTTGTCGTGGTCGTTGGCAACTTCAAAAAAAATAAACACGATTTAGTCGTTGGTCTAGAGGAACTACGAAACAAAAATAATATAACTCTTTTGATCAAATTTTTATTATTAAGAACATACTTTTGGACTAATAGATTCCATGTCTTGAATCCTTGGTCTTGTTCTCTTTTCATTTCTTTTTTGAGCAACCTTCTTATTGGTCCTGTCTCCTGTTAGTAAAACTTTTTAGAAAGTTAAAATGTAAGTTTTAGTTGGCGTACACTACACAGCCTTCTTCCAATTACCGAATCATAATTACATCTGAGGTTCATCAAACGCTAAGCGAAATCGAAGAGTCTAAAAACAAAGAGAAAGTGAAAGATTACTAAGCATGGGTCTTAATGATAATTGGTGGTCCATGGCTAATCCCTAGAGAATGGGCCAGTGATGTGTCCTAAAGAAAGACCCGAATGGGAGACAAAAAAGCCAGAGAGTGAGATCTGTGTCTTTAATTTTCCTTCAGTTTAATGCACTTTCTTCTTCCCATTTGATGTGTCTATGTGTCCCTACATGCATTCATTTGCTTCATTAGCTCAATTTAGATATTGGCTGGTACACACGATTGTGAAGATATAAATATGGTTGGTGTGTTTAATTAATGAGTAACTAAGCTTCAGCGTAACCAGTTGAGTCAAGAGAAACGTTACGCTCAGAATATTACTCCCTCTGTTTTCCAAATTACATTTACATTTGTTAGATTGTCAACGCTTAGAAATATAAACGCATAATTCATCTTTACATTTACATGTTATGTATATGTCTTATGAAGAATTTGCTTTAATTCATCTTACAATTTTGTATTATTTGGATTCTTGATAATATATAATGTATTGAAATCAACATATTGAAACCAACAAAAATAGATCCAAAAAAAACAAACAAATATAGATCAAATATATGTATATATATATGTGTTTTTGCTCGCAAGACCTTAAAGTAAGACTGTTATTTTCATTCGTAAGTATTTTTGTTTAGTTGTAACTTGTAGGTGTAGATAACAGTTTTAGTTACTTTATAAATAAATGTATTTTCATTTAAATAAACATTTGATTAAGTTAATCAGAATAGACCACCAACATTGCAGATACTTATAGGTGTTTTTAAATCAAAATAAAAATAAATATAATTAAAACTGATATAAAACTAAAAATATGTGTTTATCTCATAACAAGTAAAGACACTGTCATTTTTTATTAATTTGAATTTTAATTAATTTTAAAAATACTTTCATGGATACTTGAAATAAGGTTGTTCTCAACTAATAAAGGTTGTCTCAATCTGGACCACAAAAGCCTAAATCTTAATCATTTTGTTAGAATTTCAAGAACTATATAACTAAGTAATCCATACAAAGGTCTAAAACTTAATGTATATGCATAATGCACTATAGGTTCCATTTGCATTTAATACCAGTCATATTTATCAATAGATCATGTGTTTTCCTCTTCTTCTAATTGCCTTTATCATAAAGCAATTGTTGCTTTCTGCTTAAAACTTTAGAGTATTTTTGGGAGACCGTGTCCCTCACTACGAGAACCTTCAAAGTTCAAAGAAGGAAATAAAAATAGATAATGCCTCGCAAAAATCTAACATAGATCAGCAACATGTGGAATCGTTTAGGGATCCAAAACACTAGACAATATCATGACACGAACACCACAACCATTCCTTCACTTGTATCTCTCATTCTTCTAATGCCCCCACACAAAGTCAAACGTTGAGCTGGCAAGTCTTTGACTGCCGTACTTATTTGGCCACGTGTCCTACTTCAATTCCTCTCTATATAAACACAACTAATCAAACAGTTAAAACACATACACACACAAGTTCCATTTTAAAGATGGAGGATGACCGGAAAAATATTCCAAACTCCGGAGAGACACAGCCGGAGACGTCATCATCATCAGACTTCGAGTTTGGATCATTAGCTCCCTCTTCTCCATCACAAGACCCCTTCTCGGAAAATTCTCCCGCCGATCACCTTTTCCTCAACGGCCGTCTATTACCACATATATTTCCAGCGAGCTCGACGGCGAGGACACGTTCGGTGTCTGCAGTACGAGCAGCCGAAGCAGTGTTAGTAGTAGCCCTACGTCTTACACTCCAAGAACACGCACTTGCAATATCTTCGAGATCACGAGTTCGAGTAGCGGTGATGGGAAAAACACTAATTTAACTTGGTTTGGTCCTCGGTCCATAAGTTGTCGTAGGCGCAAAGAATGTAATCAGAATCAGCACAAGACATTGTTATTATCAGATTTAAAGAAGAAACCACCGACGAAGAAGATTCCGTATTTTCCGCAATGCAAGAGGAAGAAGGCTACGGAGATCGTGACAGCTCAGCTGTATGGTTCATATTCACGGCGGGGGCAGTATATAACTCCGGTGTATAAAAGAGAAGGTTCGGTAAAAAGTATCGGAGGAGGGATTAATGTTGTTGGACGGAAGAAAAAGAAGAAAAAGAAGAAGGCCAAGGAGATAAGAGGAAATAGTATGGTGATGAAGTGGTGGAAGAGGATTTTTAAAAAGGTGGTGTTTGCTTGCAGGGAGTGTCATGCAATGGAGCCTCAAATACTTTTGAATCATGATGCTCATGATGTTAAAAGAAAGATAACTAAATGTCCATAATAAGATTTTTTGTGTTTTCTTTTTAATCTTTTCCAATTTATATATATATATATAAACAAATTTTATGAGAAACTATATATTTGAAAAATAAACTTTTGAAGTAATAAATTATAATTGTAATTTTAATCCAAAAATAGTAATTTTGAATATTTTCTTTTATTGACGACAAAAATAAAAAAGAAGAAGAGATGTTTACTTTATTTTTTTCACTTTTCTTTACAGATATGTGATTGATAGAAGCACTACTTCCAAAGAGTGTTTTTCTAATCTAGAGGAATCTAAGGGAATGAGGTCAGGAGCCAGATTCGGCTAAAATTTCTCAAACTCGTGTGTTCTATCTTAAAACATAAAAAATAATTAAAAAAAAAGAGCGGCTATAAAGAAATTGTTTTCTTTCTACTTAAACTTCTGAAATCAGTTCATAAACACCCTAAAACTCATTGTGAAACAACTCTAGAGTCTTAGACGGCACGTTTACTGAAAACAGTAACTCTAGCTAGACAACATATGCATTCCAAGGATCCTTGCAGTTTGTTTTGTGTAGAAGCGGAACTTAGTCCGGGATCGGCTTTCGACTGTAAATGATGGAAAGAAGAGCCAGAAAGGTAAAGGATGGTGAAGAAATTACATATTTTGGCTCTTGGTTGGTTTTTCTCCTACGCTCATTAAGTTAAGAAATGTGTCCTTCAACATTAATGCATATTTGTCTACTTACTTTGGAAACATAGATAAAATAGTTGCAGCTATGTGAGAGCATATAAACGGATGCATAATACTCTGTTCCTAAGCATACAAACATTTTGCGATCCTTGAATACAAACACCAAGGGGGTGTTATTCAATTATGTATTTTAATGGTATTGGATGTATTTTAAATACAGAGTGAAATCAGGTGTTATTCAATTGTGTATTTGAAATTTTACATTAAAATCACATGTTATTGGATTAAGTACTTGTTTGTTGTATTCTAAAATGCATTAAAAACAAGTGTTATTCAATATGGATTTGATTTTGTTACATTTTAGTTAAATTGGATTTTAATGTATTTTTCTGTCTAAAATACGTGTAAACAAAATACTACCTTTTTACCAAGTATTCTGGAATACATAGGCCACACTGAGATCGAGACATCACCACCACCATTTCACTCACAGATCTTTCAGACTATCTCTCAAATGTAACGTTATAGATTGACATGATTCGCCATTTTTCTAATCGAAGAAGTTGCCGATGAGATTTGCTAGGGAATCAAGAGCCTATTTGAATTTCTATGAGGTGATTTTCTCTTGCCGTGAAGTTTCACTCAAAAGTTTCTCAGGGGAGTTGAAGCTCCGACAAGGAATCAGTATCACATATACGAAGCTATTGGACATGACAAATAGTTGGTAATTTTGAATCTCTATTACCATTTCCCAATAATTTTAGTTTCCAAAGTGTTTAGTTTAGTAACTTTGTGTTCAAATCGGTTCACAGACTGTGTATAAAGGAAGAAGAAGAAGACGTTCTAGTAATTTGCCTGCAATAGTGTTGATAAGTCATGAAAGAACAATAATGTTCTTCAACAGGTAATTGGAAGACATGTCTCCTGTATGCCGAAAATAGTGTTTTGTGCTTGGGTTATGCTTGAACTGCTTGAGTTAATATTTATTTCCCTTTTCAGGTCAGGATCCTTCAATTCGCTAAATGATCCAAACGTACTCAAATTCTATATGTGGTAAAACTTACTAGCTAATATCTAAACAATTACTGGCTAATATCTAAAAGTTTTAGCTATCGTCTTCTTCTGGCCTCAGGTATGAAACTTCTGCTCACATGTGGTTCGTTCTGGAATATTGCATTGAGGGTGATCTCAAGACATTATTTCATCAGGTACTGCTTGTAATTTGGTTGTCTTATTGTTATGATAGGTCACAGGTTTTCTGAAATTTACTTGTTCTATATGACTGTAAACTGCCAGAACAATCAATCTACTTAGCTGTTGCAGAGATTGTTAAGAAGGTGGGACTTAAGTTTCACGCTTCACTCTCTTTTCACGGATCAAAGAACTTGGATATCATCCTCCCTGATTGGGTGGCCAAGATCGGTGAAGCTGAAGCAGGGATCTATTTTACAGACAGATATGGAAAACAGTATAAAGATTGTTTGTCATTTGCAGTCGATGATGTTCATGTTCTTGATGGGAAGGCTCTTATGGAAATGTATGGAAGTTTATGTGAGAGGTTCAAGTCTGCTTTCTCAGATTACATGGGCAACACAATTACGGTACTATATCATTTTTGTTTTGCATTTACATTCTCAAGTTGTGTACTTTGGTTTTAGCTTCTGACTTTTGCTTATTGTTTTGCAGGGAAACACATTATATTTGGGACTGATGGTGAGCTTAAGCATCCTTCTCATCAACATGACTCTAAGACCTCTGGTGTGAGAGAGTTCCAGTATTATGACACACACATGCTTTCTGCTCTCAAACAGTGTGCTAAGTACAAGTAACAGAGTCAAGAAATAGGACACAAGTTTTAGCGGTTTCGTAATCCTACCAACCGTGTTAATAGCTTAAACTGATCAGATTGAAATTTAATATGATTAATTTAAAATAATTATTATTTTAAATTTTTGTTTATTTTTATTCAAAACCAAATAAAAAGTTGAGTATAGTTGGAAATATAGATGGCATCTTCATAATTTTTTTTTGAATTCACCATAATCGGATTTTCAACATGTTTTATGCCAAGAACAAGATAATTTCTCAATAATTAGAAGAACGAGTCTCTTGGTTAACTAAACAAATATTTTTGTTACCTAGATTTTCTCACTAAATATCAAATAAAATCTTCATTTGAATTTCAAAAATATCTGAACTTGGTTTACTAAACAAATATTTTTGTTACCTAGATTTTCTCAATAAATATCAAATAAAATCTTCAGTTTAATCTCAAAAATATCTAACAACTTTTTCTATATAAGGTGGTGAAAGCAACTTAGATTAAGAAGCAAGAAGATCTCTAGGCAAAAAAAGGAAAGTAAACGTTCTTTTTAGTATATCTTGACTAATAAAGTTATATGCAATTATTCACATCAATTTTGTATATTACAATTTCTATATCATTGTTTGTTTTCACATTTTGTAGGCATTTTCCTATCACATATGCTCTCACTTCTGGATTGACAACATGTAAGGATTTCTTCAGTTTTGAAATTCATTTCCTAGTCTCTTCTCGTTGTTTTTTGTCACCTTTTTTTGAGCAATCTTAATAATTATTTCGTTGGCATGCTATAATTGATCTTTGATGGAGTTATTTGTGGTATATGTGATGTTGTATGTGAGTGTATAATATACAAGACACCATCCTAAATATTTTTAATGAGAGGCGTAACTAAAAATCGTGTGACATTAAATAATTGATTCTTTTTGTTTGATATTTTTTTATTTTATAAGGTATATCTAGTATACAATATACACGTAATATTTCATTGACTAAAACTATAATAAAAATTATTTCCTTAGAAGTATAATGGGATGTCGTTTTAGTAGAAGTATGATGGGAGATTCGCAACAACAAGAAAAAGCAAAAGGATCCTATGAACATTGGAGTTCACGAGAAACCAAAATGTTGATAAAACTACTCATTGAAGGTATCAAACACGGTTGGCGTGATGCAAGTGGTTGTATAAGCAAGATCACAGTGGAGAAAAAGATCTTACCCGTCTTGAATTCTTCACTTGGATGCGAGAAAACTTACAAACACTATGGAAGTAAAATGAGGAATTTGAAAACTCATTATAACAGCATGCAAGAGCTTATACGGTTTAGTTTTGGATTTGGGTGGGATCCCATATCTAAAAAGTTTACCGCTCCTAGCCATGTGTGGGATGATTACGAAAAGGTAATATGAGTTTTTATATTTTAGTTTTCTTTATGAAAATTAATTATAATAGTTTATAAATATATTAATAGGCACATCCAACTAAGAAAAAAATGCGTGATGAAACATTTGAAGATTATGAGGATTTACAGATCATATTTGATGTTGGATTGGCGACTGGAAAAAATGCTGTTGGTTTAGGAGATGACACTGATGCTCAAACTTTTGGAGTTGAGGATAATGCAGCAGGCGAGCTATATACAAGACTCTTTGGAAATACCAGAAAAGTAGATGGATCTCAAGCACCTGATTCAATGCCACAAAGTAAAGATTTTCCAAGAGAAAAACTACATTCTAAAAAAGAGAGCTAAAGGTGGAGAGTGCGGAGACTCCAATTTTTCAAGCATAGATAGCAGTCGTATTGAAAATACTTTTATTGAAATGGTTGAGGTGAGCAATCGGGTCGCTACCTTGATACAACAAAGAGAAGAAAGACAACAAAGAGAAGCCAACTCCAGAGACGCTGAGAAGAAAAAGAATAATATATGGGAAGCCATCAAAGAAATCTCTGATTTGGAGGAAAATGTTCGCTATGATGCATTGAATGAAATTCTTAGGTTGGGAATGAAAGACATGTTCATCAACATGTCTATCGAAGAACGTATGGGATGGATACGACGAAACGTGATATGATGCTTTATTTTCTATTGTTTTTAGTTTTTTTTTTAAATAAGTTTGCTTCATTTGCATTAGATACTTTGTTTCTTTGACTTTATTGGTAATAAATTATTTTATAGTTTTATAATAAATTACTGATGCTTTGTTTTTTTTAATAATATAGCACATATAATATCATATATAATCATATTCCTCTATTTTTAACTGTTATCTCTCTTTTGCTTTCTTATGTAAGGTTGCCAGAAGAAGAAGAAATAGAAATTGCAAGAGGACAATTTGAGGATGAAGAATTAGATACGAAGATATTGCATTTGTTGGTGACAATTATTGGATTGGCACATGTATTGATTGCACGTCAATATTCCATGTTTAAAAATTACATCGAGTATCCAATCCGACGACCCATCACAAGAACTGGATATGACTACATACGAAATGTGTTGCAAGAAGTTCATCAGTATTTTCGACAATTGTATCGTATGTATCCAGAAGTGTTTCTCAAACTGTGTATGCTCCTCCGAGATTTGACGCATCTGAAAGATACGACATTCATCTGTGTCGAGGAAATGGTTGCCACCTTTCTACTCACGGTCGGCCAAAATTCGAGGTATTGTCACACCAAAGACACATTCAAAAGATCAAAATTTGCAATAAGTACAAGTTTTCACAAAGTTTTGAGGGCAATAAATACAATTGCTCCGAGTTTGATGGTCAAACCTAACCTTATGGTTGCCGTAAAAATAAGAGAGTACAAGATTTTATCCTTATTTTAAGGTACATATGTTTTCAGTTTCTATATATTTTCCCTTGTTTATTATTGTGTTTTGGAAAAGTAATAAATCATACTACACTTGATTTAGGATTGTTTGGGAGCAATTGATGGTACACACATACCTGCTATGGTACCTATCCGTGATGCTGCTAGCTACCGAAATCGAAAAGGAGTAATATCACAAAATGTATTTGCTGTTTGCAACTTTGATTTGGAATTCATATACGTTCTTAGTGGTTGGGAGGGTTCAGCTCATGATTCAAAAGTACTATATGATGCATTAACAAGGAGGACTAATAAATTTGTGGTTCTGCCAGGTAATTTCTAACACTAAATGTTAAACTAACAATTATATATATTAAATGATATACTAATAACTGTATATATATTTAACTCTATAGGAAAATTTTATTTAGCTGATTGTGGATTTGCAAATAGACCCAAATTTTTGGCTCCTTTTTGAGCTACTAGGTATCATCTTCAAGACTTTACCGGCCAAGGTTGCGATCCTGAAACTCCACATGAATTGTTCAATCATCGTCATGCATCATTAAGAAATGTGATTGAGAGAATATTCAGAGTTTTCAAGTCACGGTTTCTGATATTTAAATCCGCTCCTCCGTTTCCTTATAAAACACAAGCAGAAATAGTATTGGCTTGTGTAGCCTTACATAATTTTCTTCGCAAATATTGTCGGTCCGATGAATTTCCTATTGAGGATGATGACGTTAACAACGGAGAAGATAACATGTTAGATGATTCTCATAACAATGAATAAGTTTTTGGAACACAAGATCAAGAAAGAGAAATTGCAAACATATGGAGAGAAACCATGGCTGAGACGATGTGGAGAGATGCAACTAATAATGAGCGATAGATATAGTGATAAAGTTTGTAAATTTTTTGTTAAAATATTTTTATCTTGTAATTTATGGACTATTTTCTTATAAATGTTTTTATTTTATTTATTTTGATATATTTTTTTGAAAATATATGCAGTTATTTAATTTTCAATGATTTCTAAATACAAGGTATTCCATCAGCAATAGATTTAAAAACCACTTGTAGACTTGTCAATTCATCAAAATCCACTAATTGGATTTTAAAATTACTGCAACTTTAAGTCCGTTAAAATCATTTAAAAACTCAATTTAATAACAGCCCCTAACAGTGCAAATTCAGTATAATCAATGGTGTTTTATACACATTATTATATTATAAGTTCGTTATCTCTCAAAACCCTACTTATAACATAATACCCACAATAATTTTAAGAAAAAAAAAATCCCATTGATCAATAAGTTACAAATAGCGTAACTTATCCTCAATTGTTTAGTCCATGAATTTCTATGGAATTTAAAAAATCCCTTTATTCATACGAGCTAAGTAACTATGGAATTTAAAACTCCTTAACTTATCCTCATAGCGTAACTTAAAAATCCAAATGGTTAAACCAAATGTGATTTAATCCAATAATCTCTTCTTATGTCGTCGTTAATTATCTAATCCAATTACGTCAATAATGGAGATAAATTATTTTGATAAATCAAATAACCAAATTTAAGTTGCATATTATTCACAAAACGACAAAACCAAAAACCAGCTTTCAAATATATATATATATATATATATATATATATATATATATATTTTTTTTTTTTTAAGACGGCGCAGTAATTCGGGCCGGTCGGGTCAGGTCATTGATCTTTAGTCAAGCCGGATCGGTTCGGTTAAGGTTTTTAATCTGATAGGAAAATAAAAACTTCATAATCTTATATTCACATAATATTAACTTTCGAATATTAAAATTCTATATATATTATATCATTTTCATATTTAAAATTTCGTAATTGTATATCAAAAAACACTTATATTGTATATTAAAAAATATAAAACAATTCATTTCAAATAACTGATTCATTTTTTTTAAAGATTTAAGGTCATAGAAGATATTTTAGATAGTTCAAGTGAAAGTTCTTCATTCGTGAAAGCAATATACTGTAAAATCTAGAAGAACATCTGAGTATATATTTGTAAACTCGGTAACCATGTTTTCACATTTCATTAAGCATTTAAATAAAATATTTTATTAACAAATCTATATAACATTTTACAGGGTATACAAATTCATAATAATCAAACGTGTCAAACAGATCAATCATAACATTTTACTTAATTACTTATATTTTATTAAATATATTGAGTTATGCTAAATATTAAATTTCAAAAAAATTATATAAACAATATAAAACAATAACAAATAGTTCGATATATTATAAAAATAAGATAATATATTATATATTATTTTATTAGTTAAAAATATTAACCCGCGATGTACCGTAGGTAGAAATCTAGTATATATATATTTTTTTAAGACGGCTCAGTAATTCGGGCCGGTCGGGTCAGGTCATTGATCTTTAGTCAAGCCGGGTCGGTTCGGTTAAGGTTTTTAATCTGATAAGAAAATAAATACAAAATGAAAAATCAAATCGAGAAAACTTCATAATCGAAGTTCTTCTTCTCGATCTCTTGGTGCTCGAGAGCATTGAAGAGATCAATTTCTTGGGAAAGATAATTGAATAACGAAGACAAAGAAGATCTATATTTATAAATTCGACGCGTCCTCTTCATCGAACTAATCAGGTAATCTGAATACGATCGGATTTTGACAATCGTATTCATGGGGATGGACTTCAATTTCTGATTAATCGAATTGAAGTTCATTCAATTAAGGTTTTTGAATTTACTTAATGTTGTATGTATAGTGGAAAGTTGAAATTTTGTTTCTTTGTTCCTTTGCTTGCATCGAGTTAAGAGTCTAAAGCATTGTGATAATCAGATTTTAGTTATAGATCTTAGTTTTATGTTCTTCTTCCACAAGTTTTTGTTTTTTTCTATGGGAATGCGCTGTATAATACTTTAAGGTTTGACCCAATTTGGGGAATTTAATTTTTCAGTGAGATTCTGATGTAATTGCAGAGAGGAAGAAGGTGAATTTTTTTTATTGTCGTGGAAATGGATGATGTTGCTGGTTTACAAGAGGCAGCTGGAACCAGATTTAGCCAGTTTGAGTTAATTGGAAGAGGATCGTTTGGGGATGTCTACAAAGCGTAAGTATCTGATTCATTCTGACTTTTAAAAATAAATTTCAAGGAGGCTCTTGTGTCTAGTGTGATGAATACCACAGAACATGATACATGTGTAAGCGTCGTAAATCTTTTGTGATTATATTGGTAGACTATCTTGGTTTCATCTATCTCATTGAACTGAAACTACACTTATTATGAAAGCATATTTTCTTGTATTCTTTTACATACAACATTACCAATATGTGAGCATTAATCTGGCCTACTATGTTGACATGTCTTGTTAGAAATAAATTAAGAGTTCCGTGTTTTGTTGATATCATTTGGAAAAGGCAGTTTTTTTCTGCGGAATAAATATTATCCCATTCCAGCCTTGATCTAGGAGAATTTTCTTGGCACTAACTTTCTGTCTTGTCCTATAAGGATTTATGAATAATTTTTTCTACCATATTCATATGCTGAACGGTTGCCTTTACTTACCAGGTTTGATACGGAGCTTAACAAAGAAGTGGCGATTAAAGTTATTGATCTGGAAGAATCGTAAGTATTTACATTTGATATGTTTTTCTCACTATCAAGTATGTAGTCGTCACTTACACTTTTGGATAGTATTCTCTTTGCTCTCTAAGTAAATGGAACAGTAGTTTTCACAATCTCTATGTGCTACGCTTTTGCGATTCTCAAAGGCGTTAATCTGTATTTGATTTTCTCTATAAAATAGCTCTAGTTTTCAGCTTCAGTATTCCTTGTCTCAAGGATACCTTAATGCTCAGTGCTCATTTCTAACTCGCCCTTTAACTTCATATTTGACAGAGAAGATGAAATTGAAGATATACAGAAGGTATCTCTTGTGTTGACGTTAAGTTTTTTGTTGGTATTAGCATTGCAGGATTTCGTGCTCACATGTTGTTATTATCATCAGGAAATTTCAGTATTGTCACAATGCCGTTGTCCATATATTACCGAATACTATGGTTCTTACCTTCACCAGACCAAGTTGTGGATCATCATGGAATATATGGCTGGTGGCTCAGTTGCTGATCTTGTATGTTATTTCAATTGTTTGTGTGGTGATTGCACACATCTCGTTGGAATTTTTATTCTATACTTCAGTTTTGTTGGTGCAAATTATAATCTCTTTAAACAATATTGTGAGTGTAGCTTCAACCAGGGCATCCACTGGATGAAATTTCAATTGCTTGTATTACGCGTGATCTACTTCATGCTGTTGAGTATCTCCACACTGAGGGAAAAATCCACAGAGATATCAAAGGTTTTGTCTACTAATATATTTTGATATCTTATGGCTTTTCTTGATCCAATCGTGTGATCTCATCTCTTATTGCGTGACAACATTTCCTTCCTATTTTTTCAGCTGCTAATATTTTGTTGACCGAGAATGGTGATGTTAAGGTATTCTCTACTTCTTAAAGTTAATTCAGTAAATTCTTTAATTTCTTTTATGACCGAGTGGTTTAGTTGCACAGCTGATTTCCTACTTCTTTCACACATACCAGGTCGCGGACTTTGGTGTGTCTGCACAATTAACCCGAACGATATCAAGGAGAAAGGTGCTTTTCTTATTATGCTAATGAAACTCCTGATTCTAAATTGTTTCTTTCTTCATCAATTGTAATTTCTGTTCCAGGTATTAGAATTCTCTTAAATAAGCCCACTCACTTGTTACCCTTATCACTGTGGCTTTGCGCATTTTCGCTGTCGTCACATAATTTTGTCCCATAGTCTAATCATTTCCATGTTCGAACATGTTGAGAATTTTATGTCATAAGTTGTCCTATGAAATCTCAAGGATAACAAAATGGGTTTATGTTTTAGCGTTAGTATGTGATGATTTAGTGTTGTTATAAAACTATTCGGGTTGCATTTGCTGATAACATAAAATTGACAGACATTTGTTGGAACACCATTTTGGATGGCACCAGAAGTGATTCAGAACTCAGAAGGTTATAATGAGAAGGTATCTCGTCCATCAGTCATATCTTTGGCTCTATAGTTTACCCCATCTTCTGCTTACGTCTATATTCATATGTTTTGTATCCCTTAGTAATATTTTATATGTTCTTTTGTTGGGTTTGTCTTTTCCAGGCAGATATATGGTCTCTTGGAATAACAATGATCGAGATGGCAAAAGGAGAACCTCCCCTTGCTGACCTTCATCCTATGAGAGTGCTTTTTATCATTCCTCGGGAAAGCCCTCCTCAGGTTTCATATTTCTTATTTTAGTTTTGGCAAGAGAAAGGCTTGTTAGATGTCGAAATCAATTGCTTGAGAGGACACCTAATACTGTCATTTGTCTTTGATTGTGAAGTCACCTTTGACGAGCTAGATAATTTAACTTTTTGTATGTCCTCCGCAGTTAGATGAGCATTTTTCACGTCCTTTGAAGGAATTTGTTTCGTTTTGCCTGAAAAAGGCTCCCGCCGAGGTACTTGTAGTGCAGTCTCTGATCTTTATTGCCTGCAATGACATCCCAAGATCTCTCATATCACTTTTCCTTGTACTTTCAGAGACTAAGTGCCAAAGAACTTCTCAAACATAGATTTATAAAGAGTGCTAGGAAAAGCCCGAAACTTCTTGAGAGAATAAGGTGTGATGTTTGTTCAACAGTGTTGGTTTGTGGTTCCAATTTATGACTCTGCTTATTTGATTGGTAACAGTAACTATACGGTTTGACATGGTTTTCCAGTTGATAATTTCTTTTTTATTTGCTTTATTCAAAAAGAAAATACAGAACAGGAAGATTCTTATGCCTGCTTTTTTCTTTTGATTGAAGAGAGCGGCCAAAATACCAAGTAAAAGAGGATGAAGATATTCCAACAAATG
Organism: Nasturtium officinale; assembly: GCA_963854855.1. Classification (NCBI taxonomy): domain Eukaryota; kingdom Viridiplantae; phylum Streptophyta; class Magnoliopsida; order Brassicales; family Brassicaceae; genus Nasturtium; species Nasturtium officinale. The sequence continues at coordinate 16,397,478 of OY978500.1, forward strand.
GTCCAAAAACTCCGGTTGAATCATCTGGGACAGTTAGAGTGGCTAGAGATGAGAGAGACCAGGGAACTTCTGGAACTAGGTTGGAAAAAGGGTCTATGCTTGAGATATCTTCTCTCTTTTTTGTTCACCAAAATGCTAAGAACTTGTAACTACAGTTTTCAGGTTAAAACTGTCAAAAATGCCGGGTGGGACTTCAGCATTGGGGGTTCTCAGAGTGCTGGAACTGTTCGAGCTTTAAAACCTCCACAGGCTAGGGAAAGGCGCCAAGAAGTTAGTTATAATCAGACTTCTCAAAAAACATCACGAGCCAGTGGTAGTCACCTGTCATCCACTTCTGGTAGTGCAAGCGCTGAAATCTCTGAAGGAGGTTTTGTTAAAAGAGATTCGTATCAGAATGACTACCAAGAAGAAGTAAGTTCCTTTGCCTCTTGTTTGCCAAATGCAGTCCATGTCTCACCTGACACCATTCTTTCTTATTAGCAGACATTGCTTGGGAAAATATTCGTAAACTTCACAAATATATGATTTTCTGTTGTGTTTCAAGTTAACCATTTTCAATTTTATTCAAGTTCCTTCCACTTGGAGTATTATCACATCTTTAGAATTATTCTCGTACTATAACCTGGATTATCAATGTACAATAAAAGAACTGGAACAAGGTCGATCACACTTTTCTCATCCTTGTTGTTCTGAATTTTCAGGAAGATTCACCGCTCAGTGGTTCTGGAACTGTTGTCATAAGATCTCCAAGAAGCTCTCGGTCATCTTCAATGCTTCGTGATCAAAGCTCTGAGGTATTGGAAATTCTTTCTCTCTTTTCTTTTCTTATAAAGCAAGTTCGTGTACTCTGCCTTGGCCCTGTCTTTGCTGTCCAACAATTAGTATGTCTGATTCCGGTTCTGTTGTGTAGTCTACCAGCAGGTATACATCTTTTGATGATGCTTCTACAAGTGGAACTGTTGTTGTCCGTGGGCAGACTGACGATTCTGGATCACCTCGAACACCAAGATCTAGACTAGGGCTTCAAGAAAGAAGTTCCAGTGCCTCAGAAGATAGCAGCGCAAATCTTGCAGAGGTGTTTAAAATTTTATCTTTTGAGGTTGCATCTGGATTTAAAAATTATTCTCCTGTGTTCTTATTCATTCATACAATTGATTTCCACTCTTCTTTAAGGCAAAGGTAGCACTTGAAGCAGGTTTTAGAAGAGGGAATGCTAAAGAAAGACTTGGTAATGGGAAGGTTAACAAAAGAAGGGAACAACCAGCAGATAGCTCTGATTACTTGAGGTTAGTTTTGTGTGTCCAAGCTTCTGCGGATCACAGGATTTGCTGGTTGTATCTGACATGAAAGCTACCTTGCAGAAATTCCCGCGATCATTCTGAGAAACAAAAACCAGTCATGCGATCACAACAAGTGAGTGATGATGAAGATGACTCCAAATTGGCATCATTATCTGCATCATTGTCACTTTTGCTATTACCAGCCCTAAAAGAGGTGAGCTCCTACATGTGATATCTAGAAACTATGCGCACAATTGGTATCTTACTTCTCTCTATGAGTTAGAAGTTGTCTTCAGTTATGAGAAGAAGAAGAAAAGTTCTGTTTTGAGTTAGAACATGCAAATGATGTAGGCTCTTGGGGGTGACGACTCAAAAGGATCTGTTGGACATAGAGTTTCGAGATCCTTAGTGAACATGGAACGTGAAAAGCCTGGTTCTTCTGAAGCTTTTATTGCCAAACTGATTGAACAGTTAGGAAGGTACGAGAATCTCATAAAGAACAGACACGCAACTTGCATACATGATACCTTATCTGTCTATCTTATTGTCAATACTTTGATCTAACGGACCTCGAAAATCGTCACACAGTACAAAGGAAGTGTCAGTGAAAGAAGTGCAAGACATGGCTATCCGTGTTTTCGCTAAGAGAATGACCAATGATGCAGATAATAAAAGAAAGGAAGCTAGCAAAGAGTTTAGTTCCAACGCAAACCTTAGCCCGCTTGCAAAATTCTTATTCTCAAGGTTTGACTGATAAACATCTATATTTTTCGTGAATTAATAACCTTGAAATAGAAAATAAATTTATAAATTCAAATGTTTCTATTTTCTTGCAGATGGCTTGGTCAAACATCGCATGATCTTAACCCAAGTTGAGATACGGACAGAAGACGGAACATAAGAATGTTGTTTGTCTTAACATTGATTGATGCATTGAATTTTGGTATTTGTGTATAATTTTTCAGCAGAAAATTGGTGTATTTATAAATTAAAGTTAATTTTTATTGTCATTTCCTTTCTTATTGGCCTCTTTGATTCCATCTTTATATTTTCTTCCTGGTTATTTCGAGAGGAGGTATATTCTTAGTTGTAAAATTAAGGAATTGCCTTTATATGTGACAATATGTAATCATCACTCTTACCATTTCATTTCGATATTAGTTGTTTTTTCAGTTCAACTCTCATGTATGACAAAAGCCATTAATCTTTTCTCCTAATTCTTCTACTTAAATGGCCATGTTAATGTCGTTTTTGTTTGGACCTTTTAAGATGATTTTAAAATCGAAAGCACATGTGATCATTAACAAAAAAAAAAGTTGGAGACCTTTTGGAAAACCATCTTAGTAAATGAAATTATAAAAAGAACAAAAATGATTTAGTTTTGAAAAATTGTGAAAATTGATGATAAAATTGTGAAAATGCCCATTTTTAGAATTTTCTCTTGAAAAATTGAAAACGAAAACAAACAAACTTGTTTTTCTCTCTCGGCCAACGAAAACACATTAAAATAAACGAATATCAGGTTATGTAAAACTATTCAGCGTCTAAAAGCTTCTTTCAAAAGAACAAATACACGTATACAATATTTGTGATTATACAAAGTATAAATCCAATATACGTACATGATAAGTGGTCCCTCTTTGGTCGGAGAAATGGTCAAAGAAGGAAACCACATAGTCATAGAGTTAGTTTTCTGTTCTATTAAAAATCTTACCATTAAATAGAGCCACAGCCACAGTTCAGAAAAACGGAGTTTGTGTACGCCGTTATCATCCACGTGGCTCAGATACGGGACCCATTAATTCCAGGGTTATCTCAGCTGTCGTATCTAGAGTAACTGTCGGTCACTTTCCACAAATGACAGCACCACAAGTTGCCAAAATTGTAGTGTGTGCCCTAATGAAACAACACGTGGCTGTTTCACACTGGAGGTTATAGCCAATGAAATACGTGTCCCCATAAAAGTTTGCATTTGTTTCAGAGCATTCTATGTTAGTCTCCGCCATTAAATCTGTAACATAAAAAGGGTTAAGCTTCCAAACTTCAAACGATAAACATCTCTTTATAATCATTTGGGTTTAGTAATAATATCTCTCAACTATAGATGAATCGTAAAAAAAGTTCGTAAAGATGAATCGTAAAAAATCTCTCAATTAAATATGAATAATATGAATAGTAAGAAAACATATCAACTAATGATGAATCGTAAGATTATGAGAGCGATGTGCAAATGTATACAAGATGAAGTGTTGCGTAGTAACCCACATGACATAAGTAAAATTTGGTAGAGTGGGGTATAGGGACTAAATGTAGTTACTGATAAGATTAGGACTAAATAGAAATTGTTCAATTTTTAAAGCCCCTGACATATAGCTCGTCAACACGGAAATTGCATACATAATACATCCCATTTGGAAAATAAAACGAAGTTACATCCTTTCACACGTTAGCCGCACGAACCGACCGATCATTAACTTTCTTTTTCAGGTTGATCAACGAGTTAAAATGCTGTTTCAGATTTTCAGTAAAAATGTAACTATAATATGTATATATATATATATATATTTGTGTATGTGTATGTGTGTGAATTAAAGTTTTGTTTAGGTGAAAATGATTTATGCATTGTATAATTATTGAAGATATAATGAAAGAATCGATTTAAATTTAATAGAATGATGGTTTAAAAGGTCACAACAATACGTGGTAATCTATTGGTTAATTATGATTTGGCGAGAAGTAGTCAAGTTAGTATAAACTAGAGATCGATTCCCGAGTACATAATTACTAACCATTTGGTTTAATCATATGGATATAGACATTTGTTTTTGTTCTATTTGAATATTCGGAAAGAATGTCTATTTATGAGTTGTACATCTTTCACGTGATTAGTTCGAGCCTCCCAAACCCGAGGATCTACCCATAAGTGAAAAAAAAAACAATGAAGGTAATTTTATAAATAAATAACAAGGAATGTCAAGGTAATAAATGGAGTATATCAACAACTTTAAACTTTTCAGTTTTAAATCATAAATTGCTGAAAAATGAAAATAGTAAAGTTACAACAACTAAGCTGACTTTTTAATAACAGATGAAACCACGTGTAAGTTTATTTATTGAAGTTTTGACATGTAAAAAGAAAACGTCAACTACTTTGAAATGGAGCGAGTATTTTTGGAATAACATCAGTTAACATGTACATCCAATTCCGATTATATAATATAACGTACACAAATGTATGTGTATAGCTGATGTTACTTTTTGTCTAAGAAGTCTTCTAGTCTTTGGCATTTGAAATGGACGTCAAGAAAAAGAAAAAAAAAAGCTTCTCAATTTGGTTCGTTCGTTTTATTGTTTTTCTATATTTTCTTCATTGAAATAGTTTTATGCTTTATCTTCCCATTCAAAAATTCATTTTTTTCTTTGTAGTTTTTTTTTTAATGAAAAGCTTACAATTGTGGAATGATTGCTGGTACATTCTTTTGCTAATGAAAAAGCCAAAACTCTAATAGAAACAAGATTCATATAATTTTATATTTTTGAAAAGCTCCAAAATAATATAATTTAAAGCCAACTTAAACATAATAAAATTTATCCGGATTTAAACCGAGCAATCCGTAACGAAACTAAACCAAACTTGGATTGAACACATCAAGAAATGAAGTTTCCATTCAAATCGATTAAAAGATAAAGATTTTAGTCTTGTGCTCACCTTGCTCAAGAAACTTCTTGGCGTTTCTATATAAGGGGAACTTCTGGGTAATTTGTATTTTACCTATTTAAAAATAATAAAAATTCAAACAAATAGTATGGCTACCCTTCTAACAAAAAGAAAATAAACAAATATTAATATTTCAAAAGAGAAACAAAATGCTAACATTTCAAAGGTATACCAATTTGCACTGGTCGTTGTGTATTTATAAAATAAATAAAACGAAAGGTGTAAAAGGCAATGTGGGCCCAGTTTCGCCATCCGTGCCCCAATTCAATCTTCGTTATCCTAAAAAGCAGAAGCGTTAGAGTTGTTACGTCCATCCACGTGGAAATGATGATGACTCCCGCCGTTGGATCTCAGCTACAGTGTTCAACTGCTTATTCGTTTGATAGCAAAGATGGCGACAACTAGAATCAAACAGATCTCACCCTTCCTTGTCTCTCATTATGAAGCCGCCTTTACATCTATTCTTCAAAACGTCATCGTTTATCATTTCTAAACAATTACTTAACTTAACCAAGGAGTCTAAACTATTTGTTAAATTTGCGTAATTAGTCCTTTTAGTTAATATATTTTCTGCAAACTTAAAAGTCAAAAGTTAAAAGCAGTTCAAACTGTGAAAATGACGTAAGCGTAAAGAAGTAATCTTCTAGTATGATTTATCTATCTAACATACGCCGCAGCCAGAGATGGGTCCACCCACGACTGGTGTGTGTGTGTGCTGGACACTTGGACCATTGCTTTCAAGCTGACGATACTCAACTAATTTTTTTATTCACTCATAATAAATTAATATTAAAAAAACTATTTACTCCTATGATCCTATGATTATTTATCTTTTTTTTTAACACGACCCAAAAAGAAGTAATGATAATTATTTTCTTCTTCTATAAACATATTATCAGATTATATAACATTTGAAAATTAATGATGGTATGCATCACAACGACGTTGAGAAATTAATTGCAAAAAAAAGTAAAATAAAAAGTTTAGATTTTCTGTTACGTTGATAATATTAGGGACCATAACAATATGTACATAACATCTTTCCATGTCAACTAAAAATTTATATTTTAGCTTTTCCGACTTTCTCCTAAAATACGGATGATATATATATATTTTTTTTAAGAACAGAAAAACGCAATATTTCTAAAACTCAAAAGAAAGAAAAAAAAAACTAATAGAAAAACGCGACGTCAAACATACTAAAGAAACGACATCGACATAAAAAAAAGTAGCAAACCTCACAGCCTATTGTCCTGGAAGAGCTAACTTAAGATCCAGATCTAACGGCTGACATATCTTATCAGCTCCAACCTCGAAATCAACGATCGAAGATGATTCCGACTCGCTCTGGACCCCACAAGCTGTCACCTTCGGAAACGCCGTCATGTAATTGTACAAGTAAGGGTAAACAGGACGTTTAACCGGGATCCGACAATACCCACTGCTTCCTCCACCGCCTAAGCTTAGCTCCAGCTTCGGAGGTTCTATGAATCTCGCCGCCGTGGGAGAGACGTTGTCGACGGTGCTACTCTGACTTGGACTACGAGGGAAACCACCGTCCACAGCAACCATTCGTTCGGGATAAGTCATAGGGAAATTTGTCTTAGCCTTAGAACCACGAAAGTCACGCGCGGCTGCATCGTAAGCACGCGCCGCCTGCTGAGCCGTATCGAACGTACCAAGCCAGACCCGAGTTTTCTTGCCTGGATCTCGGATCTCAGCTGCGAATCTTCCCCATGGACGTTTCCTAACACCTCTGTAGCGAATCTCTTTCTCAGCATTACTCTGAGTTGGGTTAGGAGGGACCGGGTCGGGTTTAGAACCCATGAATAAGATAAATTGGAGAAAAGAACGAGAAGATCGGTGAAAGAGTTTTGTGGTAACGAGAGAAGAAGCCTTCTTTTTATAGGAGAGTAAAAGCAACGCTCCTTTTAGGGAGCTTTCTTGTGAACAGTCAAAAGCTAATTCGATGGTTTTATTATCTCAAGCTTCTCTTAATACACATCAAACTGTGTTCTTTTTTTTGTAATTTATCCACTTATACCTTGACACGTCTTCATTGCTCTTCCTGCAAAGAATCTTAATTTTTACCATTTCTATAACAAAGAGTGCACAAATCACAATATGTTATGTAAATTGAAGTTGCTAATTAAAGGATACAAATTTGTTGAGACTTGATTGAGACTGTCTCATATATCCCTATTAATCTATAAAACATTTTATATGGGCACATATGATTTCCGTTAGTTGTTTTGATGTGGGTTTACCTTTTTTATGTATATATATATATATGAATGTTTACTAAGCCAAACAAATTATTATATTTTTCAAATTTATAGTTTTGTGGGCTGTTGATCAAAATAATAATAATACCGAACGAAAATATCGAAATTTATAGTTTAGCAGAATGTTGTATGTTTTTTTGGTCAAAAATAGAATGTTATATATGTTACAATTTTAACATCTCGACAAAAGAAGAAAATAATATTTTACCTCGCTACCATTTGTTTGGCAAAAAACAGAATATTATCGAACAAAATCTTCGGGTTTGTAGATGAACAGACCGTTATATATATCCTTAGCGTTCCGGAGGAAAAGTGATCTACAAAGTACAGCAAAAATATATAAATTAATAATATTTGACTCTAGAATTTTATTAATTTGCAACGATATTAAAAATAATTTTATAGTGAATTTTTCAAATTAAAAAATATTATATTAAAATTATAAAATAAAGATAATTTTCTATGTATTTAATGTATATACAAATTATGAACTTTTTGATACTTTTCAATAAAATTACAAATTTACCAACAAATAAACAATATTTAAAGTATAATATATATAATACATTATTTAATTATTTATTTATATTATTAATGAGAACATATATTTACATAAGAAGTTTTAAAAATTATTATTTTATTATTTTATTAAAATATATCAATTATTATATCGGTTTAATTTGGGACTGTGATAATTTATTAATTTATAGAAATTATTAATTTATCGAGTATTAATTTATACATGTTATATTGTATACATATATGCTATTTTGACAAAAACTAACTATTTATTTAGTTAAAATGACTAAATCAAACAAAAATACCATAACATTCAGTTTAATCAGGTTATGCAGTTTGGTTTACTCTGCTCATGCTAAATCCAGCCAAATATCACCATAGTAAAATTTTGGGATTGGTTTATTCATTTTGTTTATAAGCTTAAAATAAATTTCTAAGTGAACCAATTAATTTTTTGGTTGATTTGGTTAACCAATAACAAATTAAGAGCCAAATAACAAATTGACAACTAAAATTACCAAGTTCATACAAATAAATTACAAACCCATTATCAAGCCAGTAAACATAAATTACAATACATTATCAAATCTACAAGTAAATAATAGTCTATAATCAAATCTACAAATACTAGAGTCAACCTATTGAAAATTAGGGGTTTTATAAGAATATGAAATACTTTATATCATTTATATATTAATCATAATTTCATCTATGTGAAATATTAATTCTCAATATGTCTATTCGAGATGATGATTCTTCTAAGTTAGATATTGATAGACCAACTATTGGGTCAAACCGATTAGGAGTCAGGTTGAACATTTGTGGATCAGATTTTGATATCATATTATAAAATGGACTTCCAAATCAATATCAATCCGCAATGAGTGAAGTGACCAATATCTTATATACATTAATCATGATCTCATCCAACATTTGATGTGGTACATTTATTTTCAATAGTTTCTATAAATGATGACAATGACAATGATGCTGATAAACAGTCGTTCCACTCTGAATCCGACAAGACCTCTTACCAAGTACTCGTAAAGATCAACATAATAAACTGTAATAAAAGAGACTAAAAGAGAACAGAGTAATCAGAGGAAAATTTTACCTCTAGTAAGATCGGCGATGTCGGAGTTTTTTTAACGTTGCTCATTACGTGAATATTTAGAGAAGAATAGGAGAAGGAATAAGAGTTTACTATAAGAGAATTGTGGCCATAAGTTAAATATTTGAAAATGAAGAAGGGTTTAACCACGATTGAGATTTGAGAGAATGGAAGAGATTGTAGAAGATGAAAATTTGATGATGAAGAAGAAGTTAGAATAGAGAATAAGATGAAGTTTGGTTGATTTTAGCATTTCTCAAATATCAAGAGGTAGAGTTGCATAGTTAAAGGAGAAATCTCAAAATTAAAATTAGGGTTAATGAGTTGTAAACATTATATATGACTATAGATTTGCGGTTTAGGTAAAACCTATCGGTTTGTGTATCTCACACTCTCAAGCGGCAATAACTAAAATTATCGGTTTTTTGGATTAAACCGGACGTCCATGACGACGGAATTTTTGTAGTTTAGTGGATCATATAAATTATGTTATTGTAATGGCGAGAAATTATATTTATTATTTGCATCCCTATAGACTAACAATTTTCTTGACAATTTTTTTGAATTTGTAATTTACTGTACCGTTATATATGTCGTTAAGGTGCCGGAAAAAAATCTACTATTATATGTCCCAATAATATATTTTTAGGTTCATGACTATTAGCGTGTTAGGAAGTTGAAACAATTGCCAGAACTGTTCACTTATGGAGCCAGAAAAAATGTTCAATAGTTTGAAAAAAATTCATGTCTCATGTTTGGTTTTACACATTTTTAGGGCAAGTCAATCTAACTTATCGACTATCATAACTATGATATATATATATATATATATACATCATTTATCTAAAATCTTTGTAGATAGTATTTATTTTTAGTTATCAATGGAGTAAAATCTTTTATGGAACTTATTTGACTGTCCATACTTTTTATGTAACCAATTGTGTTTTAAATCTTAATCATAAACATAATTTATATCCATTTTTAAAGTTATGAATCTCATCTCCTATTAAAAAAGAAGTATTATAATATTTATATCCAAACACTATTTGGGATGAATTCTTTAATGATATATTATTATATAAATAACTAAACATAATTATTTATAACTAATAATTATCTTAAATACTTAATACTTAATTATAAAAATACCTAATTAAAATTTTTCTCTCTCTGTATTCCTATTTCTTCTCTAACTGAATTATTAAATTATATTAATTATTTGTTAATACTATTTTCTTCTCATTTTAATTTGATCATATGTTTTATAAATAATAAAATTAATGTATATATTTTATACAGGTTTTATGATTCAAAATTTTTAAAATAGATATATTATTACAAATATTGTAACCAAAACTATAAATTTTTACTATAACATTATTTTTAATTATAGTTTATGTTAAAACTATATCATTTTAATTTATTTTTTATAAAAATTATTTTTTATTAAACATGACGAGAGATATGTATGCATAACTTTTATAAGTACGAGTTTTACAGACTAAACATTTACAATTTAGAAGAAATGTCTGACGCATACATATCAAACGAATGCGTAATTTGACAATTACGTGTCTCACATCGAACAAAACTTGATTACTAATTCATAATCATATAATAAACATAATATGATTTTATAAATATATTATAAAAAATATAAAATATTTATATTAAAAATATAAACAGTAATACAAAGTTCAAATTTGTATTTCAATAATTTATCTATGATGTACCGTGAGTTTGATTCTAGTTTTTTCTTACAATATGTGTTTCTCCTTAATCCACATAGTATCTTCTTGAGGAACTAAAATGTTTTCTATAGTTATTTGTCCCAAAATAAAACTGATTGGATTTCTAAGAGAAGAATTGAAATATCATTTTGGAGCATTAGACTAGGGATGTGTAAACCGAAATCTAAAAAGTAAACGGAAACCAAACCAAAAAACTCGACTCTAAAAGTGAATCATGTATTCATAAAACTCGAACAGATTCTAAATTTTTAAATTCTAGTTATCCGAACCAAACCTGAATTGAATAAAAACCCAAAAATATATTCAAAAAATTGAAATAAAATGATGTTTATATAAATATTAGGTATATTTTGAAATTATACATTATTTTATCAAAATTAAATTCACTAAATTTTATAAAATAAAATAAATCTATTTCATTAAAATTGAATATATTCTATTAAAATCTAATGACAAGGTTTTCCTTAAAAATATAGTTGAATCTGATCCGAATTCGATTTGAATCTAATGCGAATCCGACATTTATCTGAAGTGAAACCAAAACCAAATCGAATAGCTACAAAACTCGAACAGATGTTAAAATTTTGTATATAAATTATCCGAATTTGAAAAAAAAATTTAAGCGAATCTGAATTAAAATCCGAATGCAGAAATTTATTTACGTTAAAGTAGTTTCTATGATAAGAAAAACGAGTATCGTCGGTGCATAAAAAAGTTGTTGATGTGGTAAGTAATTCACATGATTTAAGGAATATTTAGTTTTTGGAGAATGATAACATATAATTATATATCATACCAAAATATCATCAAGTAAATCTAATTTCTGTATATATGAGCAGTAAAACTATAGTATCTCTATAAATGGAAGTCTATTTTCAAAAATGATTTGTCATGCAAGTAATCTTCCGTTACATTAGGAAAAAAAAAATCCTGGTCACAAAAATATTAGAAAATGTTATTTGATAAAATTGCGTTTGTAATGGAAAAAAGTTGGCAACAACGAGGAAGGGACAAGTTTAATAAAAGAGACGCAGGTATTGGCATTAGAATCTGGAAGTAAAGACGCAGCAGCGGCGCATCAAAAGCTGAGAACAAATCTGAAACGTGGCACAATCACGAGGACGCGCGGCTCAGGAACCGCGTTTTAATAGAAACGCGTGAGGCTTAAGGCTGTGGGTCCCACTACCGTCACAGGAGCCGTTTCGACAAAGAGCCTCGTTATATATATATATATATTTTTTTAACGGTTGACTCATCTTACGGTGACATGTATAAAGCTTAAGTAGCCGCCCTTCACCCAAAAAAAACATGGGTCCCACTTTTTATTTATTTTTTAGATTCCTTCATGCCACGTGGTAAATTAGACACGTGGATTACATTAAGGGAAAAGACAATGAAGCCCGCGTCCGCAAATTAACGGTGGTGGGTCCACCGTCAATATAGATTCCTTTTCGGTTTCGTAAAGACGGAATTAAATTTGACGGCAGGAGAAGACCAAGACTGTGATGTCATTGTTTGTTTATTTATTGTTTAATTACTTTTAGGGACTTTATTGTTGGTTTTTTTTTTTGTTAACGACTCCGTCAACAGTTGAAACTTAACACCTACTTCTGTCTTCACGCCTTGATTTATGGATTGGGTTTATCTTGTGCCCACAGATTACATTTTTATTTTAAATTTTTCTTTTACTATCATCATCATGAGCCTGTATTGATTAATCAACGTGAACGACCATATAAACGTTGAATTCAAAAGTTTTTTTTTTATTATTTCTTATACCGGATGTTAAAGTGATTGAAGAGCGATTATAACCCCAAAATTATATGCTTGACTTGGTATCATATCATATTCATCATTTTTATTTTTAATATGATACCAGATCATATCCTATTGGATTCCTAAGTTCAAATTAAACATTTTTGTTGTCTATCACTGCAAAGTCCAATATTTGTGTAATTATTTTAGTGTGTGCCATTTTTCTTGTTTGTTTTTGGTTCCAAAAAACTTAGGATTTGGATTAACATTTTAACATAACCCAATAAATCTTTTCTCCTTGGGAACTTTGTCTTTATAGAAGACAAGAGCCTTTGATCTCTCTGTCGCTGCCAGTGGTTTATTATTAACCAGCATTTATTCTTCCACATTTCACCCTCAATTACCATCTCTTGATATGAAGAAAAACCATTATTTTTTCATCACCAATTTTCACATTTACCATATAACGTCCTTGATGCCCAAAGTCTATATCTTTAAAGTGTTTTTCTGTTTAATTTGCATACACATGTGGTAAAAGTATAGCTCTTGGACTTACTACAAGCAATGGCTAAGACATAACGAACAGAGGAATATCTGAAACTAGCTAGGGATTGTTTGGAATTTATTAGGAAAGTCCCAAGGCTCAGCCTTGGTGTGATCAAATACTGAAATGGCTTTACATGGGAGATTGGAACAGAGATAGTGAATAATCATAGTGAAATATTTATATTTGATAATTGATACAAACTCTACGAAGAAGAAAAGAAAAAGAGAGACTTGTACCAAAGGAAAAGAGAGAGCAGCGCAGCTGAACAAGAAATGGACGGAGATGATCTCAACAAGTCATATATATCCCAAGGAAACATCCCACACGATTACAAAAAAAAAAAAAAAAAAGGAAACAAAAAATTAGAAGTCTGGATTCTGGAGGCTTTAACATCAAATCAAAAGCCCATTCAATATTCCTTTCACTCTCTCCATTATCTCGTACTCCCTTAACCTATACAGTTTCGACAAAAAAAACTAAGACCTTCTGATCAAGTAGAACTTTTTATGCTTGTACTTTATTCGATATGCCTCATATGTATGTTGATTATGAAAATAACTAAATATGTAATGGATATTTAACTACAGTTTAAAGCTTTAAAAAGAATAATAGTTTATGAAATGATAATAAGAGAACTATATGAAAAATATAGGGGTTTTGTGTCCAGATTAAATAAAAAGTCTCTAACTATAGAAAACAAAATGATGAATTTTGGTATAATTGTTTAAAAAAAATATGCACTATGAAATAATAGATTTCAAAGATTGAGGATGAGAAAAAAGCTAAGAAATCAAACTATGTCGAGAAACAATCTCTTTTTTTTTTATTGGAAATAAAAGAAATCGTTCAACTCTCTTATTTTTCATTAGTCTACATGTTTCAGTCTCCTCTCTTTTTTCATTATTCCCCTAGTTGAATTTACACAACCATTAAAACTGTACATCAAATTTTAACTACATCATTGTAGAGATTCAATGATTAAATAAGTAATTCAATCACCCATTGTACATGGTCTAATGAAAATCGAGATAATGAGAAGCTAATAGTTATTTTACAATTCAAAGAATGGGTGGTGAATATCCATTATAAAAACTTAGAGTTCACATTCCTAGTCAACGGAGATTAATCCAACGCTGGTCGATGGCTAAGAAAATAAAATTTGACAAATGGTTCATGGAAGTTTACTAAGGTTTTTTAACTTGTCTAGGATAGTGTTTCATAAAAGAAGATCATAAGTAAGGTATACAAGTTATACTAATGGCCCCCATAATTAATGTCGTAGTTTATCTTCTTTTCATTTTGAGTTCGAAGTGCTAAGGTAGGTTGTGTAATATTATTTTCTCACTAGATTGTAGATCAAAATCTTTAGAGGAATTGTTCAAAGTTGATTTTAATGATTCAAGAGCTTTCTGAGTGGCGTGTGTTTTCTTATATTTATGAAGAGTTTGCTAACCTTCATGAAAAGTCTATTTTCTTTTTCTATTCTTTTGATTCGACGTCCTTTAAATGTTTAAATGGATTGCTGAGCTCGTACGATTCGAAGTAGAAACATGGTTTGTTTGTCTTTTTGTTAACTCTTTACCTTTGGTTAAGGTTTTGAAATCGTTTTTAATTTATTGGTGTTGTGGACATAAAGACACACACAAATTTATTTGTCTAATGGGTTGTTGATCTTTTTACTAACTTTAAATAATGACAATTTGTAATTGTCTAATGAGTTGTTGAACTTTTTACCCAACTTTAAATAATGGTAATGCGACTTGTAGACTTGTAGTATCACGTAATGATGAAAAATTAAAAGAGATGGGCCGTTCCTTTTCTGGGAGAGAGTTGTTTACCATTTCTACTTATCGAGTATTAGGCCCCAAAAAAGCACGCAATTTACTACTCCCACTATTTCAAATAGATTGATTTACTTGACTTTAACAAAGATTAAGAAAACATTGAACGTACATTTGGTTAATTATTTTGCTTTTTACTCCACTTATCTCTGTAAAAAAAGAAGCAAAATACTCTTAGTAAAAGTAAATGCATTACTGTCGTAAAAAAAGATAAGCAAATGCATTAATTAACTAATTGACCTTGTAAATACAAATGCATTAATTAAAATACAGAAAATGTATCTTATTGATACAAGCCCCCCGGAAATTAATATATCTATTTAAAACAGAGGTACTGTAGTAAATCAAAATATTGAATCTTCTTTTTGATAAAGAAAATAAATACAGCTTGAAACTTCTAGTCATTTGTATCTTAATTAAACCCAAGAGATATTACGTTCTATAAGTAATAAAGTAAACAATATACAGTAATCTGAAACAAGTGTGATCAAAGACTAGTTTTTTTAATATGGAGGTGATGAAAGACTTCACATAATTAAGAAGCAGGTTGGAAAAATAAATGTAGAAAGCCGAAACACTTTTATTGCTGAAAATTCAGGAGTGTAAATCATGTTCAAAGCCTTTACCTAGTGAGAGAAGAAAAGACAACTCTTCTTTTTGGAAATACTTTAATATCAGTGTGACATTATACAGTGTTATATAACTGTTTGCGGCTTAAGTTTCTTATCCTTATTACTATTATCTTGTTATTAATACGTACAAGCTGGATTACTGTGAAACATTCTTACCATCTTTTAAGAACGAAGGATGATGATATCAAACGATTGATTGATTTTGCAGCACGCAAACGATTAGGCGTATAATTACGGAATAGGTCAAAATAGACCAAATATTTGAGTATCTTAAGTTCGTCACTTTATTAATAATAGCCACGTGATTACATACAAAAACAAACAATCAATGCCATAATATATTCAGTAATTAAATTTCATATTAAAAATATTACGGCTGTTTTCTTGCTTATCAGTAATTGAACCACTTGTCATGCAGACATAATGTCATGCAGACATAAACATTACGGCTGTTTAACTCGTGATTTTTGTATTTTTCTCTCTCTACTGATTAAGATATCAAACTCTTTGTATTTTTTTTTACTCATCAAAGCCTTTGTATGTATTCTTCAAGATACATGTTTTGAAATCTTTTTCTTTATAAATTACTACAGTTATCTAATGTATATAAATTGAGAAATCACATGGCTAGTGGACTGTCCTGACAGTGATTATTTGTTTTATTATCCACTTAGAT
This sequence comes from Nasturtium officinale, assembly GCA_963854855.1. Classification (NCBI taxonomy): domain Eukaryota; kingdom Viridiplantae; phylum Streptophyta; class Magnoliopsida; order Brassicales; family Brassicaceae; genus Nasturtium; species Nasturtium officinale. Next base: position 16,413,593 of record OY978500.1, read on the forward strand.
ACCTCTATTTTCTCAGAGGTTTCAACATATCAACCATACTCTATTTAAGTATTTATACATAGACATGTAAATATTCTATCCTGGAAATCCTTAAAATATTCTATGCAAAAACCAAAATATTCACTCCACATAGATATAATAAAAATTGTAGAAAAAATAATTGAAGAAAGGCTGCCCATGTGGACACTTCCAAATAAATCTCCAGAATCGATGCTTCAAATGCATTGGATGTTTACTAAACAACACAAATATGAACAAACAAACACCCACAAAGGAAATTCAGAAGACCCAATCTTTGTTATAAAACACTTCTTTCTTTTTAGAATCTCTTGTCTTCTTCTCTTTAACTTCTTTTTTTCTTCTTTTGTATCTCTTGTCTGAATAGGATATGGATCGTGTAAGTTCAAGTAATTTACTAATTGATGATCTTCTTGAAGATTACTGGTTCTTCGAGAACTTATTTACCAGGAGATCAAGAGTCTTAAGGTATTGTCACTCAGATCCTTCCCCTTCTTCTGGAAAAGTGGGAGATTCAGATTCGGGTAACGTTGCAAAAGCTTCCACAATGCGAGATTTCATCGGGGCACCATCTATAGATAGTAGAGAAGGCGAATCTCAGAAGAACCTGACAAGGCAGTTCTCTGAAAATATTAGGATTCAAGAACCGAGACAAGTTGGAACTTTCTTGCAGAAGAAGGAACAGGTGATTCTTCCCAAATCTGGGTCTCATTCGGCTCCGGGGAAGACTCAAGAAGCTTCCACAAAGCGTAGTTTGATCCGGGCACCTTCTTTGCCGCCTCGGATAGAAAAAACAGAGGTGGATATCCAGGCAAAGAAGATGATCAATAAGCTGACGAGGCAGTTCTCTGAGAAGATTAGGATTCTAGAACCGACGAGGCCTGGCGAGCGTTTCTTTCAGAACAAGGAAACTTTGGTTCGAGAAAACAGGACTAGTGAAAGTTTTAGAAGAAACAAAACAGGAAGTAGTAGAAGTAGTAGTAGTGTCAAGATTGGTTTGCAAAGAACTCAAACGTTGCCAAATAACATAAAAAGAGAAGAAAATAATGAGGAAGATGAATTTGAAGATCATGAGAGCGACTTAAGAATGGGATTCTTGATCCGTGAAGCCCTCGCTAGCTCAGATAATGTTCCAAAGGTGATTAAATAATTCATTCTCGATGTAAAAGAGAATGGTTTTTGAGAATCTGAAAAGCATATTAAAGTTGTAATCTTGGTGCAGGTTTCAAGCGATCGTAGGCATAGACCACCAAGAAGCTTGAGACCAGAGGACACTGTTATGGTCAAACAAAGAAACTCAAGTCCCAAAACGCTGCGTAAAACGTTAAGCAGCATAGAAACAACCAAAGAGATTCATAGGCTGAAAGGTTATGACCAACTGGTCGAGCCACGTGTTGCAAGAGGAGTGGTTACACCGCCTAGGGCTCCAAAGGATTCAAGAAAAGAAATGAAGGATCAGATCAAGTTCTGGGCTCGAGCCGTAGCTACTAATGTCCGACAGGAGTGCTAAGATTGTTTTTTACACTAATTAATTAACTGTGTTTCCATATAACATTATTCCGTACAGATGATTATTATCTTGAACACTAGTGTTTTTTTCTTTCTTTCTGGATCCTCCTTGAATAATGAGATTCTTCTGTTTTATGTGATGATGGTGTTCTTTTTTTTCTTTTTTTGGGGCAAGAAGAAAATAATGATTATGACGAAGAAAAGGGCATGAGAGAAAAAAACAACAAGGAAGAACATTGGTAATCAATTTATTGATATTTATATTTTTCCAACAGACCGAACGTAATAATTTGTGATTTGATTGCGATTTATGCAGACTTTTCTAGAAGCATTCAAAATAAAATTAATAATTCTATTTTAAACATTACACGTAAAATACGTTGAATCATGTTGGGTTAAAAATAAACAAATGTAATAACTTTGAACTAACTAGATTGAACCGGTTCTTGATTGCTGAGATCTCTAGTAAGACCAAAACAATAATAATATAGACATGCATATATTCAATTTTTATATTAAATGTTTACGTAGTAAGCTGAGCATCCTCTGCAATCTGATTGGATTACTAACTTGTATAAATTTCGTGATATCTAATAAAGTCAACCTTTTGCTTTAGCCTTTAATTAAAACCAATTTGGGTGATTTTTGGTGAAACTAAAACCATCTCCATTAACTAAAAATTAATGAATATCTTAGCAATAAAAATATATTATTTTAATAAAATTTAGTTGTTTAATTAAATTTAAACTTGTTAAAATAATTAAACTAACATTTAAATGACATATGTAAAGTAAATCTCTCATTTAAATTTCTCAAACAATAATTCCTTTTACCCTTTTTATCTATTTTTTTTATTTTTGTTTTAATGGAATATCTTAGTTTAGATACCTCATTGGAGATGTTTTAGGAGTATTCTACAAAATAATATCATCACATATTTTTCTTTTTCTTTTTGATAACAAAATTATATTATAACATAATACCGTTAATTACGAGTTACTATTAGGAATAGGATGTGTAGTTACTTGTTGCTAGCTTCCAATAAACTCCATGAAATTTACTAATTTTGTTACCAAATTATATTTACAAAAAGGAGAACATTTAACTAACAGACAAATCTCATCAGACTTTACACTTTAACAGGTAACAGAAAACAGTACCTTAGGTCAAATCTCAAGTAGGAAAATGAAGAGATTCTGACTTTTTGAGAGCATCCAAACCAAAAATAAATATGGAAAAGTAGAACTCTTTTTCTTACAAACAATTGACTTAAACAAATCAGCAAAACAAGTAGTCACTTTTTTGAATATTACAAATTCACCCACAACAATTTTTTATTCTTATTTACGTTCATGTCAGATAGCCCTGTGACACATTATTTGGTATCCAGTTTTATTCTCTCCGAAAAAGCCGATATTTGGTTGGTCAGATGTAGAAAATAAAATTACGGATTCGCCCGGATACGAATCTGGAGCCAGATAATAAAAAAAATTTTGGCCAGATATCCGGATCCGGTTTTAATAAATTTATATATATATTATCTTAATATATTTTATTAATATTTAGATTATATTAATATATATTTTAATATTTATATTATTATAATAGTATTATATTTATTAATAATTATAATTTTTAATATAATTTTTATTTTTTAGATTACTTTTTAATTATTAATTTTTTTACGAATTTTTTTTTATGTGGATATCCAGTTTTTTCAGATGTGGATCCAGATTTCAAAATCATATATCCGACCGGATGCAAATCTAGATTCAAATTTGTCTAAAAAATCCGGATATCCAGTTCGGACCCATGTCTAATGTCAGTAGTGTCTTTTAGGCTTTTAGCACGTATAACTAATAAATCACACGAATTCTATTCATTATTAAAATATATATATATATATTTTCGAATATGTATTGAAGTTTCTAATTGTTCAATAAATTTTTGAATAAAACCTTCAATTAATTTGAAACGGTGTTGATCGGTGCATTAAATGCTAATCTTCTTATTTATTCAGACGTGACAACTCTCTTTTTCTTTGCATAAACGTGACTAACTTTTTTTCCAATAATTGTTTATAAGAAATATGGCCATTATCTAAGTTCCTATTTTGCTTCAATAATATTCCTTCAAACTTTGTCTTTTCCAAACCCATTATCTAAATTTATTTACTTTTACGACTTGAATATATGATATACTATCTTCACACATCCGTGATCGGTCCCATTTATTAATTGACAGAATACTCTAAGATAGTGTATAAAGTCTTCATAAGATACTTCCTATAAAGTCTTCCTCAGTAAAGCCCATGATACATCGCCATGACAGGCCAAAAAATTGTCAGCCCATTGCTAAACGTTGTCGCTTAGTGAACTTTTTTTTTTGTTTTTTTAATTATTATTATTATTACTATAATAATTTTTTTTTCCGAGTTTGTACATTTGAGATTCGAGAGCTTTAAACTACACCTAAATTATTGGGACTTATACAAAATCTAAAATCCTGACTTTAAGAAGCCAACGCAAATTCTCCAATCACAAAATATCAAGATCGATAACTCAATGATCACGTTTGGGCAGAAATTAAACAACTCTTTTTTGGACTTATGACCCGTTCCTCCATAGTCTGCTGAGTAGTAAGTATGAATCGAATACTTTGTGATCAATTTCGTGCTCTGGATACAGGATACTCCAATGAATATCCGAGTATTTCATTATTCCGTTTATTTTTTTATTTTTTAAATAAATTTATATGTTTTGTTTCTGTAAGCACCATAAATATGTATTCCATGTGATTTATATTTAGGGACTAATCGTGACATAAACCGGTAAATATTTAGTATGTGATAAAAGATGGTGAAATAGTCAGTAGCAGCAAATGCTAGTAGTTAGAGTCTTAGATATAACAATACATTGATAGGGGAAAAAATGTTACAAAAAGATGGTTGTATCGGTGTCGCTTTCATTGTCCTGCTTTTGTTATATTGCTCTTTTTTTTTCTAACGATACGGATTTTCATTTCATTTCATTTACTAAATTGCTTTGTTGTTTGTGATAAACTATTCAATGATTCCTTTTTTTTCCATCAAAACCCTTAACCTGAATATAAATAGAGTCAATAAAGAAAGGAAAAAAAAGAAGAAGAATAAATAGCATATTGTCTTCGTTGGGGTTAAGACAATCGGAAGAATCTGATCGAACTCTACAATTAATAGCAAACCCAAACTCAAACGAATTATTGATATAATATCAAATGGATTTTATCATAAATTCATGCTTATCATTTTTGGTTACATGAGATTTTCCCCAGCGCATACGTGTGTGTTGCCTATTAGTCTATGGGATTTCCCCGACAAATACGGTGTCTGACTTCTTATATTTGTATGGCTACTTCAAGTATGGTATTGTATACCTTATTAAAAAAAATTATTAGAAATTTTATTTTATTAGAATATGCAAATATTATATGTTAAACAAATGACGATGATTCCGAGATATATGGTTGGCTTGATAATCAGACACACAAAGAACGATGTCATAGATTTAAGTGTATGTCGATTTGATCCTAGTCATATGTTTGACGAAAAAAAGTCAAAACGGATATCTTAGCCTAAAGTACGATTACTTAAATTAGAAAAAATAAAATAAATAATAATACGATTGGTTTGGTTACAAACAAGTGAACAACATATGCTCTATCGGTTCGTCTAAATTTTAGGTATTTATAACATTAAGCAAGCATATAAATTATTAAATGCATCTAACTCTCTAATCCCATTTATCTCTTATCTTTAACGTCCCAAAGCAAATCCCATATACATTTATTTGTACTACTGATATGATGACTATTGAGGTATATCTATAGGTCCAAGCCCACTTGATTCATTTTTAGAGTCACCTTGACATAGCTCTCCTATAGTCCTATCCTATGTATGTATAAATATGTTTAATGATGGTGATCAATGCCATACTCAAATTCTTCTGTCTCTCCTTCATGCTATCAGAGTTGTAGGCAAAAAGCTATCTTTGTCCTTGCGCCAATTCTAATTTCTTTTTTTTTTGTCCAGCTCAATTTATATTCTTGCTCATCCATCCCTTTCCCTTTGGAGCTTGGTTTGTATTCGTTCATCTCCTTTGACTGAATACTTTTTTTTTTCGTTTTTGCAACACAGAGCTCCATACAAAAAGTAATCATCGTGTTGTTTACTCTGATAACTCTAATTAGAGGAAGAACCAAACTGTCTTTATGATTTCTGTATGCATCTTTCGTCTAACACATGACACTTTATTTGCATTTTTATTCTCAACGATTTCAACCTTGAGTGTGGCGTTAAACTCACGAATGCTCTCAAATATGAGAACAAGTTAAGATTCATCAATGGAATCGTGAGAAAATCCACATCTAGAGTCAATTATATAATACTGCAAAAATGGTGATGGATAACGAAAGTTTAAAAAATTGACATGTTTACCTATATTATCAAAGTGTATTAATTCTTTTTTTAGAGAATTGTGGAGTTAAGCATATTATCAAAAATTGAAATGTATGTATCAAACATATATTATCAAAGTGTATTAATCTTTTTTAGAGATTTGTGGAGTTAAGCGTATTATCAAAAATTGAAATGTATGTATCAAACATATACAATTATCAAAGTGTATTAATATTTTTTAGAGAATTGTGGAGTTAAGCGTATTATCAAAAATTGAAATGTATTTATCAATGGACAAATATTTCAAGCCACTATTTATAAAACTTGGAATGCGTGGAATCGGCTGCTACACATCTCCCTCTTTTTCTTATAGTTAAGAAGATTAATATGTTGTTTAGGGAACAAAGCCCTATCGTCTCATATTTTCAAATGCTAGTTTTTCAGTCTAACTTTGCATGCACTCTTTATTCTAAGCTTTAATTCAAAGGTGGGCTACTTTTGTGCTCATTAATTTGCTTCCATTTTTGTTGTGTTTAGTAGGTTCTGATTTCGGATTTTATTTCGTTCAATTTCTCTTTTGATGTTGTGTTTTTTTTTTGACATTTTGTACGTAACCCTATGTTTTTATATTAGAAAACCGTTAACAAAATATATTTTGGAATTACAAAACACTATTAAATTCCTTTCCACCAACGACGATAATACATCTCTTTAATTGAAATAATAACAACGCATTTGAGGTTGAACTTCTTGTATAGGATTTTTTTATAGTTTAGATTGTTCACAAAGTTGTGTTGTGTAGCCATAAATTGTAAATTAATATTGGGCATAATTAGATGTCAAGCTGGTTTAACAAAGAAAGCACATGGGAACAATTCCCCAAAATTTGTGTTAAGATAAACCAAACATTAAACAACTAATAACTTTACTCAAAATTTATCTTATGCAGAAAAAATAAAATATCCAGAATATGTTTTCTTCACAAACTTTTAACTTACTCACATCACCAAGAAAACTCTAAATTTTTGATATATTAATTACTATTAATTATACAAAATTATTTTTATGAGAATAAAATCTTTAGTTTTTATAGACATGCATGAAAAATTCTGTATAGTTATCTATATAATACTTCCATCGATTCACTAATAAAATCATATTTAGTGTATGGTTGGCATGCTTCATCAATCAACATAAAATAAAGCAATATCAGCTCTACTAGAAACGAAAAAGGTTTCGATATATGAGATTAAAAGTGTAAACACAAAACATTAAAGTCATTAATAGGATCGTCCTACATTTATGAAACATAATTACGACGTCGTTTAGGTCTATAATTAGAAACACTTGTTAAACTCTATGCTGCAAAAACAAAGAAACCAATGAAACAAAGAAAAAAATAGAAACCAATGAAAAAAATAGGAAAAAGATAAATGCTAAATAAATAAAAGCTTCCGTCACAGTGAAATTAGAATCAAGAAACCGACGTCCCTCTCTCTCTCTCTCTCTCTCCCTCTCTCCCTCACCTTCTCTTTCTCTCTTCCTCCTCGGATCTCTTTCTCCCTGATTAAACCTCTAAAATCAGGTAATTATCTCTTTTAATCATCACCATAATCGGATTCTCCAGCTTTGTTTTGATTCCTAGTTTCATTGTTTCTGAGAAGAATCGTTTTTTAATGGTGGGTTTTGATTGAGTTTATTATGAACTTTTATCTGAATAAGAAATTGCATTGTTGTGATTTTTAATATGTTTTGATCATCTTTTTTTTTTTTTTTGATTCTTTGTATCTTGCAGGGAGTAATTTGGTTTCCGATTCTCAGAAAATTACAAAGTCTTTGTCTTTAGCTGCTGTTTGCATAGCCCATTTGAAAATCTCCAAGCTTTTCTCTCAATCTCAATGTTCTCAAGGTCAGATTTTTTTTCTTGGTTAATATTGCATTTGATGATTGTTCTGATTTTAGTTAGGCTTGATGATTGATGAATGAAAGTTTTGGTCTTTTTTTATTTTCTGGCGTTTGAAGAATTGTTCTTAGTTTTTATGAATATTCGGTTTTTAATTTCTGCAGCTAAAGGTTTCAGTTTTTTTTTTGGTTTCATTTTCGTGAAAATAATATTTGATATTACCATGTTATCATGCGTTTGAGAATGTACAATGTAATCTTCCGAGAATACGGTTTCTTTGAGGGACATTTATATCACTTTCTCGGGCCAAATTGAGGAGAACATGTGCTTTGTATGTTTTGAGTTGGTTTTACTTAATTCCTAAATATCACATGTTGACATATGCAGTTTACAATGTGATATGTTTTTAGCATCGGATTACAATGAGATGTAATGATATTGCATTGGTAGGTTCTTTCAATCAACAAGTTCAATTTCGTACTAAGTGTATAATTTATCTGTTTATTGCGTCATTCTCATTGGTTGTTAATGCTTCGTGTGTTTCGATTTTGTTGGCATATTCCGTTTTTTTGTGTGATATCTTAGGCTGTAGTATCAGCTTGAAATATACCAGTGTTGCATTGGTTGGTTCTGTGACTCCAGAAGCTCAATTTCTTTATTCAGTAGTATACTTTGTTTCGTCACCGTATGGCTGTTTATGTTTTTATGTATCAAAACCTATCAGAGGGCGTCTGCAGCAAGCGAAATGGGACAAAGAAATAGGACAGTTGACTTAGAAATGGAGCAGCAGCATTCTCAAGCCTCTCTCCAACCTGAACCTTGCATCTTTTTAGGCAGCTTTCCGCAACAACTGGATAATAATATTAATATCTCTGCCGTGGTTGCAAACGTTCCTAATTTAGAAGCTCATTCTCTTCAAGACCCAACTTATGACCACTCTGCAATGTTCTACGGCCTTCCTCAGTACCATCATCATCAGCTGCGTGCTCCAACGAATTACTATCTTCCCTATGTGGCATTTCAGGCTCCGCCAGGTCAGTTAGCTTCTTCTAGTAGTCACGGTGTAGTTGGAGTAAGTTCTGATCATGAGCACCAAAGGAATGCTCACTTTATGGATCATACAAGAGGGGCGTATAAACGGAAAAACGCTGAAGTAATCCCTGGAAATCCTCAGTATTTAAGTACTTTAGCAGCTCCATTCAATGCACCGGAGACAGTAGCACCTTTTGTCGGCGCTAGGAACAGACCAGGAGCTGTTACAGTGACCCCTGTTCTGCCTCCTCATGCTCCAAACAACTTCATTCAAGGAATTTATCCAAGTCATCAGCCTTTTCCATCTCCTGGCTCAATCTGGTATGATCAACACCATGGAAGATCTGATGGTTCACATTCGTTTTGGCCTCACACACCATATATGCATGGTACCTACCACCAAAACACGATTGTTTTTGAAGTACAGAATTTGGCAATCTTAAGTATCTATATTTGAATGACCTTTCAGGTGGTAACATTGTCGCTGGTTCCATAGAGTCGAATAGCAGAAACCCTACAGGATTTATGTATCCTTCTCAATTAAACCCGAGGGACCACTATTATAGTCATCATCATCACCCCGCACCTCCTCCAGTGCAAGGAGTGAGAGGCCAGAACACCACATTATATCCTCACATGGCTTCTTCGGCATCATACAGAGTTCCTCCTGGAAGGTTTGTTCCTCAGAACGCAATGACTAGTGGTCCCCCGGGCTCAGATATGGGTTCAAGTCACTTGGGTCCTGTTCAACCAACCGGGTTTTGGATATACCAGCATCATCAGCGAGATGAGTCTGTACCTGTAGCAACTCTTAGACAACATCGTGGAGGAGTTCCTCGGCTTAGAGTGATGCCTGATGATGTAACTTTTTATCCTCATTTTTCTTTCTCATCTTCTTCATTTTTGTTGTTGCTCAAAATTCTTTTTCTTTTGGCTCTGTCAATGTGTGTAGGAAGTTGCGCTTTTGGAGTTTGGAGACTTCCTAGGTGGTTCTGGAAATAATCACATTGATCATCATCGAGATATGCGATTGGACATCGAGCAAATGTCTTACGAGGTGAGCCCATTACTAATGTTTACTGATATAGTTATCAGAGTTCGGTATTTAGCAGCTAAAAGTTGCCGTACTTTTATTTTGTCTCCCTGAGAAGATCTTGGCTTTAGCATGAACTTGAGTGCATTTTTCTGTGATCATGGTTAGTTTTTTGTTGATCTGATTTGAAAACCTGGGATTTGAACAGGACCTTCTTGCGTTGAGTGAGCGAATTGGAACAGTAAACACAGGTTTGCCAGAGGAAGAGGTTAAGAATCATCTGAAAACAAGAACATGTTATGGAATCAACCTTGAGAAAGAGTCATCGTCTCCACGAGCTAAAGATATAGAAGCTGAACCGTGCACGATATGTCAGGTAAAAAAAAAGAAGCCTAAGATCAAAGCTTTATAATGGCTGGCTTGCAGAGGCTTGGAGTTAGAGCTCTAAAAGATTTCTCTCAATATCTTTACAGGAAAGCTTCAAGAATGAAGAAAAGATAGCGAGTTTGGATTGCGGGCACGAGTATCATGCGGAATGCTTAGAGAAATGGCTGATAGTGAAGAACGTATGCCCAATCTGTAAAGCAGAGGCACTGGTCATGGAGAAGAGAAAGATATAGGAAGAAGAATGGCTTTCTAATCTTATTGGGTTTATATATTTATTTATTATTATATATATATGAAGGAAACGTTAAAGAAGAGAAGAAAACAGAGTTCGGGTTTGTTTTTCAGCTCCAAAAGAATTTTCTGTAAATTTGTACCTTTTTGTTTGGTGCACATAATATGTGTCAATGGTCAAAAAAACTGCCATCTTTTTTTTTTTTATTTGGTTTCTTGGCTACGTGATAATGAAAAACAATTGTACAGGCTAATTTTCGTGTTTCTAGCTTTCTAATTTATTTTTCTTTGGATCTTTTGTTTTCTTTCTGTTAATTGCTTGGGGTTTTGTGATCTATCAATACAATTTTTAGCTTCCAAATTATAAAAACTACACCAAACGCATTATTTCAAATAAAATTTCCGACAAAATTCACAAAATAAAAAACAATAATTTCGAAATATCTTTTCTTATTTTAACTTATAAATCTAAATTCTGACTTAAACAAACAAATTCATTGATTTAAAACCTGCCTTTAAGCAACTTTTTTTATTTATAAATTACTATGATTCTATGTTGTCGAAACCATACAACTTAGTTGTCGAAATCATACAACTTAACAATCATGCGAGAACTGTCTCTCCAATAAAGTTGTTATATTTAGTTTATCTATACTACATCACACAATTGCTCTTCTATGATAAATCTTGTGAACGTTCGTCCATTAAAGCTACATAACTTGTAAGCCAACGAACGTTTCAACTCTCAACCATTTCCTCTTTCACTTTTCTATTCAATATTTTTGTAAATTCAATTTCCATTAGTTAGTGCGAAATTCAATTTCCATCAGATCCATTATTGTTCCCTGAATGGATCTGAGTTACTAATATACTTTTGTTGGATTTTTTCTGAAGTTGCCAAAAGTTTATATGAAATAGTAGAAATATAAATTGTTACCGAGCCAATTCCTTTTTTTTTTAAAACAGCATTTGGACAAAACATAATAAGATTTATTCTTCCAATATATAATTGAATACAAACTTCATCCGGTGATAAAATAAGCATATAAAGATGGGGTCTTGCCCATATCACTGATTAACCGATCATTTTGTCATGTTCGATTCGAGCCGCCATCTCCGCAATCTCACACGTCCCTTCCTGAAGATACATCCTCTCTTTTTTTGTCCCTTTCGTTTACTTCAAGATTCTTCAACGCCTCTAAACTGCAAAAATTCACAACTTTGAAAAAAAAACTTTAGCGTAAATCAAAACGATTATTGTTAATTTTTTAAATTAGTTAGAAATCAAAAAATTAAAAATTAAAAATATCTCCTATTAAAAATAATCAAAAAATTAAGTATTGAAATTTAGTTAACGTATCAACATATTGAACTTAAAACAACTCTAACGATCCAAAGAAAATTCTAAGGATAGGATGTCAAGTCCGGTTTGTTTTTACCGTTATAAAATTTAACACTTATTATTTTGATTATATTTCAAATAAAAAATATTAATTTTTGTATTTATATTAAAATATTTTTGTAAATAATATATTTAATTAAAAATATAAAAATATTTTTATTTAAAAAATATAAGTATTAAATTTACCTATCATATAAACAAATTGAACTTAAAACACCGCTAACGGATCAGAGAAAATTCTAAGAACGGGATGTCAAGTCTGTTAGTTCTTACAATTTTGAAATTTAACACTTATATTTAGTTAAAAATAAAACATTTTTTATAATTTTTAAATTAAATATATATTATTAACTTGAAATATTATTTTCAAAAAATTTCAAAATTTTTGAAAATCAAAATAAGACGTGAATGATTGAGGAAATGACCTGAATATTGATAAGTAAGAGATGGACGTGAGTTGTAATTAAGCTTCTTCCCCATCTCCATATGGCCATTGGTTTTGTTTTCTGGGGATGTCGCCATTGTTGTTGTTTTGGGGACATGAGGAATCATTTTGATCAAAATAGAAAGAAACAATGGAAGTAATAGGTGGACTTGAGTTCATCGCTATCTTGGATCTTTCCAAATTGACCAATTTACCCTCAGTCTGCAAAACTTCTCAAATCTTTTAAAAGCTTCCATTTCCGAAGTTCTAAAGAAAATTAAGAAATCACGAGATACCTGAACAATGTGTGGATGATAGCATCGTTCGTAGCTATTCAAGGAAACGCTGATCACAGCGTCAACTTATAAACCGGCCTTAACTCTGCTCATCATCTCTAACGAAGACTTTCCTCCGATCTCCGCCCTCTCACCACCGCAGATCTAGCTGGTGATGTTATCCCCTCAGATGAAAGAAGTAGATTGAAGATTTTGTATAGACTGAACTGAAGAAAGAAGAAGGAAGATTGAAGAGATATAAAGAAACTGAGGAAAAAAAGAGATTCGTCCTTTATTTATAAAATCTGAAGAAGTCTAAACGGTAACATAATAATAAGATGTTACCGTTTTACAAAACGTGGTCGATTCGATTGTTGTTTTATCTCTCCTTGGGTCAATTCTAATAGTCCATCCAATCACAAGACTCAAACACAAGTTGCAGAGACTTTGCACATGTTAAAAGACTTTTATTATTAGAAAGTAGAAACAGTACATTTGGACTCTTCTAGTTATAAATAAATGCCACAAAGTAAACACCATTTACAGTAAAAACTTGTAAAACTATATAGTGTTTTTTATTCGACCTTGGGCGTAAAACTATTCAAAATTGTAAATTTTGTTCCAATTATGTCTGTGTCTTCTCAAGAAGTTGAACAAAACTCTGTTGTTGCTATCTTTCTTTAACAAATCGTACACTTTTGTAACATAACCAAACTCTCGTCCATAGATATGGCTTGCACACGCCGCTTTGTAACTCATCATCTCCAAATCTCCTGTAAGTTTACCGTTTCTTATGTCTGTCTCCAGCATTTGCGGGGAGAAATGGCGGTGTAGCCACCACTTAGCCCGAATGGTCCATGATTTATTATTGATGAACATTCTAGGTGTAGGGTTGTATCGAACAGAATATGTTTGTTGCTTCCCTTCTTCTTCATTTCTGTTGAGGCATACTGACATTCTGTCTTCATCAAGATTCTCAAAGAATTGAAGGAAGCAAGAGGCTAACTCTTTCCATATTTCCGGCTCCGGAAAAGAAGCTTCTACATGCAATGCTATCATTTCGATTAGCTTCTCTCTTCTATACCCATCTGCAAGTTATTACAACAAACAGTAGTAGAGACAAATTAGGCAAGGTTCAAGGTCTTAAGACCAAAAGGTGTCCGAGGGCTTCATCTTAAATACCTTCTATGCACATTCCAATAAGTTTCTTCAGGGTAGTTATACAAGTTGGATCAATCTTTAAGATATCTTCATAGCTTTTTGCGAGCATGTTGATGTTACTATGAAACTTCTCCATCATAGCAGCCTTAATCCTATAATTGAGAAAATAACCAAAATCCCACTTCAGAAATTCCCCTGTTTCCATATCCTAACTTTCTAAGTCGGGTGAATTAACTAAACAGAGACTGAGATAGAGATCCTTTGTACCTGTAAACTTTTATGTCGTGTACTTTTTTGCACATATCCTCGACCACTTTCATCGCTTCATCTACGTGGCCTCCAATTAACAGAAGCTAAAAGGGAATACAAGAGAAGAGAAGGAAAAAAGGAAACATCTAGTCATTGTCAGACATTTAAGCGTTAAGGGAGACATGGTGACTATAAGAGTCACTTAAGCAAACAGGTTATATCAGTTCTTACCTGTACAAGTGTATGTATTGCAGCCAAAGATACATGAGGCGGAGACTGAACAGCAAGCCGCATATGCTTTACTGCCTCCTTAAAATAAGAATCATTGACAATCTTTCTGTAGCAATCAGGATCTTCTGGCGGTTTCAAAGGAAGCAACCATGGATCCATGTCGCCTTAAATTTTTAAAAAGCCATAAAATCAACATCGACTGGTTGTAACAGGTTACTGAATAATGTGAACTAATAAAATTCTTAGTACTAACCAAGAATTTGAATAAGAGCCGGATCAAATGCAGCTCCATCTTGCACAGAGGCTTCATTTTCTTCAGAGGTGGCAAAGAGTTGCGTTGGATTGGGATTGGTAAAATGCTCAGTACTCTCCAATTTAACCTTCCTATCCATCCTTGTCCCTGAGTCACTGTTGGACGTATGAGAATTCTTATTATAATTCATGACGGAAGGCTCTGAATCGTTTCTAACAGAAACCTCTGAGTCCACAGAATTAACCGACTCATCTCTGCCGGGAGACTCAACCCGACTACCAAATCCTGATCCCGACATACTGGATACGCTTTCGCTGCTGTCTTCATCTTCAGGCTGCAACTCCTTCAAGAACTTACTACACCACATCTTGTAGAAAGAGATTCCTATGAATAGATTAGTCCGTGGAAGCATTCCAAAATCACGGTTCTGCATCAGGCTACCAAAAAAGAAGAAGAGAACCATCAAAATTAAATAAAGCAAGAACCATAGCAGACCAGCCTCAGTAAGGTGGAATTACACATTGGTGAAAATATAACTATCAAAAGCAAGCTATAGAAAAATCCTGACACCCTATAAAAAAATGGTTCAAGAAGATTCTAATAGTACCTGATTACAGCACTAGAGGCATCACCATTCATCTCATGCTCAATAAAATGACAAATTTGTTCGTACCAAACCGAGAGCCTCTCCTGTACAAATGACCAAGTAACCCAATGTTATCCTCAAGCCTTAGAGCAATAGTAAATCACAGAAAACGTCGAAAAATGCTAATATTATCCAATAACTACACATTCTTGGATATGTAAATACAAGAACCAAGTTAAAGAATGAAATTAATCTAAAATAGGGACCTCTTTATGCTGTTTACCGATCTTCCCAATCCAAGTATCATATATTTTCCCAATTTCATCAGCTTTGTTTTTCTTAGTTTCCAAGTGACTTACAATTTGTATTTGAGCCTGCCCCATGAAAAAAGGGAACAACTTAAGATAAGAATCAGACAGCAACAAACAAAACAAGTCACTGTTTCCATCTTTAGAAATAAAAAGCAAAAACCTCGTATTTGAGTCGATTCATCTTAGGACAAAGATCTTTAATGGTTCCTTGCATAAGAACACTAAGTACACGGCTTGCATCTTTCCAATTTCTCTGGTGAAGTAGCTCACGAAGAATCCCTGGTAATCTATTGAGGTACTCACTACGGCTAGCCTTTGGTCCAAGTCCTATAAGGTAAGATGGTTTTGCCCTACAGAGAAGAGTTCTCTTGAACTTCTGTTTATCTAATACAATAGACTCAATTTCCGATCTTTTCACACGACGGCGCTTAGCTTTAATATCCTCAACCTTATCAGAATCCTCTTCGATGTCTACCATTGCTTTATCCCTAAATCTTGGTGTGAAACATTACCCAGAAGCTATAGAATTGTATGAATTAAAATGTAGCGTAAAGGTTACGATTTTGATTAGAATTGCTGAACCCACAAGGAATATGAATACTTGTAAGCAAGCTTTAAAACTCAAAAGGATGAAACCTTTAAGGTGATATTAGGGTTTTGGAAGCTCGGGAGAAGAAGAGTGGTAGGTGGAAGAAGAAGACATGTTTATTCTGACTTTTGATATTTCGCTATTTTATAGGCCCAATATAAACCTGGCCCAGTTTTATAATCTCCTTCGAAATACCCAAACATGCGTGCTGTTTTACAACAGTTAATAAAACTACGTGACGTTTTAAATTCTCGCATTCCGCGGTTTCGGCGTCACGGTATCACTTAAACGCAGCATAGCGTCGCGTCTTGACCGCTTTTTTGGTCAACACTCGTTTGGTTTTCTTCTCTGTGTGTGTATATATACAAATTTAGAAAAACATAATAATTTGATGGTTTATGTTACTTATGTACTATGTCGGCAAATTGACTGATTTCTGATTTGCCCTAGAGATCAGCCTAAAGTTACACGTGTGACCGCGTAATCAACCCGGTAAAAGTGATTTTTTGTTTTTGTTTTTTTTTTGGCAAAGACCGTAATAGTAACTTACCGAATTGCCCCTACCTATTTTTTTACTTCTCATCATCTCTAACCTGTGTTTATATATATTTTTTAAATCAACTCCAAAATTGTACAAGTTGGTTTGTGGTCAAACAATATTTAACTCTTAATTTTCTATAAAATATTGTAACAAACTAGAATAACCATATTCCTTAACTTATATTACAAAAAACCCCTATAAGTTTTGTCTTTTATTTAAAATTCTAGCATGACTCTTGCAACCTTATATCAGAGCAAATAATCAATAATCAACAACTAAAACTGATATCATAAATAACCAAATTTCGGCATCTCAAATAGCATTATACAGAAATGATAATAATTTTATGTTTAAAATCTTATCATAAATTAAAAAGAATGACGCAAAATTAAAATGTAGTTCTTTTATATGTAGATATTTATACCAACTATATATATATATGTCATCATAAATCCGGCTGAATTGATGACAACCTTATCTGTTATTACACTATGCTCATAGTATAGTAGTTTCTTGGATTTATGAATTTAATTTCATTATAAAATCATTCCACCAAAAAAAAAAATGCTGAACAATTCATTGTTGAATTTGAGGAAGTCCTTTAATGTAGGGGAAGTGCTCCTTACTGGTACGCATTACGCAAGACTATTCTTTTGTGAAAATAAATACATACTTCCTCATCTTTACTTTTTGAAGTGGCCAAATTAAATGTTATTAAAAATTCTGTAGTGTCAATAGAAAAAAATAAAGATGACTAAGATTCTGTTTATATATACATTTTTATTACATAGTGTACCGTATTTCCCCTAATATTCTGTATACAGAAGAAAATCATTTGGGAGAAAGACCAAGACTTTGGTATAAAATACGTAATTTAAACAAAATAATAGGGGTAAAATAGTAAAAACGCACTATACTCTCTTCGTCTTCCTTATTAATCAAATCACCATGTTCGTCCACAAAAACTGCCCCACACGATTTACACACACATACACAACTTTCTTCTTATCTGTCAATCAAATCTCCAAACTTTATATATGTATATGTGTGTATATATAATATACTCATCCACTGGTTAGAATCTCCATGATCGTCGTCTTTTGATTTTACTCAATTTTTTTTTTCAAAAAATCAATCATGAGATTCAGATCTCTTATCTCTCTCCTCTTCCTTATTTTCTTCACTTCATCATCATACGCTCGATTCGTCTCCGTACAGAAATCTTCGACTGGTCTTATCTCCGATGGAATCGACGGTGGTTCAAATCTCGGTTCCGGATCGATGATCAAAACGGTTGTTTCAGCTCCGGCTGAGGAAAAGGAAGAAGCTTGTGAACAGACCTATGGGTTTTTGCCGTGTACAAAGACGGCGCTTGGAAATGTGTTTTTGATTTTGGTTTATGGGTTTTTCATGTACACAGCAGCTACGTATCTCTCTGATGGAAGTGAGCTTCTTCTTGAGATCCTTGGCCCTGGAATTGTTGGTGGTTTGTTTCTTCCTATGCTCGGCGCTCTTCCTGATGCTATGCTCATTTTGGGTATGTCATAATGTGTTTTTTTTTTTTTTTGAAATTTCAAAGTTTGAATTTTAAAATCTCCAGATTTCATATGCTTTGTGTTGGAGTTATGGAGATACGAAAATGAAATTTTATTTGCGTGAAAAATGTGACTTTTTCTTGCTTTGATGAAGATTCGAAAGAGTTTTGACGATTCTAATGTAATTTTGAGAATAAAAGTGAATATTTGTTAGGTTCTGCGAATCATATGAGTGAAAAGATGATTGATGCTAACTGATAACTTTTTGCCATCTGTTTTTTTCAAGTCATAATCTTATCTTTTTTGTTTTGTTTTGTTTTGTTTTGTTGGAAGTTACCTTTTTGGTGTTTCTTTGGGTATAAGTAACAAAGTCTTTTGCTTTTTAGTTTCTGGACTTTCTGGAGATTCACAAACAGCTCAAAGCCAAGTCGCTGTGGGAATGGGTTTACTCGCTGGCTCCACTGTTATGCTTCTCACTGTAATTTGGGGAACTTGCACTGTGGTTGGCAAGTGTGACCTTCGTGATACCATTGCTGTAAACAACCAAGACACTAAAGGCTTTCATCTAAAAGGTAACAAGCGAGTCTCTTATACTTTCATGATTCTTCGGTGTAATTGTAATCGTGGATGAGATCACATAAAGTTAGTTAGTATTTTTGTTTTTATATGCGGCTTCTTATTGTTTATTACATTGTGTCTGTAGATTCTGGTGTAACTGTTGATGTTTGGACCAGCTATGCTGCAAGAATCATGGCTATATCAGTTATTCCATTCATCATTGTCCAGCTTCCGCAAATGTTGGGCTCGACATCTGGAAGACACTTGTCTGTGTTGGTTGCTTTAATCGTCTCGGTTCTAATGTTGATTTCTTACTGTGTATACCAGGTAACATAAAATTCTCAAGAAGTATCTATTGGATTGATGTTTTTTTTTGTGCTTTCTCTATCTTGTTTGTGAGATTATTCTTCCTTATATGATGACATCTAGGTCTTCCAACCATGGATCCAAAGGAGACGGCTTGCTTTTGCAAAGCACAAGCATGTTATTTCAGGAATTCTAAGGCACTTGAAACAACATGCTCTCGGAAGACTTCTTGATGATGAAGGTCAGCCTGATGAACATGTCATTCGAAAGTAAGTCATGGATTCTTTCGCGGAGAAAGCAATTTTTCTTTTTAGGCAGTTTACTCGGTTTCGCCTTGTGCTCAAGCTTTATTTGTTTATTAGGTTGTTTGAGACAATTGACGTAAACAAGGACGGACTTTTGTCAGCTACTGAGCTAAAGGCGCTTATAATTGGAATCAGCTTTGAGGAGATAGATTTTGACAAGGATGATGCAGTTGGAAGAGTTCTCCAAGATTTTGATAAGACTCTTGATGAGCAAGTTGATAAAGAAGAGTTTGTCCGTGGAATCAAACATTGGCTCCTCCAGGCAATGGGAGCTGCTGGTCCATCTGGTCCTGATGCCGGTCCTCGAACGATGAAATTCCTTGACCATTTCCATGTGGTAGAGTGACTGTTGAAACCCTATATGAACACACTAGGTTACAAAACGTCGTTAAACTAATTACATTGCTAATAATCTCGTTTTTTGCAGCAAACAAAGAGAGAGCATACTCTGCTGGGAGATAACGAAAATGGTGAAAACAATGAGGAAGGTGGTGAGGTTGCAGACCCAAAATGGATCACTATTAAAGCAGCTCTATTGTTACTCTTGGGAGCTTCCATTGCAGCTGCATTTGCTGATCCTTTAGTTGACACTGTTAACAACTTCTCAGCAGCCACAGGGATCCCTTCTTTCTTCATTTCGTTCATCGCTTTGCCTTTAGCCACCAATTCAAGTGAAGCCGTCTCTGCCATCATCTTCGCCTCCCGCAAAAAGATCAGAACCGCCTCATTAACTTTCTCCGAGGTCGGTAACCACAACTCTAATATGTTTCTGTCTCATTTTTACTTATCTAACTAAAAAAGCCAAATTTCTGGGTGTTTGTTTTCAGCTATGTGGTGGAGTGACAATGAACAACATTCTGTGTCTCTCGGTGTTCTTAGCCATTGTCTACCTACGAGGACTAACATGGAACTTCTCATCAGAAGTGTTAGTGATTCTCATCGTATGTCTTGTGATGGGAGTGTTCGCGAGTTTCCGCACAACTTATCCTCTTTGGACATGTTTCATAGCTTACATGCTTTACCCATTCTCATTGGGTCTGGTCTATATTCTTGATTACTGGTTCGGCTGGTCGTAAAGATCTTTCCTTCGATGGGGTTTGTTCACATGAGTGAGTGAGTGAGTTTCTTCTGGTATGCTTTGTTTCTTGTCGCGTGTTTCATTAATTCTCTCAATGTTATGGATTCGAGAGTGTAAAAATTTCTGAGATTTATCAGTGATGATGTGTTGAAACAGATTCTTGTTAAGCTAATATTATCTTTCTTGTTTCTTCTGTATATATATTCTTCTCCTTGATCGTCATTATTGCCACTTTTTCTTGCTCGTTCTTATTATACCAATGGATGTTACAACAATTCTTCACTTATAACATTGCCCCACTCTAAAATTTATTCAATTGCAACCTTTGATTCAATATGTTCAATTCAATAACCTTGCTGAATATGTTGGTTCATTTTGTTTTACAAAACGAAGTGGACACCATTTCACTTATAATCCTATTGCACAGTGTATCAATTTTCCAAAAGAAAAAAAAAGTGTGAAACCAAGTAACCAACTCGTTTTTGAAATCTGAAATTCCCTGTATTCGGTTTCAAATAACCACCATCTAAGTAAACCAAGATCCACACTTTAAAGATTGAGTTTTAGACCACAATATAGTTGTGGGCCATTTTGCAAATTTCTCCTTCTTTTAAATTCTCAATTTGAAAAATTGATCATTGAGTATATATGGAATATAATGAAGAAAAATATGGAAGAAAATTAACAGCTGTAACCTTGAGATCTGACAAGAAATAAAGAGAGGGGACCATTCTCTAAAGGTGACAACCTTTTCCCCCATTTTGGTTCCATCATTTTCTTACATTTTGATGTCCTTTTTATAATTGAGTTCATGTCTTCTTCAACATTCCCCCTTTAACTCACAAAATAATAGAGTTTACTTTTAATCTCGTTAATATTTAACACAACCAGATTCATCATGAGTTACATATGCAACCATACTCATGCATTTGAAACAAGGTGAAAATGAAGTAAAAATAAATAGACTCAATTGATATGATTCAAGTGATCAAACATTTGATAAAGAGACTCAGGCTTTTCTATCTTCTTTTTGCTGTAATTTACTTTAGCATGTCTAGCCACTACTTCCACCATCTCATCTTATCATATCACATGTGAAGTGTTGCTTCTTTATAGACCAACTCCATAAGAGGGAGCCCATAGTCTTGAATCTTCAACGAAATTCCGCAATCCCGATAGTTTTATTAATTAGCAACTAAAAAAATTATAGATAAAAATCGCATAATTATTCCATAAGAAAGGAACTTACTCTTGTCCCCACTTCCTTAATTTGGACCAACAAGGGTGTCTTCATGTACTAATCTAATATCATACTCCTTTTTACTCATTAAAGACTATATCACTCTCAAGTTTGGTGGATCTCTAACACCCTTATTAAAGAAAGTATTAAAAGACATTAATTCACACTAGACATCAAATTCTCTTTTGCTCCTTTACACAATATACTATTGAATTCTAGTAGACAGTAGTAATTTTTTCCGATTTACCAAAGCTCATACCAAGTTTCGGAACTTGCATCAGCTGAACAAATTAAATTAATATTTAAAAGAGATTTGTTTTGTCTTTTCTTGATTTTGGTATAAACCCATCATTCTAAATCCTAAATTCCAAAAGAAGAAACACAAGCAAACTTTGTGTATTGAAAATGACCTCTTCATCTATGAGGGCCAAAAGAAGAGACTAAGAAGCACAAGAGGAAGTCTAAGAAACAAAACAAACCAAAATAAAATATTTATTGAGGAAAGCATTAAACCCACATGGGAATAAAGGGCAAAGCTTACGACTTTAGCTTCAAGTGGGGTTAAAGGTTTCCAACACAAGAACATAAGGAATTGACAATTAATTAATAGTCTATCGAACAACAAGTACAAATATACTTCTTGATAAAAAAAAATACAAGAAACAAGATGTCAGCTCATGTAACACCATAAAAATACAATTATGCTTACATAAACTTTTCTAATTGACACAACAAGATTTTAAATTAACAAATGCCTGAACTTTAGAAGAAGAACCTGAAACTGTTGATCAGATCTGCTTCTCACTTCTCTTATTTCAATAACCAAAACGCACAAAAACAAGAACACGTCCCCTATTCCACGCATTTGAGGTTCCCTGAAAAACGTTAACAATAATGCAAGTTATCAATTTGATGAATGGTAGCACTATAAAGAACAAGAGTTTCATAAAAGAAAACTCGAACCTGGAATATGAAAAGAAACCGTTTGTGTTGCACAAATCTTTTGTGTGTGTTTTGGATCTTGTTTAATGGCGAGAATCAGATGAAGCAGACGACGGTTTGTTGTCTTGTTCTCCCTGAAACCGTGGTGGTATACGAAAACCAGAGAATTCACCATTTGAAGTGAACGCAATACCTTGAATCGTTGATTGGTGATAATGATGAAGATCGTCATTAGTAATGGATTGACGATGATGATGATGATGATGATGATGATGATGGTGAGGATCAAACCAAGCACGAATCATAGGTGTGTTAATGGACTGAAGGGAACCCCTTTGAGATGAAATCTGACTTTGGTTAAAAACTGGCTGAAACAACGGAGGAGAAGCTAACACAAACCCTCTTCCGAGTTCCGATGAGTGATGATTCTGTTGCGAGTGGTGATCCCAGCTTGATGTTACTGTGTCAAATCTTAATGGATTAGTGCTTTGGCCTGAGAAGAGATCATCATGCTCTGTTTGAAAAGATTGAAGCGAGAGACGAAGGTCTTGGCTTTGTGTATTTGACAGTGGCTGTGGCTGATGATGTTGTTGTTGATGATGATGAAAGTTCTGTTGCGTTGAAGCTACCGGAAAGAACGATTTTATTGTATCTGAGTCCATTGACTGTGGAAGAAAACTCAGTTCGTTATCTTCTTCTCTGTTTTGCCTCTGATGATGATGCTCTGTTTCTTCTCCGGTGGATATAGAACCACCGCCGCGGATTCCAACATTGAAAGGAAGAATTAGCTCTTCATGTAGCGGCGGAGGAAAAGATAAAGTTTTGATTTTTGTGGATTTAACGTGAGAGAGTGTATCAGTAGGATTCCAAGGAGGAAGCTTTTCAAGATCATCAATGGCGGATTTAGCTTTTTTAAGAAGCCAATCAACAGCTTTACTTGGACGATCAAAGCCAAGTCTATCTTGAACATCATAGAATTGAATCGCCGTCGGAGCTGAAAGTCTCACGCGCCGGTCACGTGGTCCTTTAGCCGTACATACTTTACTATGCCTGTCTTTTCTTCCTGTTGACCTAACAATGTGACCTCCTTCTACCTCCACGATTTCTCCACAACCACCGTTCTCCTCCGCCGCCGTAAACGCTGATTGGAGGTGTCTCATCGGGGGCGACGATGAAGCTATTAGATGGTCGTGGTGGTGCTTATCTGCCATTGATTGAGGAAATTCAAGGTCGTTGGTTATGGTGGTGGAATCCAGAGTCTCTTGATTTTTTTTTTTTTCTTTTTTTTTGGGGTTTGGGAAGAGAGGGAAATGGTTAAAGGAAGAGTGTTTGTGTGTCTGGTCATAAACAGAGCAACTCTGTGAAGTGATCTCATCACTGGGCTTATTTTGTTATTGACTAATTCATTATGAAATTATCTTACATCACAATTTGTTAATTGTATTTAAATCTACTCTATAGTTACAGAGCACAGTGAATAATAGAGTTTATGTTAACTGTTAAACAGTCCGTTTGAAATTAGCTTAACCTTTCCACAGCTAATTGAACTCTATATATATTTGATTTAAAACACTAAGTTGTTTGTAAACTACCAACTTAAAGATCATTCTGGTTTAGAAAATAGTATTTTAAACATAACTTTTGAGATATTAAAGCTTTCTAGTTGTTTGATTTCACCATCTATTGGAGTGTTGGAGACACTAATAATTGGGTCGGCAGTTTAAACTATTTTTTCACAGTTTAAACTATATAGGCTCTCTCTATAGACAAAACCATCAATAATAAAAATGTATCAGGTCTTCAAGCGCAGATAGATCAAATATTTCCAACTCTAGCAATAAAATGGAATGCCAAGTGCTTCATAATGAACTGGTACACATACACTTGTCTCAGCACCTTGGCATGTGGAGTTCAACTCCATCTTCCTTCAAAGCGAATACTTTCTTTCTTCAAAGTGAGGATTATGGGCCAAATTGATCAGTCTATGGTTGCCCACAGATGGACAAACTTTAAAAAAATGGGATTCAGTGATGTTAGTGTTTGAATTAGTCTTATTTTAACATAAAACTTTTTGGTTTTACTCAGTTTCTTAAGTTACTTGATAAGAGTTTGTTGTTCCTCGAGGCTGTGGGCCCTACTGAATGGTTTGTCATTCTTAAAGAAAGTTAAAGAGTGTTCATTTACTTCATTATACCTTCTTGCTATGGGGTCTCAATTTCACAACAATTGGTATGAAAGCTTTGAAAGCTAAAAGCAGCAAAAAATAGTATTGTATTTGTGCAACAACTGTTGTGTTATAGAATTATAGGATTAAGATCGTGATGGCAAGCGAAAACATTTGCATACATGTTGAGCTTCCGGGCTTCAATAGTCATTTTGAATATTAGTTTATGTCAATGGACAAGTTTGATTCAATCCAAAAGAAAGTATTGGGATTTGATGGTGAATGATTTTTCAAACACTCTTGAATGCTACTACAAAAGTGAGTGTACTGAAATTCAATAGTCAAAAGATTAAGAAACTATTTATACCAAACGGTTAGTCACACTAATTTGTAAAACTATCCTTGAAAAGGACACTGCAAAGCATATATATGAGAATACACGAAGAAGTATGAGGGAATTACAATCATGAAGCGTTCTCAATGTCAAGCTTTACGGGAAGAGTATAGAACTCAAGAGATAAATATTTTTTTTTGTTAAAAAAAATGTTTCACAAGACTTTTCAAGGGTAATGCCGTAATGGCAACGACAATCAACATACGAATTCTTGGTGAAAACATATAAGAAATTTTTTTTTTTTTTGTGGTGGAGAAGATCCTTCGGTCAATGATAGAGAAGCTCTACTATATATCGTTTGTTCTATTGAAGAATCCAACGACCTTGACAATACGTCTATAGAAGACTTGGATGCTTTTTTTGTTTGTTAATGAGCATAAACTCAATTCATACTCAAAAGAAGACCAAACAACTTTGAAAGTTGCAAAATTTGTTTTTAATAATTTTTAACGGTTAGTGATTAAACAGAAATTGTTTTGATTCGTCTACTATCCAATGCTTCAAATGCAAGTGCCATGTATGATGGATGAAGTTGTTCATGCTTTAATTTCTATTCCATATGTGATCGATACTGAACGTTTTATATGTGATTCGTGTGGAGCTTGAGAAGAAGAAATTGAAGAAGAGATTTACATGTGATCGAAGAAGACTTATATGTGTTCATTCATTTGGGAAATAGTTCAGGACAACTTGCATTTGCAAATGTTCTATCATCATTCCCTTTTTCTCATAATTGTCTATATAACCTTATTGAAATCACAACACATGAGCCACATATATGTTCAATCATCTATTGGAACACATTCCACCGAGTTTATCCCCAAAAGTATGACAATGATTATTCTAAAATTTCATATATATATATTGAACTATGCAGAATTTTGAAAGATACCAAGGATTTATGTAATTTTTGGCCATTTTCTTGTCCTTAAGTATACTATAATTTGTCTTTCCAAGCACTTATCCATGATACACCGACCATGTACTATATTATCATTAAATACCCGTATTCATACGAACTTGCATGATAATGTATTTGGTGTCGTATTCTTGAAATAAAGATAAATGCACAAAAATATGACGTAGAGCGATATGAAGGAGAATATACCATTTAGTGGCTTCTTGTACGTACTTCGAGCGCATGTCTGTCTGTCTGTCTGTAAGGTATACACTTCTCCTTAGTCCCCGTCACTTTCCTTACAGTCATTCCCACTGATCCTCTTTAAGTTATTTTATGATATTTATCTTCTTCTTTTTTTTTTTGTCAACTTGTTGGTTTGATTTTGTTTTTCCATTTTTATTTTGTAATTAAATAAATAAAACTATTGTCAAAGACTCAAATCAAAAGTCATATAATTTCTTCGTCCTCTCCCTTTCAATATTATCAGTTTGTTTGGAAATTTTATTTGTCTTTTCCGGGGTAAATTAATAATAGTATATATATATATATTTGTTTCTTTGTCAGTTTTACCAAAACAAAATAAAAAATGGGAGAGTTGAAGGCCTAACAATGCATCTTCTAACGTGATGGTCTTAATTAGTCTAAAATTAAACTTTCATTTGAGAGAGGAAGACATATTACTATAGTTAATGTGTTAATGCTGTAATGATACATGCTACGGTTTAGCACACATCTAAATTCTGAATATTTAGTTCATATAAATTTAAATTAAAACGAGATGAACTTATTAAGTATTATTAGGGTCTTATATAAATTAATATAATCTATAAGTACACTTGAGAATTAAGAATATATGCTGACAATTATATTAGATGGAGGCATATTATGGTTTACGTGAAAGTAGGTATGGAAAGGACCAAGACGAATGTGGATTCAATAATCAGTTTTGCAATTCTAGTGTAAAAGAAAAGACAAATGATGAACGATAATAAATTTGAATGTTAATATTTAAAAGAGAAAGGTCGATCGTTTACTTTAGTTTTCTTGTACCTTTTTCTCGAGCGATAAGATATTTTGTTACTTTTATGCAAATGTAAAAATAATTGTAATAAAGTTAAAAGAACCAAAAAAAAAAAAAGGAAAAGAGAAGGCACAAGAGATGAAACTTGTGTTACCAAACCAGTTTTGGGAAGAGTAATCTGAGTCTAAGAATGAGAGACAGGAGCAAGTTTTTATCATTGAAGAATTTTAGGGTATCATAATCTAATTTTTGAATCTGATTCAGAAGTTCTCTTTCAAGTTTTTCATGATTTAACCGTGTGGCATGGTCTTCAACCGTATTGAAGCGGATTCACCAGCATGCTTATACATTATTGTACTATGTTCCGTGGTTAAACAACATTGTACCGATGTTCTTGTAGACCCCCAAGAAAATAGAGATGTTACTTTGAGTTTACGAATGGATGAATGTGTTGATGTTGTGATAATGGGGGAAAACAAATAATCAGCATTTGGTTCTTGAAAATATGAGCCAAATTAAAAGCCTATAAAACATTTTATTAGCTTGAAAAAACTAAGAAAAAAATGGAGATACCTATGGCTAAGGATTGACATACAAACCACTCTAAATCAAAATCTGTAAATATATTTGGACTGGTTAATTTGTGGAAATCTCAAACCAAACAAAAACTAAACTGAATCTTTGGGCGAAGAAACTAAATAATCATTACTTATTTGACCAAAAGCCAAAAACAATCTAAGATAATGTCATAAAAGTTACCGTTTTGTTGTATTATCCAAAATATCGAAACGGTTAAATAACCAAAACTTTTGCTTCTCAATCTTAGTTTATTTTTGTCAAATGCCCATGCAGACCAGCTTGGTCTGTAAAATTTCAATAAACCTCAAAAGATAACTGTAAACTCAGAAAGACAGAGTGTATGGTAACAAGGAGGCAGCATAAAGAAGAACCAACCACAATTATGATCTCTTGTTCACAAAAAGAAAAAGGTTGCATGGTTCCAAAAGGAAAAAAGAATCATAACTTTGACATGTTACAGTTTCTCTTGTGTTTGGGATGAACCAAGGAGCCTTATGGTTTACTAATGGAGGCACAAACATGGATTTTATTGATGCAACTCAATGAAGGAGGTGGCAACTCTTAACCGGAAAATTGGAAAAAGATCCGAGTCAACTCGGTTTGAATTATTGGTTGGCAAACTTAACTCCCTTCTCAATGGAAGATTTGAGTTCTGGCTTCAAAGCTTCCAAGCCTTCCTTCTCAAAGTCTGAGAGTGGCCCCAAGTCAAGAACCTCCTCCACGCCATTCTTCCCCAACCTCACCTGAATTATAAACAAACCCACGCATTTATCAACTGAGTTATGAGACCATGGTATGCACATCGTGTGTTTGATTGATTATAAATTTTGAGGATCACCTTAGAAGCAAAGAAAGGAAGCTCAGTGATTGTGGATTGCACGTATGAGCACTCAACGACATCTGGAACACCGTTGAGTCCTTTCAAGCATGCATCAGCAAATAGTGCTCCAGCATAGCTGAGACAATGATCAGATATACAGAAGTAATGTAGATTCAAGAAAACTTTCCAAAGAAAAGTGAGACCAATTATAAAAAGACCAACACAATACTTACGCCATTGACAATGTAGCTGAACCTTTTCCTGCTTTCGCCTCTACAACTTCTGTACCTCCATCTTGGGTACGCTTTGTGAGGGCAGTGAGTACGTCACCTGATAAGTTGGCTTGAGGGGTGGCCTACATATTTACAAACAGAAAATTTGAGTCGAACAGATCTAAATCGCAGTCGTAAGCAATAAGACATTCAAACACAGTCTGAGTAGAGAGGTAACCTGAGAGAAGAGAGGGAGAATTGTAACCCCAGCATGACCACCAATCACAGGGACATTAACTTCTGCAGACACAACAAGCATTCAAAGTAACAAACATCAGGCTTAGCAATAAATTTTTCTTTTGGACAAGGCAACTTAAGAGCTAAAATGGTAAGACAACATCCTTGAGAGGAAAAGGCATGTACACAAACCTGCAACGGGGACATTAGCCTTTCCAGCATAGAAAGTCTTAGCCCTAACAACGTCAAGTGTGGTAACACCAAACAATTTCTTCTCATCGTACATACCAGCCTTCTTAAAGATCTCTGCAGCAATTGGAACAGTAGAGTTCACAGGGTTGCTGATCATGTTAATAAGTGCCTGAATCAAACAAAACAAAACAAAACAAAACAAAAGAGCAACTCTAAAGTCAGTCATTTGATAAAGAAAAAAATGGACATTGGATACATAAAAACAGCAATTATTGGAGAAGCAAGGCAAACTCATAGTCTTGGAAATAGTGAATCTATAAACTCTGAAATGCATAATAAAAGGCTTACATGTGGGCAGTACTTGGCGATGGCAGAGCAAAGGTTCTTGACAATTCCAGCATTAATGTTGAAAAGATCGTCACGGGTCATACCAGGCTTCCTGGGTACACCAGCTGGAATGATAACGAGATCAGCTCCTTCCAGAGCTTTGGCCAAGTTATCATCACCCATGTATCCAACAACCTATAAATCGCACACGAATAACCTTATCAAGTAAGAAAATTTTCGATGTATAGTGAATCTAATGAGCTAATAAGATAGATTTCAGGAAAACGAGAGAGTAAAAAGTTTGGAGGAGGAAGCAATTGAAGTTTAAAAAAAAAAGATGAGGGGATTGTAAATACATCAGATCTGGTGTTGATGTGACCGACATCAGCAGCAACTCCAGGAGTGTTAGCGATATCGTAGAGGGAAAGAGAAGAGACAAGAGGGTTAAGCTTCATGAGGAGAGCAAGAGGCTGACCAATTCCACCGGCGGCACCAAGGATGGCGACTTTTCTTTCGGGGACGGATCCGGAGGAGAAGCTACGGCGGATAACGGCATGCTTGGCGGAGGAAGAAGATCGGACGAGCATAGATCTGAACATTTTGAGAAGAAATCTAGGGTTTGAGAAGAACCAATCTCCGAGAGAGATGCTCTTTTTAATATGTTTATGTGGTGAGGTGAAGCTGGCTGGCGATACACTCGAGAATTGTCTATCAGATATAACTCCTCTTTACTTTTTATATGCTTTCAGATCTTTTCCCCATTTTTTTTTTTTTTGCTTTTAATTTTGTTTCATTTTATTTTAGGAAAATGTCTATACATTTCGTAAATTTAGGTTTTTTTTTTACGTCCGAAAATTTATAGTTTTTCACCTTTTATAATGTATTCATAAGGATTTTATTGTCTTCTGATTTAATTCCTTTTGGCATCGACCCAATTTTTCTACTTATTTCTGAATATTCAAGAAAATTAACCCATACATGATAGATATAGATAAGGTCATTACAGGGATGACACGAACTCATAAGGGAGAGATCCACTTTTAGGTTAAAGAGAACCTCTTACATTCACATTTTGAAAGAAATATGAAAGGCAAGATTTTCAACGATTACAATGATTTATTTGTTTGGCTCTATTTGTTCTTTTGATAAAAATGGCTAAATTATGTAATTCCAATTAGAAACATACAAACTGATAGCTATACACATCTTCTGTTACATGGTAAAAAAAATTGTCGTCGCCCTCACACTGACCAAAGTCATATTGCCGCTCTTCCTCGGTTGGGTCACACCGGCAAATAGCCCAATAAAAGGAGGAAATAAGTAAAACAAAAGAACAAGTGGTCACAAGTTAGTGTCTGAAGGGATTATTCCTAACAATGAAACAAAGACTAGTCTGTTTGTGGACAAGAAGCGAGATCAGATCAAAGTCATTGTCCAGGACCAGAGAATATTTAAACACATCTTTGTAAAATGAGGCCAGATGCAACAACTATCAAATATCACAAGCCATGGGGATATACCCAAAAAAAGCCGTTTTCAGAGAGTCTACGTCTCTGACAGGACAAAACTCACAAAGATCCAGGTAAAATAACTCTTCTTTACACCACAAAGAATCATATAGATTTATTATCATCCGAAAGCAGAGTTTTTGTCAAATAATGGCAACATCACATCAGATAACAAGAAACACACACTCTTCAACATTCACTCTGCAAGAAATTTCAATCATGTCTGTTTTTGACATCAATAGACAATATAGCTTAGAAAAGTTGGAAATAAATATAATTTGTTCAGTTCATAATATCAAGCTGCCAGTTCAGCACTTCTTAACCTATGAATCAACCAATCATATGTTATTCACAAAGCAAATCTTCTAGTGCCACTTTATAAATGGCAAGTAAAAGATTTACAGACTAGTTACTAAGTTGTAGCAAAGATTCACAAGGGTAAAGGAAAATTAAGCAGTAAACAAAATATTAAGGAAAAATACACCAATATTATTGAAAACTCACTACTCTGACAAACAAAACCAATCTGCCGAGCATGTCTACGAAAAAAATACAGATGATTTTCTAGACTATTGAGTCATAAAGCAAACTAGGCATTTCATAGGCCAAGGCACATTCAGATCAAGTGCAGAGAGAGAGAGAGAGAGAGAGAGAGAGATCAAAGCAGTAATACATTCATCAATCCAGAGATTTTAAAGAGGCTGCAATCAGCTAATCACCATAAGCACAAAAAGCATCTTCGCCCTGTCAAAAACCTGAGTCAAACATCCATTCACAGCTCAATTTGGTCATTAGCATTAACAAACAAGTTACTTCAAAAACAAATACTAATTTTTTGGCAGAAAACAAGAACTCCCCAAGCAACGTATGGAGCCAATGGCAAATGTAGTGCACCCAGGCATATTGAAAAGAAAATACGAGAGGAAGATACACTCAAATGATGATTATGATGATGACTGCTATCAGACAAACGTGTTTGATATTTATACAAAGGAAAACCAAAGAAACAATGTACTAGTGCCTAGTATAATTGTAATTAACCCAGCTATTCACCAGAAAAGGGCTCAAGGTGCGACTTTTCAGGTTATATGTTTGCAGTAAAAAGGTAAATACATGAATCCATGCTAGGAACAAGGAGATACTCACTCAGTCAGGCATCGCATCAAGTAGCAAATATCACTAAACACAAGAAATAAGCTTAAATCAGACACATCAAAGGAAAAAACAGGAGATTTTCTACAAAACAACTAGTCACAGTAACAGGCAGACATCCTATGTAAAAACAAGTGAAATGCAACGACTATGCTCATGCAGCCAAAAAAAACTCTAGCACTAGCAAGGTAAAGTAAAAAGAATAATTCAATAGAAGGAATAACCATCTCACCGTTTAATAATTTGGTGGAACATTGGGGTACCCCATTGCTCCAAGGGGAACCCTTGGCACTGGAGAGGAACCAACAGGCTGGTGATGCTGTCCAGGATATGCTGAAGCTGATGAATGGCCGTAGTGGGCACTCTCAGGATACCCACCACCAGACATCGAACTTGGTGGCATTCTATACGGACCACTTCCAGTACCAGGCCCACCATAACCACCACCAGCACCACCCATTGATCCCGCACCAAGACTACTATAACCCCCAGATCCCGCACCACCATATCCACTGTAGTGACCACCATATGCACCTCCATATCCACCTGCTCCAGCAGCAGAAGCAACACCCATAGAAGATGGTGTGGAATGATGCGGTGCTTGTCCTCCTGAATACCCACTGTAACCACCCAACCCACCAGGTCCACCGTGACCAGCAGCTGTAGCATAAGGTCCAGGAGGAGGAACCATACCCATTCCATCACCATGACCATGTCCAACCCCAGCACCACTATCTTGAACTGGTGGCTTTCCTTTCTTACCATCAATAGCCAATTTACAATGCAAATTCTTTCCATCGACAACTTTAATAGGTTCAGCAAGAGCAGCTTGAGCACCTTCAGCAGTCTTATAAACAAACAAAGCAAATCCCCTTGATTTACCAGTAACCTTATCAAACCCTAAAGGACCTTCCTCAATATCTCCATAAGCCAAAAACTGATTCAATAACCTATCCGCCGGCATATCAAAGGGAACATTCGCCACATAGATCTTCCTCATCGATATATCTGAAACATGTGAATTCGTCGTACCCTGATTCCCAGCGGCCGCGAGCTGCGTGACAGTCACGCGCCCATCAATCTTCTTAGACGGCTCTTTTAAAGCAAGCAGAGCTCCGTCAACATGTTTAAAAGTCACGAAACCATAACCTTTGGATTTCGCGGTAACCTTATCGAGAATCACAATAGCTTCTTCTAGATCTCCGTAGCTGGAGAAAAGCGAACGAAGACCTTCCGTCGTCGTCTCCGCCGCGAGACCACGGATGAACAACTTCCTCTGAGAGATATCGGAATCGGCGGTTGCTCGTACATAGTCCAACACATCTGGATGCCGTACAATAGCTTCTTGCAAGATATCGAGAAGCTGATCAGTAGAGAATCGTTCGATAATCTTCCTGGCGTCTTGTGGCATCAATCGAGATGAAACAGCGCCAATGACTCCATCGTTTATCATCCCTATTCCATTCTCATCGAGCTTTCGCTTCTTCATCATATCCATGATTGACGATTTCTTCGAAGAAACGATACCTTTCGCCTAAAATCTTTAACCCTAGTTGAGCTTCTGAGAGAGCGGAACACCAAGGGTTGCAAATAAACACAAATTAATCGAGAAAAAGGAGGTCGGGGATATAAATAAGAACGATGAGCCCAAACTGGGTTTAACTAGGCCCAAATATTACAAGTTAAGCTATGAATGAAGATGAGGCCCATTTATGGCCCATTATTGTTCCTTAATCTTCCTTATCTGGTTCTCTCGCTCTCTCTTTCTCACTTTGACGTCTGCACTCTTCTTCTTCATCAATGGCTTCAGCCGGAAATGTTCCTTATCGTTTGAGAAAGCGATAAAATTGAGCGGGAATATTGTAATATTATTTCTCCTGTCCTTCTCCGTCTCGAAATGTCACTACATTTGTGAGTGCTTCTGCTTTCTCTTCAAATCATATAGTAATTTGAAATTAGCTGCGAAATATAGGAAACAAAGAGAAATTACTTCTAATTTAAGAAAAATTTAGATAATTTATTTGTGATTTGATGGATTTGTGTAGAGATTCATTGATTTATCCTTCGTTAAATTTCTTCGACCTATTTTTGATTAGATTTCGAAATATTTTGCAGAAGGGTATCAATGGAGATGAGATACACATTTCAATCAATTCGTAATCCAATCCGATGCGCTTGGTGGTTCCCAAATGCAGTTCATTGGAATCTCAAAGGACCAATCATTTTGAGAATATCCAGTTCACTTGCTTCTTTGGATTCTATCAGACAATTGGAGTTGAAATCTATTGCTACTGTAGGGTCTTCATTGTACAATTTGTTTGAGATTGATAGCAAAGAATGCAATTTAAGTCTTTTAGAGGTGAAGGCTATGGACAAAGATACTGAAGCTGATAGTTTAGTCTCAGAGGATAATCTCAGTAATAAGAAGAGGAAAGGAGAAGGAAGATTGGTTTAGCAAATAAAGGAAAGGTTCCATGGAACTAAGGAAGGAAACACAGTGAAGGTAATGAGAGTGAGAGTTAGAGAGATATCGCTAAGTGAGTTTGATCAACATCTTAACAGATACTCGAAGACGAATCAAGAAGAGAACAATTGAAGCTTTGAGAAATCCCAAGGTGAAGTCAAGTAAGATTCAATGCAATTCAGGAACATTTTCTTGTGTACATCTTCTATTGTTTACAGTGAGATCCTTTATGATGTGAAAGAAGAAAACTTATTAGGCAAATTTTCTCGGGTTGTGTTTCTGCTTAAGTGAAACAAGTTAAAATCTTTTTTGTCTTTAATATCTTTTAGGTTCGGAAGATGATGTATGATCATCAACAACCACACAGGTAGATTTGTGAAATAATAAATGTAGATACATCACTATGAACGAGAAGCATAAAAAGAAAAGCTAAGTTTGTCTCTTGCAGTGATGAAACCAAGAAGAAGATAAGAGCTTCTGTGAAACAAGTTTGGGCAGAACGGTCAAGATCAAAGCGATTAAAGGAGAAGTTCACTTCATCGTGGTCAGAAAACATTGAAGAAGCTGCAAGGAAAGGAGGAAGTGGCGAAGTAGACCTCAAGTGGGACAGCTATGAAAGAATAAAACAAGATCTTTCATCTGAGAAGCTTCAGTTAGCCGAAGAGAAAGCAAGAACAAAGGAACACACCAAGATGTTAGCAAAAGAAGCTGCGCAAGCCAGGTCTGAGAAAATGAGGATACTTGCAGAAAGAAAGAAAGAAAGAAAGCGAAGACAAAAGACCTAAGAGAAGGAAAGATCCGAAGACCAAGGCAGAATGCCACCGCTGCCTCACGTTCTAGACTGAAAAAGAGACGAACGAAGGTAAAAAACAAAAGCTACTTCTTTGATGTGTCTGACATAAGTAGAAACCCAATTGATGATTCTTTGGTTTGAATAAATGTCTTGTCAGATTCGCAAGAAGAAAACAACTCTTGGTAAAATCACTATTGGAAAAGATAGGGTAGTTTCAGTTGCTGCTAAACTGGAGAAACTGGATTTGGAAATTATAAGGAAAGAGAGAACAAGAGGAAATATCTCACTTGCTGATCAGATCCAAGCTGCTAAGAACCAACAAGGAAATGATGTTTTATCGAGTTTGGTCTTTTTGCCATGAGATCTATGGATTTTGATTAACTCTTTTCAGTTGTTAGTATATAGAGCTGTCTCTGTACTTCTTGTGTCACTATATACAGAAATAAAAAGTTCGAAGGATTGACTTGAGGATATAATAAATACACCAATTATTAAATAAACCGACTGCTACATTTATTAGCTCATAAAGAAGTTAATTAGACTAACTCTCCCTCTCTCACAGAAAAGAAAAGTGACAACTGAAGAGCAATGCTCACAATAGTTTCAGCTCAGTGTTGAACAGCTCCTATATATGTAACCCAAGATAGTTCCAACTACTTAACCATGGTACTAGCCCTATTGGGTGGGTATGGCTGCTGCTGCATTCCACCACCCTGACCTTGTTGTTATTGTCCACCATTCTGCTTGTAGTTTCCAGACCATCCTCCATTCATGTTCGGTGGTGGTGGTCCCTGATAGTTCTGACCCATGTTTGGTGGTGGAAGAGGTCCTCTGTAGTTGTGGTTCATGTTTGTCGGTGGCATGTTAGGGTTGTTTCCCATATGAGGCGGTGGAGAGCCTCCCATACCCTGGTTTTGAGGTGGACCTCTATTATAACTCATGTCTTGGTTTCTCCTAACATTCTCTCTTCTCCTCTTATAATTCTTGCTTCTATCCGAGCTACGAGACCCATTTTTTTTTTCTGTTTTCTCATTTGCTCTAGAATTGTTCCGTTTTCACTCTTCATGATTGGCTCAGATGGCGACAACATGTATGGGCTTCATCAACTTCAGGCCCACTTCATTTTCGACTTCATGATTTTCGTAATGAGTTTTGTATAGGTTTCCTGCCTTTTAAAAAAAATATTAAAAGATAATGAATTAGATAAAACAAGTTCACCAATAAGACAAACATTTCACAGTCAAATTTTCAGCTCACCCGAACTTGAGAATCTCCGGAAGAAACCAAATCCTTTTTTTTGTTTAACTTGTTATTCTTGCTCCTCTGCACATTCCCAAGAATGATAATTAATTTATAATAATATAAAAAAAATACAAAAGGCAAGTTCGGAATTATGAATTATCTTTAATTTTAAGTCATAGTCAAATGTGTCTACCGTTTTCAGGGAAGGCAAGCTATTAAAGTCTTGAAGCTTGTGAATGTTTGAATAATAAAGGAGGTTCCTTAAAGTTTGGTGTGTTAGTTCATCTTCTCTACCATTTATTCTTTCACTTAATCTGATTTCTTTTATCTCATAAAGTTTTGATGCTTTCTTTTTTCCTCTATCTCTCTTAGATGGAATTACCGGTGAAAAATCTCTTTCCCGGTGGCCGGAAAATCTCTTATATATTAGAAACCAAGAATCTATCATATAGAATATGCGGAAACATTCCAAAATCTTCCATTTTATGTGGTTTGTTGAGTGAGAAAGAAGATAAGGTTATCTTAAAGGATGTTTCTTGTCAAGCAAGATCCTCGGAGCTCACTGCTATTGCGGGTCCTAGTGGGGCCGGGAAAACCACGTTGCTGGAGATTCTCGCTGGAAAATTTTCTCATGGAAAAGTTTCAGGGCAGGTGCTGGTCAATGGTATGCCTATGGATGGACCTGAGTATAGGAGGATTTCAGGGTTTGTGCCACAAGAAGATGCTCTGTTTCCGTTTCTTACGGTGCAAGAAACACTCACGTACAGTGCACTCTTGAGGCTGAAGACGAAGAGGAAAGAGGCGGCTGCTAAGGTGAAGAGGCTGATTCAAGAACTCGGTCTTGAACATGTTGCAGATTCGAGGATAGGTCAAGGATCAAGATCTGGGATCTCTGGAGGAGAAAGAAGAAGAGTTTCTATTGGGGTTGAACTTGTTCATGATCCAAATGTTATATTGATCGATGAGCCAACCTCTGGTTTGGATTCGGCGTCGGCTCTTCAAGTTGTTATGCTTCTCAAAGATATGACAGTTAAACAAGGTAAAACCATTGTCCTGACGATTCATCAGCCCGGTTTTCGCATACTCGAGCAGATAGACCGGATAGTGTTGCTCTCTAATGGGCTGGTTGTTCAAAATGGATCGGTTAGTAGCCTTTATCAGAAGATTAAGTTCTCCGGTCACCAGATTCCGCGGCGTGTAAATGTCTTGGAGTACGCAATTGATATTGCAGCGAGTCTTGAACCGATCAAAACCCAGAGTTGCAGAGAAATCTCATGTTATGGTCTTAGCAAAACATGGAAAAGTTGCTACAACAATGCAGAAAGAGAGTTTCATCAATCTGATTCTCACAGCAACTCAGTGTTAGAGGAAGTACACATACTCGGGCAACGTTCTTGCAAGAACATCTTCAGAACCAAGCAATTGTTCACAACAAGAGCTTTACAAGCCTCCATAGCCGGTCTAATACTCGGGTCGATATACTTGAATGTGGGAGATCAAAATCAAGAAGCGAAAGTATTGCGAACAGGGTTTTTCGCCTTTACACTCACTTTCCTACTATCTTCCACAACAGAGGGACTTCCAATTTTCTTGCAAGACCGGAGAATCTTAATGAGAGAAACATCAAGAAGGGCTTACAGAGTTTTGTCTTACGTTTTAGCAGATACCCTCATCTTCATTCCCTTCCTATTGATCATAAGTATGCTCTTTGCTACACCGGTTTATTGGCTGGTCGGTCTCAGAAGAGAGCTTGACGGGTTCGTTTACTTCTCATTGGTGATCTGGATTGTTCTTCTCATGTCAAACTCTTTTGTTGCATGTTTTAGTGCTCTTGTCCCAAACTTTATCATGGGGACATCAGTGATCTCAGGTCTCATGGGATCTTTCTTCCTTTTTTCTGGGTATTTCATCGCAAAGGAGAGGATTCCAGTTTACTGGGAGTTCATGCATTATCTCAGCCTCTTCAAATATCCATTTGAATGTCTGATGATCAATGAGTATCGAGGAGACTTGTTCTTAAAGCAACAAGACCTTAAGGAGTCTCAGAAATGGAGCAATCTTGGTATCATGGCAAGTTTCATCGTCGGGTACAGAGTCCTTGGATTCTTCATCTTATGGTACAGATGTTACAGAACTAGAAGCTAGCTTAATAACAACAGTCTGCAGATTTAATTCAATTTGTTTCGTAATTTTAAAAGAAATTATATTCTTTTTTTCGTCAGCACTTTCTTTTAGTGTTCTAAAATCGCAATGTAAAGGAAACTATATGCTTTATGATAAAACAGAGTAACCTCGTTTATTTATAAGACACTAGACGAGGTAATGTAAACATAATGTCAATAGGTAAGACTAATGGAAAAGAAATCACTAAATGCAAAAGATGAACACGATCTTATATGTCATAAAATGGGAAATAACCAAACATTAGTTGTCATGTTACATCTTGGATAGCAACATAAGTTCCTTTTGAAAGTTTTCTTTGTCATGTATGCTTACAATGGATGTTAGTAGCTGAGAACTTGTGTCTAAACCTAGTAATTATTATATATAGCATATGAATTAGTGATTAGCAACAAAATTCATTTTTATGCGACCGATTCTCTTTGCCACTAAAAATGACTTGAAATTGTGGAGAAGATCTAACTGAATGAATTTTGAAATAAATTATGATCCTAATTTTTTTCCTCGTGATATTGGAACCAAATTAAATTTGCCTCCATGCCATTTTTGCCTAAAAAGTTTTTTTATTTATTTAAATGTATCCTTTAGGATAGGATTATTAAGCATCACACTCACAGTACAAAGCTCAGCAGAACAAAGTCTCACTCATTGATAGTTTGTTTCTAAAGCCTTATTCTTATAAGTTACTCTTGTCTAAGATTCTCACCTCGCTGAGTTTACACAAGTGTTGCCTTTGCAAGCTGAAGTCCTTTCTCACGCCCGTAAAACTTCTCTACAATTGCAAGCCCAAATTCCAATGAAGTTCCTGGACCCCTGCTCGTTATGAGATTACCATCTACCACGACTCTATGCTCGATGTGACTCTGGTCCGACAGTTTGCTCCACATTCCTGGAAACGCCGTCGCCTTCTTACCCTATATAAACATCCATAAAATTGTGACTCTTCCCTTAGTTTTGACTTTCAATAACCAGTTGATAAAAAATTCATTCATGGCATTGGAAATATAGTAATGATCCTACGCATCTGAGTCTCTCTACAATGTGTATGCTATCGTGATTCCTTTCTCGCTTAGTTTGTACCTTGAGTAAACCATGTGGCTCAAAGACCAGAGCAGGAGAGGCACAAATTGCTCCATATGGTTTGTTTGATTCCGCCTGCTTCTTTAACATATTAACTAGCTTCTCTGAACTTGCAAATGCTTCAGCACCACCGAGACCACCCTGTGAATTAAAAGAAGTCCACCGTGTTTGTTGTCAATTAATCCAGCTTGCTTGACACTATTTTTTTTCTTATTTGACGAAGTTAGCACTCACAGGCAACACAATCAGATCGTATGAATTCTTTACAGCCTCATCTAGAAGCACATCTGCGACTAGCTTGACTTTGCGAGATGATACCACTTCCAAACTGTCACCAAGCGCAGCAACAACAACATTTGCTTTTGCCCGCCTCAGGACATCGATGATAGCAACCGCTTCCATTTCCTCTGAGCCATTTGCAATGGGTACAAGAATCTGAAAAGGGAAACCATAAACTCTCAGTGTATAAAAGAATATTGATTAGGAAAGTTCATCATAACAACTGTGAGCAGTTTTGCTAGTCTTTTTTTCATTTTGATATGCATCGTACAACCATATGAAGCAGCTTCCGCAACCAAATTCTCTTCCACATTACCAATATAATTAACCATCAAATAGAAACCATCTGCAAATGTTAAGGGTATAGACCCAAGCGGATAAGCAATTGAAAGTTACCTGTGGAGTACCATCGAACGACCAGTTAATTTGGTTAAGCTCGGTAATAGTATACTCTTCACCAGGGTTGGGACGCAGCACCTGATGTCAAAATGGGAAAATGCAAGTCAAAGAGGATACTGTGGAATAAACAGTAACCAAGGATAGTTGTTTCCTTGTGGAAATACGAAGTATCCTGTATCCTATGGAAAGGGGAACTTATGACAGTAATCTCCAGAGAATAGTCAATGTGCACTGGAAAGGGTAACTAGTGCTGGCTCTAACATTAGTAGGATATCTTTACAAGAGCATCAAATTAGAATCGGCTACTTAATTTCTCCTTCTTCACTTAAAACCCATCTTCTCAACAGAAATTGGTCAATAAGTTCTGTCAGTCCCCAAATTTGGAGATCAAATTACGGTTAAAAGAAGAGTCAGGAACAAGAACATACCAAGGGGGCAGAGACTTCAGCAGCTTTCTCTTTCCCAAGCAGAAGCTCCACAAGTGTGACAGAGAATTCCATGGTGGTTCCAGGCCCTCTACTAGTCACTATCTTCCCATCTATTTCAACTCTTGACTCAACAGCAGTTGCACAAGTTGCTAGTTTCTCCATAAAAACAGGGTAACATGTAGCCTGCAACCAACATACAGTATGTGATTTATACACCAAATACACAAACACAAAAAGAAAGAAAAATTCTTGGATATACTAATCACAACATACATACCTTTTTACCCTCTAGTAGTCCCCAAGTACCAAGCGCCAACGCCGGCGCACAACAAATAGCAGCGTTAAGTCGTCCATCAGTATCTTGTTTCTTAACCATACTCTCTAAAGGCTTACAGTTCTTAAGAGTCTCACCACCGGGAAGTCCTCCCTTAACCAATCACATCACCAAAAAAAAAAACATTTAGCTATCAATTTATTTAGTATATCAAATCAATATATGAAATCCATACATGCTGATATAATCTGCAGATGCACAAAAATGATCTACAACATTGTATAAACTAGCGATTTGCTTCAATCGATTCCTAAATTCTGCAATTATATGCTAAAAACGAGCCTAGATGGATCGGCGGAGAGATCAAAGACTTACAGGGAGCGTAATAAGATCGAAAACAGAGTCGGTGATCTCAGATAGAAGAGTATCGGCGACCATCTTAATTCCATGGCATGCATCAACGCCAATCTGATTCTCAACGGACGCTACCGTTACATCCGCTCCACCTCGCCGCAACACATCGATCATCACCACCGCTTCAAACGGCTCAGTGCCATGCGCCACGGGAACCAAAACCTACGGAAACCTCAGATTATCAATAAGAGATTAAAAGATCGATAGGCGTAAGAAGAAGTCGATGATTACGATTACCTTTTTAGTTGATGAAGCCATAGTTGCGGAGCTTGAGAAGGATCGTCGATTTGAACGAAGAGAGGTTCGTCTCGAAGATTGAAAAGAGGAGAAATGGAGTTTAGTGCTGAAAAAGGGAGTGACAGTAATTGGGTTTATATAGCGGTGACACAACGACGACGCCATTGACGTTTTTTTTTCTTTTTCTTAAGCATTTTGATGAGAGAAGCACCGATGAAACGAGCACTATCCTGACGTGTCTAAATATTATTGGTTAGGATTGACAATGAGCAACTTAGTCTTCACACGTCAACATAAAAGATTAGAAGAACATACAAAAAAAAAAGCACTTCGTTTGTTAACGGTGATTGAAAACGGCGTGTAGTTAGTTAAGGTGGGAACAACGTCCCGGTTCACATTTTGTTAATGCACTTGTTGTCGTTTTGATGTTAACCATAGATATTGTTAGTTCTTCACTTCTTCTCGTGCATTGATGATCTGATTTTTTGTTTAAAAAAATAAAAAATCAAATGTTACGTTGTGCAATTGTGTTGATAAACAGTTTTAATCATATTTCATAAGCTAGTGTTTTTAAATGGAGCTAAAGATAAATCTGGGACATAGTTTTTATGATGAATCAAGAGACATATGTGTCTTCACGTTGAAGCAATTTTTTTATGATTACAATACAATTTAAAGAGACATACAGTATGTGAGCCTTAACATACAATTACGGTTAGACTTGGTTCATATCTAGTTTAATTGGCGTTAATGTAATAAATGCTTATTCCATAACCTTAATTAAAAATTTAACAACTAAAATTTCCAAATTAATTAAGAACCTACCTTTAATTGCCTATCAAACAATTGATAAGTAACTAAAGCAAGTATAAATATGTGACCGGATCCGAAATATTGGATCCACCGGATCGGAGGGGAAAAAAATAATAACTGTATCGCCATTAACGAAGGTGAAGCTTTTGCCACAAAATGCCATCTCCTCGTAAGCTATTCCACGCGCGACCATCACTTGCCACGCGCCGATCAACGGCTCTTCTCATATTAACTTCACTAGCTATCGGAATCGCCGGTTTCACATTTGGACTAGCTGTGATTCTTATACCGGGTCTCCGATTAACCGGCCGTAACTGCTTAACGAACGTTGCTCCGAGGACGGTTAGAGTCGTTTGGGACGTCGCCGGAAATAGTAATGGTGTTAGTGGCGAAGGGAAGAAGAGACATAAGGTTATGGGTTTCGTTGGTATTCAAACCGGATTTGGATCCGCTGGCCGGAGACGAGCACTTAGGAAGACATGGATGCCGTCAGATCCGGAAGGACTTCGACGGTACTGATTGATTTACATTCTTTTACCATCGTTTTTTTAGTATCTATTTGAATTGATGGCAAATGAAATTTGAATTTCTCCATTTTAGGCTTCATAACATCTTTGGAATCATGAGATCACTTATAATTGGTTTGATCGATCTGGTTTTTAATAAGCAAATCTGAGAGCTCTAAGTTTATTTGGTGTGTGAAGAGTTCTTACTTCATAGAATTAATTGAAGGCAATGAAAAACTTGATCTTGATTCATATGTTGAATCAGTTGCTAATTTATTGAACTTTGATTCGCAAAATCTCACCAGATTCAAGAAGTTACTGTGTAATCAACTTAATGGCTCTTGTTTTTATGTAGTACGTTGATTCTTGGTCTGCTTGTTATGTGCAGCTTGGAAGAATCTACGGGATTGGCCATTAGGTTTGTGATAGGGAAAAGTAAAAACGAGGAGAAAATGGCTGAGCTCAGAAGGGAAATCGCAGAGTATGATGACTTTATACTGCTAGATATCGAAGAGGAGTACAGTAAGCTTCCTTACAAAACGTTAGTGAGAGTGATTTTGATTCTCTTTTCTTATCATATCTTATCTAACACTATGTGATGTAAAAAGCTCTAATTCGTGGTAGTCTTTATTTTTATTTCTTTTGTATAGTTTGGCTTTCTTCAAAGCTGCATATGCGCTTTATGATTCTGAATTCTATGTCAAAGCTGATGATGATATATACCTGAGGCCTGGTGATTATCTCTTATACTGAGCTCTGTCTTCATGAAGAAATTATGGACTTTAAAAGGAGTTCTGTTGTTTTATTCCATGTTTTTTGCACAGATCGACTCTCTCTGCTATTGGCGAAAGAGCGGAGTCACTCTCAGACGTAC
Source organism: Nasturtium officinale (assembly GCA_963854855.1). Taxonomy (NCBI): domain Eukaryota; kingdom Viridiplantae; phylum Streptophyta; class Magnoliopsida; order Brassicales; family Brassicaceae; genus Nasturtium; species Nasturtium officinale. The sequence goes on from OY978500.1 coordinate 16,457,618, forward strand.
CTAGGATGCTTGAAAAAGGGTCCGGTTTTCACAGATCCTAAGCTTAAATGGTAAGGATGAAAAGTAAAAAAAAAAAAAACGCAGAGCCTTTAACCTGAAGAAGGCGAGAACGAAACTGACAACTAATATATGCTTGTATCAAAATTGGAACTTTTCAGGTATGAACCATTGTCTAATCTACTGGGTAAAGAATACTTTCTCCATGCTTATGGCCCGATTTATGCTCTCTCAGCTGATGTCGTAGCGAGTTTGGTTGCCCTCAAGAATAACAGGCATGTTCTGTTTCCATAACTTGACAAAAGGTCATAGTATCCTCTTTGGTTAATAAAGAAAGGAAAAAATTGTTCTGCAACTGCAGTTTCAGGATGTTCAACAACGAGGATGTAACAATAGGTGCGTGGATGCTTGCAATGAACGTCAACCATGAGAATCATCACATCCTTTGCGAACCAGAATGCTCGCCTTCTTCTGTTGCTGTTTGGGATATCCCTAAATGCTCAGGTTCTGTGTATATATTTCTTGTAGTTTCGATAATAAACACAGTAATAACAGTAATGTGATCAACTCACCTATAGTCCTTATAGCATAACAAACTATAAAAAGATTTGATGATAGAATTTGTAACTGGTGCAGGGCTTTGTAACCCAGAGAAAAAGATGTTAGAACTTCACAAGCAAGAAAGCTGCTCGAAAAGCCCAACTTTGCCATCAGATGATGAATGATCTTATTCCTTCTTCTTACCTTGAAATGATCGAGGCTCTAACGCTGCAGGTCTTGCAGATCTGCTTCTTCGAGCACGCCCACATCGAGATTTGTTTGCTTCAAAGAGATTGCTCTGTTTCCTTTGCCTTTGTCTCCAGTCTCGGAAGAGTACAAGTTTTTATTTTGTTTTTTCATGGAGGGAGAAAGTTGGAGACTTTAGCGAGAGCCTCCACAATCTCTTTAATACCATGTATTCTTATTTATAACGATGATGACTAAATATTCTTTAACAGGTACCAAGTGATAACTAATGTATTGTGTAGTCGATTTTGTTAGTGCCATGATTTTTTTCTTTTACTTGCATTTGTACTAAATTAATTTTTATGTTTTAATCGAGAAAATTAGAGTTGGAGATGGGTTGGATTCGGCAACAGAATCTTCTATATGATCCATGTGAGGCCCAATTTCGAAATCGCATATTTCCGTAATTTCATAATCCAAGTAAATTTAACATTTTATTTTTATTAACATATATATTACGGATGACATGAATTGATGGAAGAACAAAAGATATATATATATATATATATATATATATATATTCTTGTCTTGTAAAGAAAAGTAAAGTGATGAGTTAAAAAGTGAAAAAAGGAATTGGAAGGATTTTGTCAGTATGTTCCACGTGGGTGGCTCGACCTCTGTGTACGATCATGTGCCTGAATCTAAAGAGCATTCATTATGATTAGCCTCTTAAATCTTAAATTCTGAACAAAATTCACTTTTCCAAATTTGAAATTCTTGTAGTATAATAATTTTGTAGCACACTGCCCATAATAATAAGAAATTGGTAACCGTACAGATCAAGATTTGAGGGAAAGATAGGAAACATTTTCTAACAATGGTGACTGAAACCATTTGGGCTTTCTGAATTTCTTCGTTTCTGTTACTCTCTAGCTTCCTCTTTTGGATGATATATGTCTCAGTTTCACTCCTTTGGAACTTGCATTTTCCATTTTCGTTTTGCCCATTTTATTTTTTCATCCTTTTTTTTTGGTTTTATATAGTATTATGATCTATACACATATTTTATATAGGAGTTCACCTGACCTGGTTTTCGATTTTTAATTTATTTTGATATATATATATATATATAAACAAAATTACAATCAACAAAATCAAATGTAATTCAAATTGAGCTGAATTCAAAAAAACTAAATGTTTGTATATAAACAAAATAACAATCAACAAAACCAAATGTAATGCAAACTAAATGTGCGTATATAAATTATACTAATGTACATTAGTATAATTTATACTAAAGAGTACCTAATTTTCACATGGATTTTTTTAAAAATATAATAATTAACAATACCTAATTTTTCAAAATTTCATTTTAGCTATAATTTTTCATTCAGTGGTAAGTCGGGGAAAAAAAAAAGAAGAGTGATTAAAAGCAAACGTGTAAATGTTGACTCCTTATGATGCGTTAATTGGATTCAGCGTCTATGTCATGCCAGTGTGCATTGTCCAGCGTAAGCACATCTGATCTTACTGAGAAACAAGTGACGATGGTTACAGTGATCCCCTGACGTCACTTCCGAAGGACAAGCGTCATCTTTGACCAAATCTATTTTTGCTTTTACCACACATTTTATCTTATTTTATTTTCATTCCTGTCATACACATCTAAGCAGTTCTACTTCCCTAGTTTTTTTTTTCTAGTATCACCATTCTATTTTTTTTTTTTAATATGAATGTAAATTTCATTTGAAAAATGAGGAATAATGGTTTTACAAAAGCTTAAACTCACTATACATGAACCTTGCTTAAGAAAATATTAAAAAACAAAGATTCATTTGGGGATTGAGTAGTTTTCACTAGTCTTCACAGAGCCATTTGAGCATTGGAGATTGGGATTTTTTTTCCCGGCTCTTGTGCGCTAAAGAGAGCCATTCCATTTTTCTATTTGAGGTTAACTGTAAATTCTCTGCATGCACAAAATAATTTTGACATTTCGGTCATACAAAAGGTATCAAAATGGATTAAACGGATTTGATTAAATGAGTAGGACAAGTATAGTCAGTGCAAACCAATAAATGAAGTATATTGTATGGACAACAATAACAACATTTATCAAAAAAAAATTTGTATGTATGTCAATCGCATTGTATTATTTTATTTTTCTCATCATTGATAACCACAATTGCTCTAGACAATGCAAAATTCAATATTTATAAAAACACTTCCATTTAAAGGAATTTTCTAAACTGGATTCAAGATTCACAGAACACTTACTTTGAATACAACCTGTAAATTACAGGCTGTAATATGGATATGCCTTTTCCCATCCCTATAAAGTTTTTACTTAATAAATCCACAATCAGTCCATCAATATTTGACGACAGCTTAATTGGCTACTTGGCGTAATGAATATTCATAACTACAACTAAAATGTTTTCGATTTACGTGTTACCTCTTCTTGACTAAAATATGATACCAACATGCACAATGCAGGTATATCATAATTTTATTTTATCTTTTAACAAATGTATATCGTACATTGTGGAGAATTTTTGACTCGGACACTGTCCCAATTGTCAACGAAATATACAAAAGAAAAAAAAATGTCTCTAGAATAGTGAGGCTTTTGAATTAAGTATTAGCCTTTATGAAGCACTCAACTTTTTTCATTTTCTTGAACTACCTAACTTGCTCCAAAAGAAACCACCATCCATTTTATACATAATGGCATATTTACAAAGTATACGCATATTAAAACATGTGGCTCGAAGCGTATGAAGTGTACGCAAGATTTCGGTATATCCTATGCTTGATAAAACAATATGTATTTTTTTTCTTTAGGTTACATAATATCATATGCTCGATAAAACAATGGTTTATGGATACCAAAAAAAAAAAAAAATACACAATACTGTGTAAGTGTCGGTATACCAAACCCACTATCACTCTTCGAGTTATAACCGCTCCATTATCAATTACGCTACACTTTTGCATACGTATAAATCTAATCAAACGTTTTGCTTTAACAAAAAAAGAATCGAACGTTTCGCTTTTGTTAATAAAGAAACAAACACTCACACACGTATACTTTACTAACCCAGATCTTTAATTTGATTAGATTGGCTCTTAAAAATATGGAATCCCATATTAATATCAGAACCTATTTCTAGCTGCTCAAATTTACAATAGCGCGTTAAAAGAATTTTTAAATTTACATATGGCCAAAGAAATGAATATATCTTTGTCACCAAGTGCTACTATCATACATAATTTACGGTATATGTCATTTTATATGTAAATATATAAATTTGGGGTATACAGAAGTGTATAACTGAGCCTCTTACGAATAAAGATATTCGGACTTTTTCAGATCCATATGAAAATTTGGATATCCGGCGGATATCTAAAAGAAAAATATAACGTGAGTATTTTCATAAAAAAATAGGTTTAATTTTAAACTAAGAAGCATGTGTTCAATTTTAAAATCCAAAATGAATATTAATTTTTTTTTACTGGATAAGAATATTTGATCTAAGTTTTTTAATATTCGTATTTATATCGGACGGACCCAAAAATTTGATATTCATCATAGATATATTTTTTGTCCAAATATTTGTTTTAAGATTCAAATTCGATCTAAATATATGGCGGATCAGGATTTTTGTAGTCATGGATATCTAAGTGTGTATAAATAAAGATATGATAAAGAGAAAACGAGGAAGCCAGAATAAGAAAGAAATCTCGTGCGAAAGAAGCCAATAGGGATGAGTGCAGATTACGAGGTCACTTATTACATTGATGTGATTATTTGGTTTCCCTATCACCCAAATCTATCTATAGCTTCTTTATCCTTTTTTCGTAGCTATTTTTAATAACATTTTAACCTTTTACATCAATTTAATTATGTGATTCTCAATAGCCGATTATGAGACGTTAATGAACTTGTTCTCAAATTTTGTGTGAACTTGTTCTTAAATTTTGTGTTGGTATAATATATGTATCTCGTCCAAGTAATGTTAGAGCTTATTTCGTTACGTACAAGACCCACGTATAGATATTTTGTGTACATGTAGATTGTTATTTACTAGATAGAGCCGTACAAGTCATGTCAGAACTAATCTGGCCATTTTGTTCAGTAGTTAGATGTTGATACAATGAATTTGTTCATTCAACTAATTAAAAAAATAAGTTGGTTGGAGGAAAGCATACTAGTAAAATGCATTTACAACTAGAAGAAAATATTTAACTAGTAATGAAATGTATTTGACACATTATTGATTTTTATTAATTATATAATTGTGAAAGTCACTAAACAGTAAATAGACAAAGAATTTCAGTTAAAAAGTAAATTGATAGAAAAATGTTTTTATCCTTTAGTTTTGGCAAAAACTCAAATGTTATTTTAGTTTCTTAGTAGCTCTTTTTATCTATTTATTTGACACAAGTCACACAACACAGTTCATACAAATGTATAGGAGCGTATACTTCACTTCCCATAAATCGCGAGTGGGCTTTGTAGATGTTGTAACACTAAAGTACAAAGAAACATCGAACAGTACCGTAAGCGAAGTAGGAGATTTTTAAGCATAATTATTTACAATTACAACAACTATTAAAAAAAACCTTATGGTTAAATGATAAATCGAAAAATGGAAAATAAAAGCAAGAATGTAAACACGTCTCGTGAAGCAGCAGGTGAAGTAGCACTGTTATTTCTTTGAAGAACATTTAATATACATATATAAAATCTCCATATTATAAAAAAAGAAGTTGTAGTAGATAAATATATTAAAAAAATCTCTGCAGTTTTCTGGTTATTAGTTTAGAACTATGTTATAGAAAATTTGGACATATAATTCAAAAAGTGTGTTATTTCAGTTCTGTTATAATTTCACTTTATTATTATTAATTAACTTTACTTCTATTTTTTATAATTAATCAACTAAATAATCTTTATTTTAATTTATTTTGTCAAACAGAAATTAATTAGTAATAACTTTTTTATTTTTCTTTTTTCTATTTTATAATAAAATAGTAAATGTTGGGTCTCTGCTTCTCCATCTTCACTGCTCTTCTTCTGTGAAACTTCTCTCTTCTCTGAGAAAACACATAACTTTCTCTCTCTAGCCACTCACATTCATTCTTTGCTTCACCCTTTTAAAATCACGAGATCCCCATCTCTCTTCTCTCTTCTCTCTTCTCTCTTCTTCTCCTCCGATGCCTTTTCACAGACTCTCTTATCCTCCTTCCTCCATTCTTCTTCTTCTTCTCCTTCTCCATTAACACTCATTGCTCACCAGACTTACATTAAAACCCTAATTCCTATTCCCAAGAAACCTCCTTATTAGGGTTTCTCTTCACTGATTTAACTTCGCCGAAAAAAAAAAATGCCGCAGTCAGGTAAAACCATTCTTGAATCTGACAAACTCGCCGATCATCTCCGTGATTCCGAAATCAATAAACCGGACTTTCGTGAATTAGATCTCGGTTCACCGGTTTCTCCGCTTCGTTCTCAGCCACGTGGGCTTACTACAACAACAAGTAGTAGCAGTTCTAGCTCTTCTGGATCCATAACCGGTCGGATTAGACATGCTCCGGTTATCGGAAGATCTAATTCAGTTCGTACTCAATCTGGTTCTTCTTCCAGTGGTAATAATAATAATAATCTAAGACCGAGTCAATCTAGATCGGACTCAGCTACTTCTTCTTCTTCTTCTTCTTCACAACAACAACAACAACCACTCGTCTCTTCTGCTACTTCTCCATCTCAGACGACGGCTAATGTACTTCCTACCGGAAACATTTGTCCTTCCGGGAAGATACAAATCACTGGAATGACACAAAGCCGTTCAAGAAGCGATGTTCTTGGATCTGGTACTGGAACATACGGTCATGGAAGTATAATGCGAGGTGGAGGAAGTAGTATATCTCCGGCGAAACCTATTTCTCCGACGACATCGCCGATAAATGTCGGTGGTTCTAGCAGGAGTAGTCCTGTTGCTACAGAAGCTTTATGGAAGAAAGCAGTTTTAGGTTCGGATTCAGAAGAAGTGAAGAGAGTTGGGAATGAAATGTATAGGAAAGGTTTGTTTAATGAAGCTTTGAAGTTGTATGATAGAGCTATTGCTTTATCACCCACAAATGCAGCTTATCGGAGTAATAGAGCTGCTGCATTGACGGGTTTGAATCGAATTGGTGAAGCTGTTAAGGAATGTGAAGATGCTGTGAGATCGGATCCTAACTATGCAAGAGCTCATCATCGTTTGGCTTTATTGCTTATTAGGTAAAGTGGTTCTGTGCTTATGTATCATCAAAATAGATTCTTTATCTATGGTGCTAGTTTGTTGATGCAGTGAAGGAGATAAAGCTGTTACCTTTAGGGATTTTTGTTGATGTTGATGATATGTTTGTGAAACTTTATTTCAATGTGTGTCTTAATTACTTCATTGCATTGCAGATTAGGTCAGGTTAATAGTGCAAGGAAGTATCTTTGTTTTCTTGGGAGACCATCAGATCCTATGGAGTTGCAGAAGCTTGAAGCAGTGGAGAAACATTTGAGCAAATGCGCAGATTCCCGAAGGGTCGGTGATTGGAAAACAGTTTTGATGGAAGCAGATGCTGCTATTGTTTCTGGAGCCGATTTGTCTCCTCAAGTAAGAATCAAATTATGTGGGATAAAATGTTTTCTTATGAAAGCAATAGATTATGGTTATAACTGTTGTATCTTGAATCTGCAGCTATTTATGTGTAAAGTAGAAGCACTCTTGAAACTTCACTGGCTTGATGATGCTCAATCAAAGCTATTAGAAGTTCCCAAACTAGAGCCGTTCCCTGTATCTTGTTCGCAGACTCGGTTTTGTGGTATGGCCTGTGATGCTTATACATATTTTGTTAAAGCTCAAATCGATATGGCTTTAGGAAGGTGAGATTAGAGAATCCTTTTTCAGATTGCTAATGTTTAGTAAACCATTGAAATGCCATCAGTAAAAACAAAAGGGTAAAGAGCAGATGATGAATTTTTGCAGGTTTGAAAATGCAGTTATGGCTGCTGAGAAAGCTAGCCAAATCGATCCACGAAGCAACGAAGTTGCTATGTTACACAATACTGTTACATTGGTTGCTAGGGCTCGTGTTCGTGGTAACGATCTCTATAAATCAGAAAGATATACGGAAGCAATGTTAGCTTATTCAGAAGGCCTTAGACTTGATCCCTGCAACGCTATTCTATATTGTAACCGGGCAGCTTGTTGGTTTAAACTTGGAATGTGGGAACGTTCAATTGAAGATTGTAACCAAGCGTTACGTTTTCAACCAAGTTACACAAAGCCGCTTCTTCGGAGGGCTGCCTCAAATAGCAAGGTACATAAAAACCTGCCCTTTTGACTTAGTTTGGCTTGTACTTTGTTATACTCTAATCCTCGAGCTTTCTGTTCAACTATAGATAGAAAGATGGGGAGCCGCAGTGAGTGATTACGAGGCCTTGAGAAGGGAACTACCTCACGACAAGGAAGTTGCTGAATCTTTATTCCATGCTCAAGTTGCATTGAAAAAATCTCGTGGAGAAGAAGTTCTAAATATGGAATTTGGTGGCGAAGTTGAGGAAATATTTAGTCGTGAACAGTTCAAAGCTGCCATGAATCTACCAGGTAAAACATAAGTTCTCTGTTTCTTAAATTGATAACTTTCCTTGACTGGGCCTCTAATCTGGTTTATGAAATTTGTGATGTAATATACTTCAATCAAACACAGGAGTTTCGGTTATCCATTTCTCGACAGCCTCTGATCATCAATGCAAGCAGATATCTCCATTTGTGGACTCGTTATGTACTCGTTACCCATCTGTACACTTCCTTAAGGTAAAGTTACATGAACACCTCTCACATGGTAGTGACTCAGAACTTTTCATATCTTCGTGGGAAGAGATTGACTCTAAATTCTACCATTTGGTTAGGTGGATATCGATAAATGTCCTTCAATAGGTAATGCAGAGAACGTGAGGGTTGTACCAACAGTGAAGATATACAAGAATGGTACTCGGGTTAAGGAGATAGTTTGTCCAAGCAAAGAAGTATTGGAGTACTCGGTGAGACACTATAGCGGTTAAAAATTTGGAAAGTTTACACTTCTTCTTCACTCTTCTGCAACCTCTTCATTACCCTTAAGAAACTTTCCAATAATCTTTCTTAACTTGTTAAGATGCTTCATTACCAGGGAACCCATTAGTGTAGAGTTTCAGCTCGTAATGATTCGTTCATTCATTCCCCTCTTCATTGCCCTGTGATCTCTGTCTCTGTTTCTGTCTTCCTCCCTTCATCATTATTCTCTACAGATTGAGATTGCATCATTGAGAGATGTTACTAGTTGGACATTACTGTGTTGTACATAAGAGAAGTTTGGATGTGAGTGAAGAAGGGGCTTACTAAAATGGCAAACGAGGAAGATTTGGATTCTTCTTCATTTTCTGTTTTTGTTTTGTTTTTAATTTACTTTTAGGTTTAGTTGAAAACAAATAGAAAGTGAACCATCTTGTCATTTAATTTCTCTTATTTTTCTTAACATTTTCATTAATAAAAAGTTCTATATTTTAATTTGTTTCTCACTAAGTTAATGCTTTAATTTTTGTACATTCAGCCCAAAATCATACAAGAATCTATCTAGATATAATGTGGAAAAGAGATGACTTTTCTAAAATATTTACCCTTTAAAAAAGGAATTCACATTAACTTTAAAATATATTGTTTGAAAATCAATTAAGCCTAAGAAAAAGAAGATATGTGAATGATTACAAAATTGATTTTTTAAGACTAGTCGTTTGCCATATAAGAAAAGGAGATTGGGATTAATTACAAAATGTTTTGGTTTGCAATGCACGCTACTTTTGTTAATGCTTTGTTCTCATGTGGTAATTGCCCTATGTTCAAGGGATTGAAAAGACTCAAAATAGATTAGAGTACATAAAATATGCGCATTATAAGTTCTTTCTTAATTTTTGTTAATTTTTATTATTTTTAAAAAGGAAAATAGTTAACCCCAAAAAACACCGAATAAGAAAAAGAAATACTTGGAAATTTTCTGAAGACACTCTTAATTCTTAATGTATGTGTCATGATTTAATTAGCTCAATTTTTTTAACATCTAATAAATAAAATTAATTAAAAATATTATTAATGGGATTTTAGGATGGGATGGTCTTATGGTCGTTAGCCAGTGCTATTCTGCGCCTGCTGATGTTGATGTTAAAAATATTATTAATGGGGTTTTAGGATGGGATGGTCTTATGGTCGTTAGCCAGTGCTATTCTGCGCCTGCTGATGTTGATGTCCTTAATTTGTTGTTGTTTGAAACGTATGTATATCTTTTGTGGATAATATATGTTTGGTCTTCTTCAACTTTTAGCTATTTGAAATATTATATCACAGAAAATGAGAAAATAGTACTACTAATAATAAATTTTCCCTTTTTTATAAAAATTCCTCCTTAAGTCAGTGGAGGCGCGTGAATAACACTCACCAGCTTACACTAGTGTGTACTTTTTGATCCCTGTGAGTGAAATTACATTAAAACGTACTTAATAATTATTAGCATAAAGTACGTTGGTGAAAAAAAAACTGGTACACGGTATATGTACTGTACGCTATAAATTCCCATAATTAATAGAGCCGTTGGGATGTTACTCGAACGAAAATGCAAGACGTGTCTATATATGAGACTCGCACACCTTGTCGTTTTCTAAGAACCATTTTCCTTCTTCAACGCCCTCTTTCCGCAAACTTGCCTGCCTTTTTCGGGACCACATGCATACTCAGACGACATGTGTGTAGTTGTGTTACTTGTGTTGTGTTTGTGTACACAAATGATTAGGGTGTGAAAAAACAAAACCGAACCAAATGAAACCAAAGAAATCGAGATTTATTAAACCGAAAAACTCAAATCGAAAACAAACGTTAAACCGGATTTGATCATCCTCAACCGATCCATAAGATTACAAACAACCATGAAAAGATTCTCTTGCTCTGTTTTGTAGCACTTGAGAAAAAACAGAGCATGTGTTCATGATCTCGAAGAATTCATACACCAAGATCAACATTTTTCACGGTGGATACATAAATAAATCAGGAATCCAACCGTGTGATTTATTATTTTCGAATCCGTAGCGAAAAAAAAGGAGAGACTTGATCGAAAGAGTGATTCAAAGTCTGTTTCATCCTCTCTTTTGAACTCAACCAGTGTTTTGCAGACCTGCAGCAACACCCTTCATTGTCAAGATGAGTGTATCTTCAAGTCCAGGCGCGTATTCACTCGTTGGGTTAAGCTCGATGAGTTCTTGCGCCGACTTGCTCGATTCCGCAATTTCTCTAGAGATGTGAGGTCGCAGAGTCACATTGTAACTCGGATCACGGATTCTCTTCAATGTATAAGCTTGACAGACATTGAGAGTTGTAATGTGAGAATTACGAAGTCTCAGTCTCTGTTTCAAGTAAGGATCTCCTTCAAGAAGATCTTTGTGTCCAGCAGTCTGCAAAACAGAGGTTGCGCTTCAGAACAAATCTTCAAAAAAAACCAACATGAAAGAAATCAAGAGGGCTCTGCTTTTTAAACCTGGAGGACAAGTTTCTTGGTTTCTTCGAAATTAGCTCTGAGTTTGTCACCAAAAGGCCAAAGTTCTTCCGAAACGAGAAGCTTATCGTATAAAGCAGCGATGCCGGGATCTCCTTTCGCGAACACCATTTCAATTAGATCAATGGTGACTCTAAAGAAAGGCCAGTTTTTGTACATATCTTGAAGCATATGGAGGTTCTTCACATCCTTTTCGATCACGTGTCTAATGGCTGCTCCGAATCCAAGCCATACAGGTAGATGGAATCTTGTTTGAGTCCAAGCAAAGATCCACGGAATTGCACGGAGAGATTCTATGCCGCCGCTTGGTTTACGCTTGGAAGGTCTGCTTCCAATGTTCATACGCCCATACTCTAGTTCTGGTGTAGCCTGCAATGGATTTTAAGATACTGAGTTTTAAGAATCTGTAAGGTGAGTTTAAGATTCCGAGTTAATGCAATACTTACGAGGCGGAAGTACTCGACAAACCGAGGTTCTTGGAACACAACAGATCGATACTCCTCGGTTGCAACAACCGCCATTTCATCGAGCAAAGCGCGCCATTCTGGTTTAGGCGAAACAGGAGGACACATACCATGCTCGAGTGTAGCAGCGGTGAAACGCTGAAGTGTTCTAAAGCATAAATGCTCTTCACCAAACGATTGCTCGATGACTTCACCTTGAACCGTGACACGGAGGGAGCCATTAATAGTATCTGGAGGCTGAGACAATATAGCAAGATGGGTTGGTCCGCCTCCTCTTCCGACAGTGCCACCACGACCGTGAAACATTGTTAATTTCACTCCGTACTCTTTAGCAACCTTCACAAGCTCTTCTTGAGCTTTGTATAGTTGCCAAGCAGCAGATAACCGTCCAGCATCTTTCCCTGAATCCGAGTAACCGATCATAACCTCTTGCTTACCGTTAATCCGGTTCTTGTACCAGTCAACAGAAAAGAGCCTCGCAACTGCTGCAGGAGCTGCCTCTAGATCCGCTAGCTTCTCAAAGAGTGGAACAACTCTCAGCGGCTGTTTCACGTGGCATTCGCGCTGTAAAAGCTCAACTGCTAATACGTCAGAAGGTGCGGTTGCCATAGAAATAATGTAAGCACCAAAGCTGTCTGCTGGTAGCTCGGCTATGACATGAAACGTGTCAAGAACATCTGCGATTTCTTCGGTTTTAGGAAGATCAGAACCGAAAAGCGGGCGTTTGCCACCTAGCTCAGATAACAGCCATTCTTGGCGGCGTTCTTCTGACCATTCTCTGTAGGATCCAATATCTAAATGCTTGGTGATAGCATCCAGTACATCAGTGTGGCGGTCAGATTCTTGCCTTATGTCAAGTCGCACAAGAGAGAGCCCAAAGGTTGAGACTTGCCTCAAGAAATCAAGAAGGCTTCCATCTGCTATTGGACGGTCACCACATGAACATAGAGATCGGTAACAGAGCTCAAGAGGTTCCAAGAACTACAAAACAGCATGTGATATTGGTTTAGTACCAAATCATAACCGGTAATTAAAGGATTCTAACTGCAATGATACCTGTTCCAAGTTAATGAAAGTAGCTTCTTCAGGGACATCAGAGATTCCGTTGCTGAGCAATTGACGAGCACGTTCACGTGTGTGATAAAGCTTGTCCCTGACATCGCCAAGAACCACACGGTATGGCTCGGTTGGAGGAATGGACTTCCAGAACTCTACAATCAAGAAAAGAATCAGTGATTCGAAATCAAAACGATTCAGCACATAGAGCTTAAACATGAGAAAATGTAACAAATTGGTTCCTTTTACTTACCTATGTAATGTTTTGCAGCGTCTCTCCTTGAATTTGCATGAAGTTCATCAGCTCGCACACGCAGCTCATCATTGCAACGCCACATAGACAGCTACCAAAGAAGCAGGAAAAAATGAAATGAGGCACTACATACTTACAGAAAATGAGGAGGCAAAACCGAAAAACCCATGAGATTATACCTCAAACATAAGATCTTCGATTTGGTTGAAGTACATAGTAGCAGCCATCATTCTAGCTAACAAGCAAACATCTCTAGTGACTTCAGGTGTAACCCTTGGATTACCTGAAAATTCGTATATATTATGATCTGAGTAAAGACGGTGTGAGGAAGCAAGTAGAAGAGCTCAGAGTGAGAGACTTATAGAAATGTACCATCACGATCACCACCCATCCAAGAAGAGAATTGAATCAATGGAGCATTATACGGAACACGTTCATCGATCCCTATGTTTTTCAGAGCTGTGTCCACACGTCGCAGAAACTTAGGAACACCTTTCCAGATAGTCTCATGGAAATAACTCATTCCAGCTCTCATCTCATCTTGAGGAGTTGGTGGTGTTCTTTTGATTTCATCTGTTCGAAATGCCGCTTGAATCTAAAAAATAGTCCCAGATGTTTCCATTACATTTTCAGGATATGATTTCAAAAAACAAGTCAATATGGAGAAGCTTTTACCTCTCTCTGTAGAGCCTCGTCGAGCTCTTGCTTGTCATCAGGAGTAATATCCTTAGCATATAGTTGAGCAAGACAGTCTCTTATCCTGAAAAAAACACACAAAGAAGATAACTTCAACATCAAAGCATCGATCCAAAGCAATCCCGATTAAGTAAAAAAAAACTAACCTCCCATGTTTCTGAAGCAATGATCTTCTCACAGACTGAGTAGGATGAGCAGTCAAAACCAAATCCACAGTCTGATTCTTGAGAGCATCAAAGATCTCTTCAGGAGACTTATTCAGATCACCAACAAGCTTTTTGAAAGTTTCTTCAAGATCAGATTCAGTAGTAGCAGAGCTCTCATCAACGAAATCACCTTTCTTCAGCTTCTTGATCCTACGGCGGTAAGCAATCTGCACTTCCTCAGCCAAATTGGCTAAGTTAAGCATGTGAGAGAAAGCTTTGGCGATAACAATGGAGTCTCCTGGATCTAAACTCGTCAAAACATTCCCAAGCTCCTCTAGCTTCTTAGGTTCATGCTTCCCTTCGTATTCTGCAGAATGCTCATAAAGCTCTTGAACCTATACAATAACACAATAACATCAAACGAAAAGGTTTATTACAAATCACATGAAACCACAACTCTATAAACTGACATAAAGTTTCGATCTATATTCCTTTTAAACCCTAATCTAAACCCATGATCGAATCAATAAAGTCAAAACCTTTACTCAAAACATCATCACAGAGCAAATGGGTCAAATCCAAAAATACAGAAAACGTACAGTTTCACGAAGATCTTCACCGTGCAAATCCTGGAGGATATCGAGAAATCGATCTAGCAGCAAAGCATCATACTCAACAAGTTTGTCGTCTTCACTAACTTTACCAGGAACCAGTTGACGAAGATGAACATCAATTGATGCCATCTTCTCTAACTTCCGATTCGCCATTTTTTTTTTTTTGCTGTCTTTGTTCTTCCCTCTGAAACAATAAGAACAAAACAAATCTTAAGTCCAAAAACAGAAAGATCTATAGACAGATGACTTAGATTTCGCCTATGAAATCGGGAATTTAATAACACAGAAGTAAGAAAAAAAATAACGAAATTTTTAAAGTCAATTGAGAGGGAACCAGATGAGAAAATTGTGCTAGAAAAAGTGAATCTAATAGTGTATAAGTGAATCAGACAGAAGCTAACCAGTTTTACAAAAAAACTGTGTGCTTTGTGGTCAGATTCAGATTTCAGAGATGTAAGCAAAATAAGATACTCTGCTTACGTATATATAGAGAGTGATCATGAATTGACGGAAAAAAAAAAGAAAAAAAAAGAGAGTGATCATGAATTATTCTTATCTTTTATTTTATTTCTATGTGACGCTCGCTTCTCATTGAATTTTTTATTTTTAACCTTTCGTTTTTCTTTTCTTTTAAAATAATTCACTCTAAGTAGTTTTTTTTTTTTTTGTAGGTCAAGTAGGTTGTTTTGTAACTTTTGTTGTTGTATGTTTTATAATATTCTAATAAATAAATGATAGTCAAAATTTTGATTTATAGAAACAGATTATTTTTGGGGAAAAAGAAAGAAAACAAATTCTTTTGTAAACTAGCACTTGAGTCTTGACAGTTATATTTGAGTCATAAAGTCACAGACTTTTCACCTAGACCTCGAATTCGAGATGGGTAACACGATCCCTCTAACCGGTTGAGTGAACCGAAACTGGTAATAATTTTGTAATTTTGCAATGACTAGTTATACTACTATTGTAAATGTACTTATTTGTTCCTTGTCAAATTCACGCGAGCGAATCTAGTATGTAGATAAGCATGTGTTGTGCACAGAGATTGATGAATCTCTGAGAGTTTCAACCCAACTTTTACTTTAAGCAATCAAGTTGACACTGTATAAGGTTTAAGTATTTAACCGACCATATATTTATTTCGGTTTTAATTCGATCTATTTTTTTTTTTTTATAAAGGGTATTATATTGAAAACGGGTGGAAGTGTTACAGCATGGAAAAATATTACATAATAGAAACAATAAAAAAGGATACTAAAAACAGAAACAGCTCCTCAATAGCATAAATATAATCGAGAGACCAAGGAGAAGCTAGGCACTAACACATTACAACGAACGACGGCATAGGGAGGGAATCGATAATTAACATCATTCAATATTCTCTTAGAAGAGGACCAACCAAACAACTCAAACACTCTCTTCGCAAGTAGAAAGTGACAAATACACAAACACAACCAAGGAAAAGCTTCAACCACGTAGCAAGTCCAGAGAAGGAGGAGACAACAAAGCAGGCAAGACCTGAAACTTGATGACGATTGAGGACCAAAGAAAATAAAGGGCTTCACTCACCAACGATGGAAAAGGTGGCTGTAGAATGACAAAGAAGGCAGAAACCCTTTAAGGATCATTGAGAAGCCAGCCTTAGCTAGTCAACGAGACCAAAAGTCAAACTACTATTTTCTAAATTATCATTGTTTCAACAGTTTTATTCAATCTGGATTTTCGTTCGGTTTTGATTTTTTTTTTTAGTATTGGTTTATAAATATAAGTCACCAAAATAAAACATAATTTATTTTTATAGATGGTCTAATTACTTTTTGATCAAATATATGATTCTTTAACTTTTATAGAAACTTAAGTATAAAATAGATTCGATCTTTAGATAAAAAAAAAGTGACTATATTTAAATGAACGCGTTTCGAGGATCTGTTAATAGTAGGTTCGGTAATTTCTTTCGCGTGCCCATAGATGGTTTTGTTATTAACATATAAAACATTAATTTTGTGAACCAAAATTATATGATTATGATGCTAACTAGATCATGCCTCCCTATTATTATTACTCTTATATTGAGTTGCTAAGTGATTGCTAAGTGAGCAAGTCATACATGTGGTGTGATGTCACATTTTGAATATTTTATGCTGGTCGGCTTCAATTATTTTTTAAAAAATTGGATCTTTCTTCCTATGTATTACTGGAATATTCGGATTCTTTGGTATGTCTTTATCTACCCAAGTCAACACTTAGCAGGCATGAGTGATAGTCTAAATATTAGAATATTCAGTATCATATTTGAGTTTTATGGTATTTTTTCTTTCTTTTGATCATCGCCACATAAAACTATTTTGGAATAAACTGAGGACACTGATATCTGTTGGGTACAGTTAAAACTAAAATCTACTGCAAAAACCACAAACCAAAAAAAAAAAAAAAAAACTAAAAACCAACTTTAAAATGCTTTACATATATATATATATATATTGTAAAAGGTCAAAGTAAAAGAAAACGAAAACATGAAATAGAAACTTTGGTTTGCATCATGCAATATGTACCATGAAACCAACGTATTTTGTTTACCGTGTTTGAATTTACATTTTCTGATATAGAATTTAAAAGATGGCTTACTTAATTATGTAAACATGTCACTGTTTTGTTTCTTTCTTTCTTTCTTTCTTCATAATGGATGCGTCATGCGTGTATCATGTATGATGTTATCGCGGCGTCTTTTTGAGATGTATTTTAGACTTGTAATACAGTGCTGCTTAATATTTCTTTGTCACTATGAATAATGCTGAATTATAAATTATATATATAATGAATATATATATAAAGTAACAAGGCTGCATAAAATGAAAAAGGGATGTTGGTTAGCTGATAATTTAGTTAACGTATAAGATGATAATTAAAGTCCATTATCAGGAAGAGAGGACAAGTGTACGTGAAAACTTCTTTTGCTCCTTTTTAGATGGCATCCGCCTAGACACGACACTTTATTAGTGGGATGCTTCACGGCAGCAATATTGCATGGTCGTAATGCCTCGTGACATAATATTTCCTATTCATTCACCATCCCATAGGCAAACACCAAGAAGAAACCTATCTCATCTCGCACTAACAATCAAGCAAGTAGGCCCAGTAGAGAAGAACAACAAATGAATAACTTCACAAGGACCAATCGGAGAGCCAAATCCAACCATTTGAGCAAAGAAAAAAGTTCAACTAGATTTTGAATTTTCTTTCTCTCTTTCATTTCCTCCCTCTTACGGCCATTGACACCACCTTTCACACCCATAGATTTGATGTACTTATTTCTAGAATAAATTAAATAAGGGCTCTTTTATATACATGTTACAAAAACTAGCTTTAATTAATTTTAGGTGGAATAGTCTCATGCATTTTGACATCCTACATTGCTTAGACTATCTCCAACATAATCTTTTAAACTCTATTTTTGAGTATAATAATTTCAAACGCACTTCAATTTCTATCTTTAAACCGTAAAAGTTAGGTTTCCCACTGAACGAAAATTAATTGATGGAAAACAGAAAAAATAAAAAAACTCAATTCATCTAATCAGTTACATGGAAAAATTTATGTGATTTGATTTGTATTTTTGTGTGGAACACATTTATGTAACTGTGCTAGTACGGGGATATTTTAAGTAGTGACCAGCAAAATAGTATTTAGAAAACTGACCAGCATATAGTTTAATTTTTTCACAGATATAATAGCAAAACGTCAGATTTATGACGTTGCTTGTAGATGTGTTCGGCTAGCAAATATGAAACAATTGCCAAGTATAAGACAAAAAGATACAGACAAGTTTGAAGTTAACAAATGTGTTTCTGTTTAATGGTTTGTCTCGGTTTATGTATTTGAGCTGATATCTTGGATTTTTTTTTTTGATCGAAGAGCTGATCCTCGCTTTGGCTTTTGTATGTGTCATGTAACCTGTTCTCTAACAAATAGAATCCACTCAGTCGATGATAAAAAAAAAACTAGAGACTCTTGATCTGTTGGCGACGTTTTTTCCCACTTTTGGTTCTCCTTAGCAAAAAAAAATATTATTCCAAAACCTCCTTAACATAACCACTAATGTCTAAACCAATACTCTAGCTTCATTTTATTAGACATGTAACTGCGACTAATTTTGATATTGGATATATCGAATCCTCTGATCTTTAGATCATTAAGAAGAGGTATGTTTAGTACAACTTTAATATGCTCCCCATTGTACAGGTTCTCTAATGAATGTTACAGTCCGGCTTCCAGGAATATCTTCTTCAATTTTGAAAAGGAAGCTTGCACTAGGAATCATCTTGCCTTTAGAGCGATCCTTTCAGATACACAGTAAAAAAGATTCCAACTGGTTGATAACAGTAAATTATCAGTAACCAAGGCCGAGATATATCCAAAGGTGAACGCTTGGAGTATTCATTTCATTACTTCATACAGAGGAAATAATTGGAGTATAAACAGCACATCATTTTTTAAGAGATACATACATTCATACATTTTCATTTTGGGGTTTCAAAGACGATTTGTTTCTTGCTTACCTTACACATGATTGCAACAAAACATTACATTTCGCAGAGACGATTCACTTTTTTTTTTTTTTTTGCCTTTAGCTAGGATTCACTCGCAGGCAAGTTTAGTGCCGAAACTTGTTAGACAAATAGCAAAAGCCTGAAAAGCAGAGAGAGGCTGTCTGTAATCCATAGTGAAAGTGTCATCTCCCACTTTACCAAACTGTAGAAGAACTGTTTCTTCATCGCCTTTACAGCTCGGTTGACTCTGATCAACGGTCGCAACCAACTGGAAGTTCTTGACCGAAGCAACGGTTACTCGTCCATGGAAGTTGAGACACCAGCATTGTAAGTGCTCGTGCCATCTCGGAGCTTTGTTCTTTAGTATTGTGAAGCTGGAACCATCCTTGTTTGGTTTTTTCATCATCTTGGTTACATCACATGATTTATGATCGGTGGATGATGGTGATGAGGATGGGCATTGAAGTGTGCTTACCATTCTTCTTGGACCTCTAGATTTCAAGAGGTTGAATTTATAAGAAACATGACCGACTTCAAAGTTTCCTGCTGGAACTTGAGGGCTTATTTGCTTCGATGTAAATCTGCGACTAGCTTTGCCATTTGAAGGTTTTGCTCCGTTATGTGGAGGTTGGCTGTCGTATACTGTAAAGTTGGTCCCAAGAAAATCTGATCTGCAACAGTTTCCAAAAAAAAACACCAAGAACCTTAGTTTTCATGCCACTAATTTTCTACACAAAACTCCTTAAAGAGAGACTCAATTCAAGACTACAATTCCAAGAGAGGCAATAACAATTTAAAACTTCTGAAAAGGACAGCCTAGGATATTCAGTGTTGCGCAGATTGATACCTTAACTTCCCAACGTAGGCATTACTTCCTTGAGAGAAATCATCAGCATCAAGTGATATGATATACTCAGTGTAAGCACCGGTCCTGAACCTCCGTGCCGCAAGAAGAAACTTTCCCTTATCAGTGAATGCTGGTGAACAGAAAATACAAAACGAAATTAGTAAAATCCTCAGAAAGATCCTTTTCTTATCCTAGAGAGCCCTAGAACAAGGTCTGAAAGATACACCTGTGAAATTCTTTAAGCTAACCATATGCGCATTAATATAACTCAAATAACATTGAGTATACACAAAATAACTGATAAAAGGATGAAGATTGAGTTGCAAATTACTTCACTGGTCAACTTCCAATATTAGACTAAGAATTTTCTCCATTGCCCACCAAAAAAAAGTCAACAAAAAGGTCAAAACTTTTTTATATTTATGAAAATAAGGTAGGTGAGAGATGTTTCAATGAAACAACTCAAGTCACGCCATTATTAGGTAGAAAGACTGAGACAACTGAAATAGCACGCCTAATAGCCTAGGAAAGTCACCAATTCAAACTTAGAAAAACAAACCTAAACACTTTAAAAATCCAATTTTTGACTGAATCAAATCAAACAATAACAATGAAGATTTTAAACTTACATGATGTTAGAGAAAGATATAAGTAAAACGTTGACGTCTTCTTGTTCCTCTTTATCAAACACTGATTCGAAAACTCTCTTGGACCTGGCTGCATCTCATAACAAATTATATAGTAAATTGATTCAAATCAACAAAAAAAAAAAAAAATCTTGCGAAAATTCAAAAAAAAAAAAAAATGTAAGTATTTACCAATTTAAGGCAAGAAGGAAAAGTAATATTGGTAGAATTAAGAGGAGATCTAACAAAATCGAGAGTAATATCTCTCCACTTCTTAGAAACGCAAGCGCAAGTAACTACATCACGACGTTGTGGCCATTGGTCTTCAGTCTCCTCTACGCGTCGTATGATATCGCTTAATAGCTCAGGGAGCATCGCCGACCATGATCCAGACGAATCTGAAGACGGAGGAAGCGTCGGAGATTCGTGGTGTGAATCGACTTCCTGATGATCTCTGAACGATTTCGAGATCCTACGCGAAAGGAGGGAGCGTGACAAAGGCATTTGTGAAGAGAGAGAGAGAGAGAGAGAGAGAGAGAGAGAGAAGTTTCGATCTGGTGGAAATTGAAGACGAAGAGATGAGATGAGTTTTTGGGAAATCTTTTCTTTTCCAATAAATAATAATAATAATGATATTTACTAACGTGCGAAATGATATTTAGGGTTATAGTGACACGGCTGTGATATAAAATTCGTAGGTGACAGATGGATTCTGTGTGTATTTTTACTTTACTTGGACACGTCTCTACCTATAACTGGTGGAAAAGTTTATTATCTCATGATTTTTGAATGAAAGTATAATAATACAAGAATTGGATTTGTATATTTGACGTATATTATACTGATTTAATGAAAACCATGTTTTAAAATTCCCTAGGCATTAATCCAAACACTAAACGATAAATGCATCAATTAAAAGCATTACAGTTACACCTTAATTAAACAAAACACACAACAACAAGAAGCCAAACAAAATAAAAACTCAAATGCAAACAAATGGGTATGAGCTTCGGTGTGGTGACAGTTACTTAAAGTTGGCTCTTAAGTACTTGATGTTGTTTTGGTTTCACAGAAAGAAAATGATGATACTTAGAAACAACCCAGAGTAATAGATGGTAAGATTTAGATTTTAGAGTGTAGAAAACAAAATATGCCTGCGTTTTTGAACCAAGAAAGAAAAATTGAAATCTTTTTTTTTATATATATATAAATGGGTAAATGATGTTATCCCTGTTTTTAGTGGTCCTTTTCAATTCAAGGCATTTATACAAGAAAATTTTCAAAAACTAAAAGATTTTTCTGTATTTCAGGACATACACTAGGATTTCGAAGTTGATTCATAATGTTTATAAGTTAACTACATTGAATAGTGATGTGACTGCCACTACTACATTGAATAGTGATGTGACTGCCACTAGGTCTGGGCATTTTCGGATTCGGATCGGTTTCGGATCGGATTAAGTCGGATTCGGATTATTCGGATATGGAATTTTATAATCCGAATACTATCCGATTGTATTTTCAGATCGGATCGGATCGGATTTCATCAGATTCGGATCGGATCACAAATTTTATATGTAACCCGATAAAAATCCGAAAAATTTTCGGATTCGGTTAATAAATCCGAATAACCGAAAAAATCTGAAAAAACCCGAAAAATCCAAAAAAAATCCGAAAAAATCTGAGAAAAACCAAAAAAATATAATTTTAGTTGAAAAGTATAAAGAAACCTTTTAGAATATGTCATATAATTATTAATATTGATAACTAATATATATTTTGTATATTTAAGAATATATATAATTATATATATAAGTATATATATTCTATATATTATATATTTCGGATATCGGATCGGATTCGGATTATAACCGAAACCGAAATTTTTTTAGAATAAAAACCGATCAGATTTTATAAGGTGTTCGGTTCGGATTCGGTACGGATATTTTCGGATCGGTTCGGATCGGATTTTCGGATATCGGATTTTATGCCCATGCCTAACTGACACTAGCAAACTCTTAACTAAAGATATACTTTGAAGTCAAAATCTGAGGCCATAATGTTTACAAGTTTTATAGTGTTTTTGGATTATAGTTTTTGGTTTTTAGATTTTACATTTTGGTTGATGGTTTATGGTTTTTAGATTTAGGATTATATATCTTTAAAAATGAAAATTGGAAAATAAAAATTTTAATCACGTTAAAAATTGAAAAATGTTGACCAGCCCTCATGCAGTTATATGTTGTTCAATTTATTCTAAAATGTACCTGAAAAATGTATAGTTCATGACCGAATTTAAGTAGTCACAAAGGCAATGGTATACTGGTGAAAATTTTGATTGGTGACCAAAAAAAAAAAAAAAGGTTTTTATTTGCTATAGAGAAGACTCTTAAATTCCAAGCGAAATCCATGTCCGCCGTGAAATCTGTATCTTCCTTCAGACTCGCCTCTCTTCTTCGCCGTGAAAATGATCCTTCCACCGCCATTAAGCTTTTCCGAAATCCTGATCCAGAATCAACGAACCCAAAAAGATCCTTCAGATACTCGCTTCTTTGCTACGATATCGTCATCACGAAACTTGGTGGCTCTAAGATGTTTGACGAGCTAGATCAAGTACTTCTCCAGCTCAAGAACGATACTCGCATCGTTCCTACCGAAATTCTATTTTGCAACGTGATCAATTTCTTCGGCCGTGGAAGATTGCCCACTCGTGCGCTCCACATGTTCGACGAAATGCCTCAATACCGTTGCCAACGCACTGTGAAATCCGTGAACTCTTTGTTGAATGTGCTTTTAAAGTGTGGAGATTTCGACAAAATGAGAGAGATTCTTTCGAGTATTGATAAGTTTGGTAAGCCAGACGCTTGTACTTACAATATACTGATCAATGGATGTTTCCAGAGAGGCTGTTTCGATGATGCCTTGAAGCTATTCGATGAAATGGTCAAGAAAAAGGTTAAGCCCACTGGGTTTACCTTTGGGACGTTGATTCATGGGTTATGTAAGAATTCAAAGGTGAAGGAAGCATTGAAGATGAAGCACGATATGCTTAAAGTGTATGGAGTATGCCCCACGGTTCATGTGTATGCGTCCTTGATTAAAGCGCTATGTCAAATTGGTGAATTGAGTTTTGCGTTTAAGCTAAAGGATGAAGCCTACGAAGGAAATATTAAAGTAGACTCAGCTATTTACTCTACGTTGATTAGCTCCCTTATTAAAGCTGGAAGGTCGAATGAGGTATCGATGATCTTGGAAGAAATGAAAGAAAAAGGATGCAAACATGACACGGTGACTTACAACGTACTGATTAACAGGTTCTGTGTTGAGAACGATTCCGAATCAGCTTATCGAGTTTTGGATGAGATGGTTGAAAAGGGCTTGAAACCAGATGTTATAAGCTACAACATGATACTTGGTGTCTTGTTTAGAATCCAAAAGTGGAAAGAAGCAACTTACTTGTTTGAAGATATGCCCAGAAGAGGTTGCAGACCTGATACATTATCTTATAGGATAGTTTTCGATGGGCTTTGCGAAGCCTTACAATTAGAAGAAGCAGCGGTTATCTTGGACGAAATGCTTTTCAAAGGCTACAAGCCTCGCAGGGATAGGCTACAAAGATTTTTGCAAAGGCTATGTGAGAGTGGAAAGCTGGAGATTCTCAGTAAAGTTATTAGTAGCTTGCATAAAGGAAATGCTGATGATGCAGATGTATGGTTGGTTATGATACCTACTATGTGCAAAGAACCCGTGGTATCGGATTCTATTGATTTGTTGTTGAACACAGTAAAGTAAGATTGTCTTTTATCAGCAATGCCGCAATTTAGGTCACTTGTGCAAGTTAAAATTGCTATGAATCTTGTTTGGGGAGCATTGGGCAGGATAGAATTATCTGCAGGCAAAACATGAGTATTCATTCACTGCAATATTCTTTGATTTAGAGGTTGGAAATTCAAGGGCACAATTGATATCCTCTAAGATGTTGAAAGAGCACTAAAAGTTTTGCAATTGATACTAA
This sequence comes from Nasturtium officinale, assembly GCA_963854855.1. NCBI lineage: Eukaryota > Viridiplantae > Streptophyta > Magnoliopsida > Brassicales > Brassicaceae > Nasturtium > Nasturtium officinale. The sequence continues at coordinate 16,482,222 of OY978500.1, forward strand.
TTAGTCCTTGTCTAGTCAAGATTGGTTTCCAACGAAAGCCACAGATATCCGTTGTTGTTGAGGAAGGACTAGAAATGTTGTTGATGCTATCTAAGATCTAATTTTACCAGAATCAGGAAAAAGGTATTTAAGGGTGTTCTCGTCATTTAAGCTTCCGAGAACCCTAAATTAATTTGAGGTTGTGTTTTTTTTTTGTTTAGTTCAGAAGTTTTTGTCTGAAGTGCTCTTTCTTCTTCGGCTACTCCTTCTCTTGCTCGGTACTTTCCTTTGAATCTGTCCCTACTCTTTCCCGAATACATAAATATATATATATATATATATATATATTTCTGAGTTTTCTTGTTACATTACATTGATAAAACTTCATTCTCTGTCTAAGTCACTTCGGCCTAGTTCTCTGACATGATCGTATAGCCCTGTGTATAAAATTGTTGATCTTTTGTCCTGTAAAAAATTGTTTGGTTTTAGGGATGAGTCTTGGAGTGCAGATGGCGCAGAAGAAGATGGCGGATCTTTACCATTATCCTTGTCATGATGGTGTTTTCGCTGCTTTGGCTGCGCATCTTTATTTCTCAGCAAACTCAACCCCTTCACTTTTCTTCCCCAACACAGTCTACTCTCCAATCACAGTCAGTCAACTTCCTCTTCAAGAAATCAGCGATCTCTATCTTCTTGATTTCATAGGACCTCCTGGTTTTGTGCACCAAGTCTCTCCCATAGTTGACAATGTTGTGATCCTCGACCACCATAAAACCGCTATAGAGAGCCTAGGTGATATCTCTTCTACCTGCAAGAACGTTACCAAAGTTTTGGATACAGAGAGAAGCGGTACAACCATTGCGTTTGACTATTTTACTCAGAAGCTGATAAAAGAATGTAGAGAAAATTGCAGAGAGATGAATGATTTCAAGAGAATGAGATGTGTTTTTGAGTATATTGAAGATGCGGATATATGGAAGTGGAAACTACCAGAGAGCAATGCATTCAACAGTGGAATCCTGGACTTAAAGATCGAATACGATTTCAGTCTGAACCAATCACTGTTTAAGCAGCTACTCTCATTGGATCATGACATTGTGATTAACAGAGGAAAACAGAGTTTGTCTAGGAAAATTAAATTGATTCACGAGGCGTTGGAGCAGTCCTATGAGATTGTTCTTGGAGGCGATAAAGAGTTTGGAAGGTGTTTAGCTGTAAACGCAGATGAAATTGCAGAGCTTAGAAGCGAACTTGGGAATCAATTGGCTGAGAAGAGCAAGAGTCTGAAATTACGAGGTGTTGGAGCAGTTGTTTACAGAGTTCCTGAGCTTGGGGATGAGACCAAACTGAAAATAAGTTTGAGGAGTATTGCAGAAGAAGACACAACACTGGTTTCTCAAAGATTTGGAGGTGGAGGTCATAAGAACGCAAGCTCCTTCTTGTTAAGCTGCATGGAGTTGGAGCAATGGAGGGTGAATAGAAAGTCTTCCAATATATTAAACTAGAGATGTTGTATTGACTTAGGTATTTAGAAATGTATGGAATGCTTATTGGAACAGGTTTTGTTTATCCGTTTGTTTTAGAAAAATAGTAACCAATGTGTAAACTCAAATCTAAAATGAATAGGCGGTCTATATGGTTTTGGATATTGTCTGCACCTGCAGTCTTCTCCATCAGATTGAAAAAAGTTAAGTTCTAGTTAATTTAAACCGGCGAGAATCGGTTTTACATCTCACCTCCGATGAGAAAACTTCAACATGAACAAGGGGAGAAGAAGAGACAGGAAAAGAGGAAAGCATGGGAGAATGATACGAAGCCAAAATATTGGAACTCGGTAAGAGTTTACTCAGACCTAATAGGCTAATACCAGTTGATTTACTTATTGATATATTCTCGAGAGTCACAGCAAAGTATATAGGTAGGTTTCGTTGCGTATCCAAATTCTGGAAATACATACTTGGCCGTCCTGATTTCACCTCAATCTAAATAATAACTCTTCTCTTCATGTAGCCACTCGTTATAAGTTGATTTTTTAACCCCGCCACAGAAGAGTCCATAACCTTACCTAAAGTGAAAGCGACGGGTATTGGAAAAAAGTAATTTCGGCTTTGATCCGATCAGCAAACAGTACAAAGTGTTGTGTATGACATGGTCACGTTATGGAACAACCAATACTCATCATCGTTTACAAGACCGGGATAAGCCTTAAATCGTGTACCTTATTCACGTTAGACTAGTTTTCAAAGCACCACCAAGAACGTTAAAAGTAAAAAAGGAGCTTTTCCGACAAATAATAAAATCATTTTTAAAGATTTATTTAGTCATTTGGTTAGATTCGAACCCCACCATGTTATTTTGTCAATTGATATTAGATTCTTGGTATAGGGAAGCATCGTTCTCATTACTAAAAATTGAAAGAAAATAATAGTAAATGCTCACAAAATACCAATACGTATCAATTTGGCAATTCATACTACTAACATAATAAAACACCATGCTTTTGATAGCACCTCCCTTGTGGTATCCCACCAAATATTGACGCGTTTTGAAGTCAATACAATTAATTTCTTCGATAATTAATTAGCAGAAATACCTTATCAATCAATATTCAAACCAAAAAAATGATAGAAAAAAATACCTCCAAAGATAGCTTTAAAATTTAAACAACACGCTAATGTTTTCTTCTTCATTTAATTAATTAGAAGCAATGTATTGAACAAATATTTAAATCTAAAAATGAATTTACAGATCTTTTTTCTCTGGGGAAAAATTGGTGGACGAATGGTAATGTGCATGTGCGAATAAAGGACAGGGAGACATAATGGTGGATGGTTCATAGACCATCAATACATTTAGAATGGATCCAATGCTTATATACATGTAATTTATATACTACTAGTCTACTATAAAATACTATCTTACCAACAATTCAAGTACTAATGAATTTCAATCATACATCAAATCTTTTTTAAAAAAATCAATATATCACTAGAATTAAACATTCCAATATACGCTCCTTAATTTATTTGTCTACTAGTATGCTTTAAGAATTCATATGAGAAATTCATAAAATATTTACATATTGTATGAAAAGGAAATAAATATTACAATGGACAACAGCTAAGAGATGCCTCTGTCTTCTCTGAACTAATATCGACAAAACTCAAAAGACAGAAAACATAAACACAACACCACACTACTCCGCTACTTCAAATCCAACGGCCCACAACTTTTCCAAAAATTACTACATCACTTCTCAAATTTACTAAATAATCCTTGGGGACCCACCACCGGCCAACAAATCCTCACCTTCCATCATCGACTCTTAGATCGGACGGCTATTTCGAAAGCGAAAGATAGACCTCACATTGTATTGAAGTTTTCCCAATCTTAAACCCTGGAACCACCGTGAATGCAACACGTGGCTCATATTCCGGCGAACTCTCCGCAGCCGGTGAAAAAGCTTCCTCTGCTACACTCTTCATATACACTTCAGAGAATCTACAACCTTTAGGTACTCGAAAGACCTCAGCTTGATGATCAAATGAGAAAGCTAAACAATGCAAAAGCCAAATCCTTTTCGCCATTTCAAGAAATCCAGAGCATAAGCTTGTCTCCGGGAATTCACCAACAGAAACTTGGTTTCTCAAATGCAAATGTCCAAAGAAAGCTTGCTCCATCTTTGGATGTATAAGCTGCAAGTACTTAGCTCGACAAAATCTAGCGAATCTTGATTTAGGCATTGCAGTTAAATAATCTTTCGATTTCATCGACCTAAGTTCTTTAAACCTTTCAAAGAACATTTCCCTCTCTGATTTGCTCTGTTTCTTCTTCGTGTAGCTTCTTGAATCACTTGAAGTTGAGAAGTATGGTAGATGAAACGCTTCAAACATTACGTTGGAGACGAAGTGTTCAAAAGTGAAACACTTGTGGTCTTGCTTGTAATAGAACACACCGGGCTGAATCGAATTAGCAGCTGATGAAATATCCCATCCCGCTAGTTTCATTTGTTCGATCATTAGCTTGACGAATCCTCTTGTGGATTTGACTGTGTGGTGAAGATAAGTAACGAAATGGGTTGGATTTAGTGCCGATAGGTGAAGATTGTCTAGAGGATTGCAAAGTTGTCCACTTTGGTTAAGTCTCTTCTCTATCAATTTGTTCTGTTTCGTTGATTCTTCAAGCTTCTCTCTTAGAAATATAATCTCTGAGTCTTTAAGCTTATACTGAGACTCAAGCTTCTTGCCCATTATCTCATACGTTTTCAAGAGACTCCTCAGCTCTTGAATCTCAGCTAGAACCAGAGTTCTTTCGGGATTTGGATCCACTTGTTTCTTCAAGAAGTATTGTTTCAGCTCAGACAAAGTCTTAAGCTCGGCTACCACCAAGTTGTCTGCTTTTTGAATCCCAATTGAGTCATACGGAGACTGAGAATACTGTAACTGCGCATAAGCCGCTTTAATGGAAGAAACCGTAGCAAAAAGCTTGGCAAGAAGAGCTTCCAATGCCAGACTTCTCTCATACTCTTCCTCAAGCTTATAGAAAGACTCAGACAAGTTAGCATTCTTG